>CAKNXH010064122.1:25164-71013 GCA_932178445.1 Andricus quercusramuli
TCCCCCCCCTTTTTAATGTTACGTAATTTGTGAACGATCCCTTTCTCATATTGTCTAATCTAATATAAAGATATTTAAAAAATTTTGTAAGGTTTCAAGAAAATGAAAAAAAATCATTAAGCTTCTAAGAAAAATTAAAATGATTGTTTATTTTGAAAAATTAATTAAAAGAGAATATTTCAAAAGATTTCAAAACATTCCAAAATATTTCTAAAATAGTCAAAGAAGAATCTGAAAGATTTTACGACAATTTTTTTTATTTTGCAGAATTTATAAGAAATTCAGAAAAAAATGTGAATAATTTTAAAAGATTAGAAAGTTTAGAAATTCTGAAGAGATACAAAAAAACAGAATTTTCTTAAGATTCTTAGGGAAATTGCAAATGATTTTTCATTCTGAATTTTTTTTAAATTGAAAAATATTTCAAAACATTTCAAACGATATCCTATAATTTCGAGAAATGGTGTAGCATATTATAAAGTAAAATGTTACAATTTTGTAAGATTGAACCATTAGAAAAATTCAAGTAAAGTAAAGAAATATCACAAAATGTAGATTTTTAAAGATTTCAAATAAAAACTTTAGAAGCTTTAAAAGAATTTTGAAAGGTTTCAAGAGAATAAACAATTTTTTTCAATTTGTGGGAAAATTTGGAAGATTTTAAGGCAATTTATTTACAATTGTGATGATTTTTTAAAATTTTCAGAAGAAATCCAATTCAGTTAAGCATATTTTTAAGAATTTAGAAGGTTTTGAATAGATTAAAAATATTTTTAAACTAAGAAACATTTCCGAAAATTTATCAAATAGTTTTTGATTTCTTCAAAACTTCTAAAAGTCCTAAGTATCTTTTAAAAATACTAGAATTTTTCCTAACATTTTGTAAGATTCTGTAAAATAAAAAAATGTCTTTAAAATCTTCTAGATTCTTTTTTGACACATCTGAAATATTCACAAATCTTTTTTCATTTTTTCAAGGATCTCATCAAAATTATATTTATGTATTCAGAAAACGCGTATATTATGTTTTTAAACATAATGCGAAAAATATTACGTAACTGGAGGGGGGGGGGGGGGTCCGAAAGAAAATTTACGCTTCGTTACATCGCGGGAGGGGGTTAAAAAGGTCGATAATAAGGTTACGTAATGTGTGAAGGCTCCCTTATGCAAATATGTATTTCTATATCAAATATTGATTTAAAATATTGAGAGATGTAGCACTAATAAAAATTAACTCATGTTTTCGAACGGAAACAATTTATAAAAAATAAGCCTAATAGTTCAATGAAATTGCAGAATTATATTTTATTTATTTCCATTAGAAGTTTCGGCATTTTCAATGAAATAGTTTCAAAAATAGAACATTCTAAGAATTAAATATGTATCAAATACGAAATTTATTGATATTTTATTGAAATAAATTTTCAAAATTTTCAAATTAAATATTCAAAAAATTACATGTAATTAACAATTGACACGTGATTTATTTATATTATTAGAAACGATTTGCTTTGAAACACAAACAATACTATTGAATGTTTATATTTAATACCTAATAGTATTTTTTCATACTTTGAATTTTCCCGCCCTAATGTTTGAAGCTTTAGAAACTTTGAAACGTTTCCAAAGTTTCTTGAAACTTTTCATCTGGTCAAACTTTCATGGAATTTTACAACCTAAGCCGAAGAGCCGGTTGGCGCGCAATCATGCTTCGTGCATGATCGGTAACGACCGGACCACGAAGGAATAATAAGGAGACCGAACTGTCATGGGAAACTTTTTCGAATCTGTTAGGAGCAAAGGCACCGTAAGTGCCAGGCCTGTAAGTCGTAATCACTCTCTTGTGAGTGCGCAAGCGCACCGTGTCCTCTTCTCACGCACAGGAAAAAAGCGAGTGAGACAACTTTTTAAACTGAACAGAATGAAGTATGTTTAGAAGGTTAGGAGAGTTTGTTTTCTTTTTGAAACCGGCAATTTTTTTCGTGCTGTGAAAAGAATTATATGCATGCAAAAGTTACTTATATACGTTTATAAAAAGAGTTTTTTAAGCTTACAAAAGGAGTTCGTCATAAAAGTGGTAAGTATATAATTAGATTACGAAGTTGGTATTTTGATCGCTAAAATAAGAAAGAGTAACCTAAAGAGAGTAACCTCCGAAAAACATATAAACTTTACGTTAATTCCATAATTTCTTTGTCGCGTTTTAGTTTCAAAAGGTACTTACTTATGTTTTTTCTTTCCAAAAATGGTTCACTCTTCTTTCACAAATATTATTTCTGCATTTATTTCGTATAATTCGTATGATGATCAACAAACGAGCTTAACCTCTCTAACATACTCCATTTTCAGAAGCTCTCTCATTCGCACTTTCACGTACGTGTGAAGAGGACAAGCAAGGACACGGTGCGCTTGCGCACTACTTGAAGGGTGATCACTAATTACAGGCCTGGCACTTACGGTGCCGTTGCTCCTAACAAATCGCGTGTACGGAGATCGGTCTCCTTATTATTCCTTCGTGGACCGGACCCTTTTGGTTCCTAACGTTTGGGGAAAGACAGAGACAGAGCAAAGAGGATCTCAATATATTTTACGCATGATCCAATTCACACCAGGTCTAGCCACCCACAAGTAAAAAAAATTGCAGCCAATCAGCAAGGCTACCAGCTACGCTGCCATATTGAATAAATGTACAGCTAGCGGCTGAGATGAATGGAAAGAACATGGCCGCGGAGCTGGTATGCGCGATTTGGACGAAAATGGGACGTTCTTTGGCTAGACCATGGCTGTGTTCTAGAATTCACTGGCAGTACTAGTACTGGCAGTAGTTTTTTTATGCGTTCGGAAATTTGCCGACAGTGTCATTTTAGTGCTGCCAACTGTGGGGCAAGTGGACAAGGTTATAGAGGCGCCACCAGTCATACTCAAATTCAAAATTGTTTAAAAATGGCTGAAATGGAAGCTGGAGCTGTCAATGCTGTGAATGATTTAGTTATTTTGTTCGATAGCAGTGACAGTAGTGACAGTGACGATGATGAAATAGCACTTGCTCAAATTCTTTTGCATCGACTTCATAGAAGTTTGCGAGGACCGTTGCAGCGAGTTCCTTGTATGGAAAACTTTGTCACGGACATAGTGAGGTTATGGGAGGATGATTTCCATGGGAGCTGTTTGCGAGATGTTTGCGAAAAAATGAAAATTCGCACACGCTTACTCACGTGTTCCTTCTCTAGAGTTATTAAATTCTCGAGAATTTAAGTTTGGGTCATATAACGGAGAATATGACAGAATTTAGGGGAATTTAAAAAAATTTAAGAATTTGTGATTTTTAACAATATTGTTATTGTTTACGTTATTGGCATTGCAACGTATAAGTTATTTACTCATATAAATATATTTATAAATAATGAAAAAAACATAGAAGAAGTTTTACTATTAAAATATAAAAAGTTTGTGTTGCAAACTATTTAAATTTGAATTTACCGCCAATTATCTATCCTCAGCTCGAGGCGAAATGCGCATTGATTGTGCTTTAAATGTGTTTCCAACTTTTTCGTGTGGTGGCGCCACCAGCAGATGGCGCTATTTAAGCGGTAAATTTCAAAATTAATGATTTATTTATTATTCTTTTTGTGTGTCAACAGTCTATTGTGAGTTTAAAAAAGAACATTGATATCTCAAAGCCTCTGAGGGTTTTAATTAAAAAATCTCTTTTCAGTGAAGAGCAATTCCATGTCAAATCATCTGAAGAATTTTAGATATTGTTAGTAATTTTGATGAAAATTCTAGTATCCGTTCTCTTAGGTATTGAAAGAGAAACGAAGGAAATGCAGAATAGTATTCTCACTATGAGAAAGGAAATTCCACTTCAGCGTATTGAAAACCCGGAATAACGCGATTTCTGTCAATGTCAAAATTATATACGAAAATATATTTCAGATATTCGTCATAATAACAAACTTCGATAATTGCGAAATTCTTTTAAAAAATGGTTTTAATTATAATTATATTCATAACAATCTTCACACTTATTCATATATGTTTTATTTTATACTAAAAGTCGTAATACGATTTCTCTAATTTCAAACTCAGGATAAATATTTTGAACACTTCCGGCTGCCAGTATTATTACATGTGCTTCGTTTTTCAGTAAAAGCACTGGGAACGACGTCACGAAAAGTGATGCCAAGTTTTCTCCTAAACCAATCACAACGCTGTACTGCGATTTAAATAATAATTTGGCCAACGTTGGCATCACTGCAACAGTGCTTCTACCCACTCCCCACTTTTCACACAGTTATTAACATGACGTCACACCAGTGCTTCCAGTACTCCCAGTGAATTCTAGAACACAACCCATGAGTGGGTTGGATCATGATTTTACGTGCTGCCAAAGATGCTGCGCAGTGCGCGTGCACTGATGCCAATACTGGCGCCTTTTGCTACTGCGCTTGCGTTCGGGCCGCGCACTGGTTGGCCGCAGTTGGCGCGCAATTCAAAATTTGAATTAAAAACAATTCTTGTAATTTAAATAAATAATTATTGAAAAATGCACAAGAATGTATATAAATTGTACAACTTCTGATTTTAGAGAAAAAACAATTTATAAGACATATATTTTTGGAATAACAGTTTAATTTCTTCGACTTCCAAAGAATAACTTACATTTCACTAAACATTTTATCTCAGAAGTCTAAAATCAGAAGTTGTACCATTTATATACATTCTTATGCATTTTTCAATAATTATTTATTTAAATTACAAGAGTTGTTTTTAATTCAAATTTTGAATTGCGCGCCAACTGCGGCCAACCAGTGCGCGGCCCGAACGCAAGCGCAGTAGCAAAAGGCGCCAGTATTGGCATCACTGTGCGCGTGTGGTCATTTACCGATTTACCACCATGTTGCTGTTTTGTTTGTGTTTTGGCAGCGTATGCGCTACAGGCGTAGGCATACAGTGTCTAGTTCGCGTCTTGAACCATATATATCATGCCGGCTTTTTAAATCACTTTTAACTTTATTGCTTATTCCAGGCTGTGATATAATTTTAATCATTTTAAGAAAATAATTCTCCCAAAAATATAGGTTAGTATTATCAAATGGATCGAAGGACTCGAAGGATGTGTTGTAATCTAACTTTCGAGTGATGCCTAACCTATAAACTACATCATTTCTGTCACATTATGTCATTTCTTTTTTTCTATGATTGTCATTCATTATTATTATTCCTATTATTTCCTTAGTTTCGATAATATGACATTTTTAATTTCATAAACAGACATGGGACGGAGTTCCTCATGCTCCTCAAGTTCACCCTACGATGAGAAAAAGTCTAAAAGATTGCGCAGTGAAGATCGACATCGTCGTTCTCACCGTACACGAAGCGAAGAATATAGAGATTATCGAGAAAAGCGAAGGCAGGCATGGAGAATGCAGCAAAAATTAGAAAGAGACCATGAGAGGCTTAAAAAACAGAAGATTTTAGAATATGAATTAAAAAGAGAACAAAACAAGCGAGAACACTCAAGAAGATCGTCGCATCGAAGCCGAAGTCAAAGCAGATCTCAGAATCATGACAGCAGAGATCGTAAACAGATTCTTAAATCTACAGCGATGTCACAGAAGTAAGTTTTTTTTTCCACGCAGTTATCTACATACCTATAATCTACAATTTATTATATAGGTATCACAGTCTATTTCCTATTTCTACTTTTTATTTCCAATAGTCTCACAATTTTATCTCTTTTTCCCTTTGTTTCTCGGAGTTCCCATTACGTTTTTACGAAGTGTAAGTAGAAACCTATATGACCCTGAAGAAGGAATGCATGCATTAACATTATTACACAATATGCATTATGCAGTTCAAAAAATGATTTTATACGGTGACAAATGCGATATGGGAAGTTGCAAATAATATCAGCTATCATTTTGAAAGGAGCTTCGGAAAACTAAAATACATACTTTCAAAATCGGATATGTTTTAAAGGTACCCTGTTTGAGTTTTGTCTTTTTGTATTGACTTGAAAATACATTTATTAAATTTTGTACACATATAGATTATAGAATCATCCCCTTTCACCATCGTTGTATCATTACCGTCATTGTGCGTAATTTAATGAAAATTTTAAACTCATTTTTAAGGAAAATCATACTTTTATTTTACTTGTTTCATATTTTTCTGTTCATATCCAACATATGGTGTTCGAGTTACAAAATATAATAAGTAAAACTTACTCATTATAGAAAAATGGAAAACAAGTAAGGAAAACTGATTGTTTTCTCTAAAAATTGTCCTTAAATTGTTTACATTTTACAATGATGGTAATATAAAAGAGGCTAATTTTATATGTATTTTCAAGAAATTGAGAATATAAATAGAACAAAAAATCGATAAAAAGAAAACTCAAATAGGATTATATATAAATAGGATTCAAAAATAATTGTTTTAAATCACTATAATATGTATATAACGCGTGAAATCCTTACTCCTGGATATTGTTTTTTGGTGTTTATCGCTATCTGACAAGTGCAACGTCTTATTTGGCACCCTGTATTAGTCCACATTTTTAAAAGCAAAAGAAAATAATAACTTTATAAATCATCAAAATTTAAAAAATTGATTACTCATAAATCACAATGATATTTGAACAATTTAATATTTCTAGAGATAAATTTTAAAAAATGTATTCCCTTAGCCCAAAGCTTCAAACTACAAAGAAAAGCACCGTTTAAATCACTGGGATTTTTTCAGATTTTTTTTATTCATGTATTTTATTTTGATACCCTTCAACTGAAAATAAGGATAAAATATAATTTGTGATAATCCTATCGGAATATCGGCAATATTAAAAAACATTAGTAACTGTTAAAGCATAGATTTATTATAACTTCAAGATTACTTTATAACAGAGTAAAGTACACAAGTGTAAAGTTTACAGAATGAAGTATACTTCAGATGTTGTTATAAACAAATCAGGGCTGCAGCTTGCTTTTGTAGAACTAAATTTAATAAAAAGTGTTGCATTTATTAACTGAAGGGTAGAAATGCAAAAGGAGTCAAGCGCCACATTTTCAAAATCTGGGTTATTAGCTCAAAAAATCAGATAAATTCTGTTACACATGCCTGCCAAAGGATTTTTGTGGGGCATCATTTTTCAAAATTCCCACTAAAAAAAGAACAGCTGGAGGGGTCAAGCGCCAATGTTTACTTGATCCCGATCGATCGTCGCGGCTGCGCAGTATTGAAAAATCACGATCGTAGCAGACGAACGGACACGTGTGTTTGGCTTGTGTTTTTGTGATCACAGTCTGAGAAGCTTTTCTAACCACAAAGTAAAAAATCAAATTTCATTTTTCTCGACACTGGCTAATTATTTTTAATTACTATTGGGTCCCTTCCGTTCAGCACTAAATAACCTAAAACCCAATTCCTCATTTTTTTGGAAATATGCAAAATTATTACTGCTATCGTCATTTGAAGTTGAAATGTCAGTTTTACACCATTTCGAAGTCATAATTGGATTTTCAAATTTCGCGAAACTGCATGATTTTTTTTAAACAAACTTTTTGGAAATCAATTCGTTCATTCAATAGCTAGAATTCAAATTTTTAGTTTTTTCTTAAACTGCAAATTGACTCCACAATTAATGTTGAAAGATGTTAAAAGTCGATACGGACCCAAAATCTAACCTCTAAACGTGACCTGTTTCATTCAATTTCTCGAAACCGGATAGCTTTTTGTGAGCAAACTTTTCTTTAGTTCGATAGAGCATGAAAGTATCTTGAAAGTACTTTCTTATTTTTTTCTTAAATGTTCCCGCTGAATTTACAACATGTTTTCAGTCTCTCCTGAAAAAAGGAAAAAATGGCGCTTGACTCCTTTTGCATTTCTACCCTTCAATTATAATAAAAAACGGACTAATAAAAGGAGAATCGCGATGGGAACAAATACAACTACAAGTAGAATAATGAAGTAATAAAAATTGTAATAAGAATAAAGAAATAGATAAAAATGAAATATAAGGTTAATAAGTCTAGTAAAATGTGGTGTTAATATAATAATAATTTACAATAACACCCGTAATACAATTAAAGGATCGAAATTAAAAAAGAAACATTTTTGCTTTCATGAAATCACGTGAATAGAAATAAGAAAATTATTATGAAAAAAAAAGAAAAATTATTTCCGAAAAATTAAAAATTATTCTGCCTTAATAAAATTAGTCACGGATAAGTGATCTGCTTATCCGTGCATCATTATTTAATAATGCAAAAATTAACCCTTAAATGGTAACGTCATTTTCGACCCCTTTAAACGGTATCGTCGGCTCACTCGTGTCTGGCGCTTTGAAAAGTGCTCTAAAGTGCTCTAAAAAATTCCACAAAATTCATGAAATTTCATCAACTATCCTAGTATAAGGATGAATCACTATATTGCTGATTTTATCATTTTTTTAAACAATATAATCAAATAAACAAATAAAAACGTGAAGAATGCACCATTTTGTCAAAAAAATCATAACTTAGGATGTAATTAATTTTTTTTTTAATCAAACGGGAAATTATAGGGTAAAAAAAGTACTCTAAGAAAAAAAAGATTGAGATTCTGTATAAATAAAAGGAATGCTTAAGCTTTGAGCATGAAAATCAAGTTTTTTCAAAGTACGTATAAAGAGGTAGAAATTCCAATAAAATAGACATTGTCTTATTTTTTAGTCAATTTTATTCATCAGAATAACATAAATTTTCAAAGACCACTAAAATATAAAAGGAATATAAAAGTAAAAATGATAGCAATGCTGAGGCCAAATTACAATGCGCAATCACCGCATAGATCATATCTGTGTTCTTCGCACACAGGCCTGCGACACTTGCAGCAGCAGAGAAAGGTTTTCCTGTCCTTTTTTGAATCGCAAAATGCACATCGCTTTCTCTTTTCCATTTTATTATTTTTTAGAACATGCTGATTCTCGTTTTCACCTAAAATTTCCCGAATGTTGATTCTCGTGTTTCTCGATAGTCTTGGAACTTGCAGCCGATCTTGCAAATGTGGCTTCACCAAAGCTGAGACCAAACTTTTCAGAAATTCGCGGCGAAGTAGAACCTCGTGATCAGCGATTGGGTTCCATAAGATGCAGCTGTTAACTCCAGCCTGATCGAGGATGCCGAAGAATAAACGCATTGGCCATCTGAGTGTTCTTCTTGCGCACGAATAATTGGCACACAACTGATCAAAGACATCAGTTCCGCATTTATTCTCGTTGTAATAAAGGACTGTTTCTGGTTTCAACTTGTCCTTGTCCATCTTGACGGACTTGTGTACCGATGACAATATGAGCACGACTTTGTTTTTTTCGGACAGTAAGAAGTCAAAGTGAGGTTTCCATCGTAGCCTACTCTCATGGTACCGGCAGAAGCATTGCGTTTGAACGATTCAGGGATTTGCCTTTTATTTTTTCTCAAAGTGCCAACCATGCGTAAATTATAAGACTGGAACATCTTTTTGAAGATTTCGACAGACGAAAACCAGTTGTGGCATTTAATTACTCTTCCTGATCCATGAATTGGCTCCGAGAGACATCTCACATAATAACTAGGCACAGATTCAGCTGATCCGGGCATAACTCCACCAGTGTAGGGAATCGCATTGTACATATAAAATGTCCTCGCGTCGTTCATTGACAATATTTTGAGACCGTATCGTGCTGGCTTTGATTTTATGTATACGCGAGCTGAGTATTTCCCTCTGAATCCCAATAATTGTTCATCGATAGTCATGTTTTCGCACGGTGTATAATTACTTTTGCAATTATTGATGAAAAGATCCCAGAATTCACGTATAGGAGCCAGAGGATCATCCGCGCGTCTTTCAGCTCTAGTATTCTTATCATCAAAGCGAAGCCGAGCTCCGATGAACAGAAATCTCTTTTCAGACATGACAGTTCTGTATAAATTATTACCGAATTCAGTGGACCACATATCACTGGGATTAAGATGATTATTTTTTTGAAATCCTTGAAAATACAACAAACCAATATATGCTTTCAACTCATTCATCGTTAAAAGATTGAAGGTAGCTTGTACATTTTCCACTTCATCTTCCGTTCTACAACGTTCGATTTCGGCATTTGTCCATTTCAAAATTATTTCAAACATCTCGTCTGAAATTAGCGCGTTCCACGATTCGTACGGACTATTACTATGCAAACTGTTACCTTTTGCTCCAGGTAATTGTAACCTTATAGAGGAACGACGACCACGTGTTTCCGGAGCTTCTAGACACCACCTGTATTTGTCTTTGCCATATACAAATCTGCGTCTTCTTTGCTCCGGTTGGTCTTCTTCCACATCTTGTTCAGATTCGGATGTTTCTTCTTCATCACAGGAAACTTCAGTGTCGCTGGATTCCTGATCTACGACGTAATCCTCCTCTGAGTCACTTGCTCCACCACCATAATCGATTTGATGATCTCGTGGACGTAGTATACGGCCAATATCAATATCTGATCGTTGCGACATGGTCTATCCTTCATAAAATTCACGTTAAAAAACTTTTGGTCAACTTTAATTCATCAATTTATAGTCAAAAAACATGAGGTTTCCCAAAAAATTCAGAAATTCAAATTGCAATTAAAATTCAGGTTAAAAAACTTTTGGATAACTTGAATTCATCAATTTATAGTCGAAAAACATCAATATTTGGGAAAAAAATTCAGAAATTCGAATTTCCATTAAAATTTATCTTAAAAAACTATCAGGTAAGTTTAATCCATCAATTCATAATAAAAAACATCAATTCATAATAAAAAAACATCAGAATTTTGAAAAAAGAATTTTACTTACGTTACACTTTTCGCCAACGCTAATGGTATCGTCGGGTCACTCGTGCCTTTCCGGAATTTCGACTGGTTTCTACGAATGCTATTTACGGACTAGAGTGACGGCACTTGGGGAGCTTATAGCCTACTAGTGTACAATTATTTAGAGTATAGTTTGGGCCTGCCTCCCACGCTTCTCTCTAAGCTAGCAAGGGGAGAAGATTTGGTCAAGGCACGAGTGACCCGACGTTACCATTTAAGGGTTAAAAAGAAATGTAGAAAAAAATACAATGGAATTGAAAGGTCCACAGCTGTGCCCGCACCTGGGCGCATATGATTTTTCGAGCTATCACAAGCGGCACCTGTTCGGCGGCTATCGGGGCATTATCTTCTTCGAGTGGGGTTTCTTCTGCAGGCCCATTTCCTTCCTCGTCCTCGTCAGGTGGGACAACTGCGGGCGCCTGTTCGGCGGCTATCAAAGCGTCACCTTCTTGGGTGGGGCTCTTCCTGGATGCCCATCATTGTGCGGCACAGAGGGTGCTGATACCTCTCGTGGTGGCGGTGCAGTCACTAGTTAAGATTTGTGCAGTCTGTGGGCTCTACCGTCCTTCAATATCCAATAAACGTCGGCTGAGACCGTATCGATGATTGGTGATTGGTTGAGGAGCCGTTCGGAGGGGTGCGAGGGCCGTGTTAAATCTGGCGGCCTTGTTAGACTGCTGGTGGTTTGTGGCATAAACCCAGTCCTAGTATTTGATTTCTCCTTTCCTCTAGCTGTGCAACATGTTCAAGGTACTTGGGAGACAATCTATAGTTCGCTGGGTGTGGCTCGTTGCAGTTATTGCACTGTGGGTCGGTTCCTTTTGGTTTGTCACAGTTTTCTGTGAGATGGTTTTTTATGCATTTTACACACCTGGGCTCATGATTGCAGTATTTTGACCCATGTCCAAACTGCTGGCATTTGTGACACATAGTGGATTTTCTCGTGCTCCTGTACTTTTCCCACTTTGCTCTGACATGTAGTACATATCTGATGTTGTATGCCTCGTGGGGTTTGGCCTCCTTCCCCAGAGTGATCAGGAAGAATGGATTTTCTTGAGTTTTTTCCTTGGTTACTTTCATTTGGATGACCCTCGTGACTTGGAGTCCCTGACTCTGTAGATTAGCTTCAATCTCAGCTGTGGTAAAATTGGGGAGTCCTTTGAGGACTACGTTGAATGGTCTCTCCTCCCAGGTGTTAAACGTGTGGTGCTGTATTCCCGTTTTTGCGAAGAGTGTGCATAGTGTTTCTCGATGAGCAAGATTTTGAGTGCTGATGAAAGAGTAACCTTTCTGTAGGATGCTTAAAGGTATGAGATTTTGGGTCCTCTTGTTTAGATTTTGGATGAATCTACTGATATCCGGAATTGGCTGGGTAACAATAATTGGAGGTGGTCTTCTCTTCTTGCTTGTAGGTGCCTTGGTCTGCTTGCTGGTGTTGGTGGTTTCTTCTGACTAAAGTATTGGGTTTTCCATCTCTTCGGTTAATTTTTCAAATTTGTTGCTGATAGGCACTCCGGCTTGATGTTTGGCCATCTTCTTTTTGGAGTCAAGATTACCCGCCTGGATTGCTGTTTTTCTTTTTTTACTGCTGTCAACTATGTGGAAGCCACTGGTATTTATTGGTGGCCCTTCTTCTTCCATTTTCTCAGGCTTGTCACTGCTGAGGAGCGCGCCATACGCTGTCATCTCTGGCGCGTGCCAGGCGCCTTCACAGTGCTGCTGGTTTTCGAATATGGGGCTTTGGTCCGTATGTTCCAGAGCTATTATTCCAATGATGATCACTATGAAAGTTCCAAAGCAGCAAAAATAAAACATGAACAAGCAATTCGAAGAACACATTCTACAATGGGTAGAATGTGTCAAAATGTCTGGAGAGATATATAGATAGTAAAAATTGGAAGATACAGCTCACCAAATTCGTTGTCTTATTACCAATATCGCTCGTCGTCGAAGAGAGGAAAACTTAATGCAGAAGGCATTTTTACTAGACTAATATCAGAATTTTGTATTTTAGTTGGTCGAATAGGACGCGAAAAGAAAATCTAAACGATTCCGTCATGGTCCTACCTCCGGTCGGATAGAGATCGAACTGTTGTGCCCGAATCGCGAATGCAATTTTGATTTTCGTCCTATCCCGCTAAACCGAGATAGGACGCGTTGCGATTTATGGGCAGGATATTATTGTTCAAAATCTTGGTTGATTCTTGATCCCGGCGTTCGGACGGACAGAAGTCTGGGTAGTTCTGGCCCGTATCAGGTTGCTCAGTAGACAGCGATTTTGTCTTTTGTCCGATGCGCCTCGACAGTTCATAGTCGGGGCGATTCAGGTAGGGATACTTGCAGAATTGCGGAACTTTGATTAGGAGGAAGGTATATGCCGTGAGAGTCAAAGCAACGTTTGCAAGTTTGACGAGCCACGTAGCTTAACTTTCTACCATGGACTTCGCACCTGCGAGGCAGGAACCTCGTCAGGACTTTACAAAGTGAAGTGCAGACTGGAAATGTGCAGGAAAGAGATAGACCTATAGTGAGAATATGGGAATAGAAAAGGAGGACGTGTTTATATAAAAGAAAAGGTCGAGACTCGGACCTATCGCGGCCAGTGAGAACAGTGCAGCTGTACGTAAGTATGAAACAGCGCTATGTTGGGCATTGGCGCAAGAGGGATTGAGTGTGGTGCCTACGCGTGTTCGTGTATGCTCGCTATCGCGGCGACTGTAGGTGCACCTTCGTTCGTTTTAGATCTGCACATAATTTCTATTTCAGATTTTGGAATTGATGATCCCCTTTCCCCTATTTTCATTTCTCCTAGGTACCTAGGTACTCCACGCTTAGGTACACATTTATGGAAGAGCATATGCGTTTCATTCATCCACACATTTTTCTTCTGCAATCCACCCTCACACCATTGAGTGGATTGCAGAAGCAAACCTAGTTTTGTCTTGTTGCTGAAAGAAAAGAACATGGGATTTATCCGAAAATAATTTAAGCTTTTTGATTAAAATTATTTTCTTGAATCATTGCCTTCCTTTACTCTGAAAGTCGGCTCGCAGGCTAGTTCCACGGGATCTTGGAATGCTACGTACGCATTCCGATGATAAGCTCTCAGGTGACGAGCAAAATAGATGCCGGGAAGGCACCCCTGTGACTGGTTACAAAAAGAATGTTGGTCAAACCTCTACCCCTTTCCAACGTCTCGTGGGGGCAGGAACGAACCTCTGTGACTGGTCACAGAAATAATGTTGATCAAACCCCTACCCCTTTCCAAAGTCTCGTGAGGAGTGGGAAGGCACCCCTGTGACAGGTCACAAAAATAATGTTGGTCAAACCTCTACCCCTTTCCAACGTCTCGTGGGGGCAGGAAGGCACTGTGACTGGTCAACGAAATAATGTTGGTCAAATCCCTACCACTTTTTAATGTCTCGGGGGGGGGGGCACCCCTGTGACTAGTGACAGAAATAATGTTTTATATTTATTATACACAATGCTTGCAATTTAAACGAAATATCGATTATTTGCCTAGGCGATCCCAACTTTAGCGGGTTAACCTACTCCGCTTATGTCGCGCAGTGCGTTTATTGGCTGTAGGTCACGCGTGATTAAAAATTAATATATAGTGTTTTAGGGTGTGACGTCAACTAGCAAGGTGGCCGATACCGAGGGTCAAACAATAACACCAGACACATCCCAGGAAAAAAGAACCGATAGAAAGCGAGTCGGTTTGAATTGCGTATCTATAATTTTCAGATTAAAGGAATGAAAATCCAATCAGGTTGGCCACATTTTTAATTTGTCACCTGTGCGCGGTGCTTTAAATCTGCCATTCCGCATTCGTTAAACTGCTGAATGAATAGAGTTAAGTGAGACTGACTAACCTGAAATAATTCCTATGGGTATTCTACGATTCATTAATGTGCGCATGAATGGGTCGAAATTCAATATGAAATGGTGGTCTTGTAAGATCACATCCAATGGTAAAAATACGATGCACACATAGCAATTTTCCATGAGCGTAAATCGGACAATTGTACGTTACCTCAGGTTATGTGGAACTGACAAGGGGAAGGCCTGCTCTGCGACATTGACTTTGAGATGAGACTAGTATAAATCGATAGAACGTCGAAAAATATTAGACTCGTATAGCGACAGTGAGCTCCTCAGCCAACCACCTTACCGCTATACCACTGACTTCGGTTGGGAAAGTCTCGTGCGCCACGGTAGATACACGAAAATCGTGATTTTCAGAAATTCATTAAAAAAAAACTAGGGCCCAATTACAAGAAAGCCGCTATACGTGTCTAATATTTTTCGATTTTCTATCGATTTATACTAGTCTCATCTCAAAGTCATTGTCGCAGAGCAGGCCTTCCCCTTGTGAGTGGAATGTTCAGATTACAGTTTTAAAGCATTAATTCTTTCGAATAAGGAGTATGAAGTATTAAATTTGAATAGGACAATGCAAATTAAACAAAAATGAAAGAAATTCAAATAAATAACATTTTAATATATTATAGTTGATGCGACATTTAATTTATCAATTTATTAATTATAAAGTTGTATTTCTCTTTGGATAAAGTTCCGAAAAGCGCTTACCTCCGATTAATTTGAAACTCCGTATGCCTATGTATTTTTACGCGCTGATCACGAATATGATAGTGAAAGTACCCGCAAATTTGATTTTCAAGGTCAAAACCCCAAAACACTATAAAAATTTCATGTTTTTCCGTTTATTTCAGTAAATAAAAAAAATTTACAAAAAGGTTTTAAACAACAGTTGTAGATCTTTTAAAAATACATATTTTATGTTGAATATGTTTTTACCCTACGACTGATAGTTTTCGAGAAAATAGACGATAAATATGAAAAATCACAGAAATACTGCAACGGAGTTTCAAATTAATCGGAGGTAAGCGCTTTTCGGAACTCCGCCCTTCTCTTTCTACAATAATTTCAATAAATTATCCTGTGCAGGAAATATAAGATTTACCCTTAAAGCGTCAGTGTAATTCACTCATTCAGTGCACACGTTAATGGCTGCAGGGAGTGCACGTGCCAGAAACAAACTCCGCAATCCGTTCATATCTACATAAGAACTTCAATATAAGGCAAGTTTTGGTGGTTGCCTCACAGTGGCCGTGGCACTAAATTAGTCGTTGGAAACGTTAACAGTCAGCACGCTTTTATCGCTTGCTACTGGTGGCGACGCATTTTTATCACTGCTTGTGCGCTGATTAACTGCCTGGGCCAGCAGTTCTAGGAAGTACTAAATCAATCTGCCTCATATTGGAGTTCTTGTGTATTTGCATCCCAACATCGAAATGTTTCGGATTTCAATACCCGAATTTTTATTAAAGATAGTTTCTATAAAATAAAACGTGACTGATAGTTTCTGTAAATTTGAGATTGATATAAGGTGAATATGAAGTTTTATAACCTAAAGATTTTAATTGATTAATCTTTCACTTTCAGTGATAACGAGATTTTGTAAGCGTAAATTAAAAGAAAAAGTTCAATTTTTAATGTGTGAAATATATAAATAAATTTTCAACCTTCTGATGTAGTGTGATGAAAATATGTGAAAAATAATGTTCAACATAATGAATCAAAACACCTGAAATTAAAGTGTTTATAAATAAAAGCAGACTATGTATGCCAGGATTTGCTTAAAAGTTGTCAAGCTAGCTATTCTTTAGTATGTATACCATTAAGCCATTTCCCTTTCGGGGTAGGCGTGACACTACCCGATTCGGGTAGTGTTTCTAGGTGGATAGTTTCTTGTAGTAAATAACTACAAGTGTGGGCTCACCACACGCACGACGAGCCAACAGCACGCAATTAGTAGTATTAGCGAAAGGTCACCCATCCAAGTACTAACCGCGTCCAACACTGCTTAACTTCAGTGATCTAACAAGAACTGTTTTTTTTCAGCGTGGTATGGCCGTTGGCCATAAACCATCTGAATTAAAAGATTTTAATTCTAATTAATAATATCTATCGGAATTGTTGTACCTGAATCAGATAATCCCCTTTCATAATCACCGCTAAATGAGTCTTAGAAAAAAATACGCTTGCCCATTAAAAAATAATGTTCTCATTCAAACGTCAGCCTTACCAATGAGTGGCTATCTGGAATTCCAGTGACAGATGCGCAATTCAGAAGCCATCAAAACCCATTCAAACACAAGTGAATGGATTTTTCTTTCCTGGGATGGGGCGAAACTTAATTTTTTTAAATATTTGTATAAAAAATAATTTCTTACCATAAGCGCTTCTGTTTATTTTTTCATTTTTCAAAATCCATTTAATCAAATAATAAAAACAATAATTTTTCATTCTAATTCTGAGCAATTTTCGTAATTTAAATGAATAATCGGTTATGTTTGACGAAGTTCCTATTCACACCGAAAATACTTGGTCTACGCTCCCCGTATTTTCATTTTAAAAAATCTGCCCGCTTCAAGGGCACATTCTCATCGCGCGCTTTGCTCGCAAGATTGAGCGCGCCTAGGGCGCGCGACTGTTTGATGTCGCACTTCGCGCTCGATCATATATTTATCTCGCAATTCGCGCTCGATTATGTATTCACCTCGCGCTACGCGCTTGGACTTATTTGCATCGCGCTTTACGCTCGGGATTTTTGAACTTCGTGTTCGACTTCGATGAAAAGAAAAAGTTTATTTGAAAATATTATAAAATTATCAAAACCTCTACATATGAAGTGATTGTTACATTTGTTTTTATTTTAGACTGAAAAGGAACTTTATTTACTCAAGGTTTTATCGACCTTAAGGAACATATTCTCATCCAGATTCCAGACACTCGCGCTACGCGCCCGATATTTGATTTCAAATTCATTTGAACCTTGCGTTCGACACTCGGTTCTGTGCACCGCATGATAGAAACAAATTTTATTAGTTAAAATGTTATTTTAGCTTGTCCGTTTTTCAAAAAAGTTAATTTGTTTCATTTTGAATATATTCTTACAAAAAAAATTGATTACAAGTTTGTGAATCTTTTTTGAATGCACCATTTTTTTTTATTCATCTTCTTTCGTACCTTGCATTTTTTCCCCAAAAATTTGATTTTTTTTTACTGGCAGTGTTATTTTCACGAATAAAGCAATCCTATCGAAACATGATTCATAACAAATTTGTACCTCATCTTTGGATGAACAAATTTTTTCTCCGTCATGTTTTTCGTAGCTTGTGTTATTCGTCTAAAAATTTAAATTTTCTACACCAGAGCTTCGTTATATGCTCAATCTCGGGGGTTGCCTGAAAATAACCTTGGGCATATATCGCCAGCAGCGAAACGTAAACAGGCAGGGCCGCCTGAACCGTTTGCATGACGTTGCGCAATCTACTTGATTGCGGAGTAATGCAGTGCGTCCCTTCATAGGCGAAGTCGCAACCGTCTCTCACCCTGCCCCCTGAGAAACTGTGTGGACGAGCAATTCTAGGAATTGCTAATATCGCCTGCAGTCGCGCGAGCATATAACGAAGCTCTGGTGTATTTTGAATGCGGTATTTTACGAATAAAACAAAAACTACGCTTCATGCCAAAAAGTGAATAATAACAAATTTGTAGACCTTTTTTAGGTGCATAATTGAAGGGAATTTGTTCGAACTCGCATTATTTATGTTAGCAATAAAAAATTAGTTTCACAAAAAGAGGTCTAACCTCAAAACTGCAACCTAATTTTCTCAAAACTGAATTTCCTTTTTTTCATCAAACTTTTTCCCCTGTATTCAACAACTCAACATCTCCGGAACATATTCATAGTTTTAAAAAAAAATTGATTATTTAATTTTTACCACTGCCCAAAGACTACTCGGACCGTGTGCAAAAAAGTGTCAACCCGATTTTGTTAACTTTGTGCTAGATTACCTCATAACTGGTAAGTTATTTGTTATCAAACTTTTTTGCTATCGATTCAGGAATGCGTCAGCTCGTAAGCGTGTTTTTGTTTTTCGTTGTAATTGCGAATTCGATTTTACAGAATGTTTTTTTCCTCTCTTGTAAAATTGCCATTTTGTCCCTTACCTCCTTATGATCTGCCACCCTTCAATTTTGGTCGAATCATCTTTTGTCGTATCTTGAATATCCAATCACCTACGCTATTTTTTGTAAAGTCCGTCCGAAATAGTTGTTAGGAGGAGGTAACCAAAAATGCCAATTTTATATTGCATAGAGTGGAATAAAGACATTTTGAAAAAAAATTATTGCAAAAAAGTTTTGTGAAAAAAATGGTCGAAAACAAATTTATATGAAAAAAAATGTTTGAAAGAAAGTTTTTTGAAAAAAAAATGCTTGAACAAAAATTTTGTGGGAAAAAATGGTTTGATTGTTTGAAAAAAATTTTGTGAAAAGAAATTTGTTGAAAAAGAATGTTGGCGTTTATGCTTTTTTGCCCGGGGGGTAGGGGGCGGGCTACGAAACGCTAAAAACAAAACTTCAATCATTAAAAGATTTGTTCAAGTTAAATCTAAATTTATTTCAAGAAGATACCAACACCAGTGTTGAAGTTGCCTATGCCAGTGTCTAAAGCACCTCATATCGTAAATGCGCATGTGCAGCTTTTCACCAGTACCTAAAGTAAGCCATCTTCAAACTGCGCATGCGTGAAAATTATTTCGCACACAGTCTGCTCAATAAGGTCCTTTAGGCACTATTTAGAAAGATGAAAACGTAAAATCTTAAAGTGGGTGTTTCAAAAATGGAATTTTTTATTTCTCATTATTTTTTTGTGCGAACAAAATTTGAAATTTTGATTTTTATAAAAATTCAAAACGTTGTTATGAAAATATTGTTAAGTGTTCAAAAAGCAACGTTTTTCTCCTCTTGAGTTTTTTTCATATAATGCTTTTTTCGGCTTAAAATGTTCATTTTCGTTTGTTTTTTGGAATTTTGAAAATGCTATAACTCCGCTAATTTCATTTATCACAAAAAGTCATTAGGATATTTTGTTACTCTTTTTGCGTACTACTAATAACCGTACATAGAATTTTCAAATCTTTAAAAAAAGTTGTCTCAAAAAATTTCAAAATGTGCTCACTTTTTGAATTTTCATCCGAAATAGCTGGTTAACGAACTCGTTCTTTCTTTTTAGGTCATAAAAAAATTTGCCAAAGCACAATCCAATCTGAGCAATCTTTCGAAAGTTATCGTGCCTACACGAAACTACAGACAGACGTACAGACAGACACACAGGCAGACATACAGACAGACACACAGGCAGACAGACACGTTCGTAAAAATCGTTTTTTCCGACTCAGGAGGTCTCAAAACGTGGAGGTTTGATGAAAATCGACAATGTCAAATTTTACATAAAACTAATTCTCTTTCATTTCGCTTTTCGTGAAAAACTGCCGGCAATCACCTTCCTTACCGGCGCCGGCAAGATTGTTCGTTTCCGGTGGCGGCAGTGGAGACTCCACCTATTTTTTTGCAAATCAAGAATTATTTTCTTAAGTTTTACTGGTCACCCTAAAAAGTAATGAAAAAAGATATTTAAATGTTTAAAAACACTATTTCTTGTAACATTTTATTTATCTATAAACAGATTGGAATCATCAGGTGGAAGTATTCCCTTATTCAAGGGTGGCTCAGAAATGAAAATTGACCCGACCGAACTTCGTCGCATAAAAGTAGACATTCATCGCAATATTCCTGGCGCAACTGTTGCAAATCGTCAACTTCAGCGAGAAATTGTCAATCCGGAGGAAGTCACACTGAAAAGGCGAGAGGGTAATGTTATCTTTTCCTTTTTTAATTTTTAAATGTTTGTAAAGGACAGGTTACAATTCAAAAGAAAGATAGAGGATGATCAACACGGAAGATTGCTGCTAAGGATGGTGTTTTAAATATAAAAAAAGAGAGTATACTGGTTTTCAATTTAAGATTTGCTTTTGAAAGTTGAATTCAATATTAATTTTAAATAGTCTTCAAGTAAGTTTTACGAAAAATATGTAAATTTTCAAAGATTTTCATACTTTTCCTGCGATAACAAATATTTACTACCTCGTATTTAAATGGAACTTTAATTTTTACTACATATAGGGTCGTCACGCCGGTTTTGACCACTTCAAGAACCGCCCACTAATAAAAAAATGCATTAACAAATTGAAAAAATTGTAAAAACTTGAATTTCTACAGTTTTGGCCACATATGTGCTACTTTTGGCCACGTCTTGTGCCACTTTTGTCCATAACAATAATTCGATAGGTGAGAACTTATAATATCGGAATTTAAGGACGTGGTTTCATAAAGTGAATTAATATTAAATACAAAGAAAACACTAGAAATTCTTAAAAATATTTATTAGTTGTAAACAAGTTTTACAATTCTACATTACAACTTAACATTAAAATACTGCTACTTGTTTTTTATATGTGTAAACATCTTACACCTCGATATGGGGAGTCGCGCCTGAGTCGAGTAAAACCATGGCTTGAATGTGTAATGCAAGGCTCTGAAACACGCGTTGTGTCGTGTGACAGAGGCTTGCTTCTCTTCACCCACTCAAAGGAACCCTTCAGTTATTTTTTCGACTTTATACAATATTCTTCTCTCTCTCTCTCTCTGCCGAGTATCTCGAAGAAAATTGTTTTAAAGTTTATCATTATTAAAATTAGGGTGCTTGTTCAACCTATTGGAAAATAGATGTCTGGAAACTTTTGCACGACATTACATATAAAAGAAAGTAAATTTTCATATCCCAACATGTACGTGAGTTATTATTTGCTTTATGTAAGATTTCAATGTCAGTTAACGTTTACCGATGTTTACACATAAACCTATCTTGGGTCGTAGTTTAGGATGCACGTGATATTTTTTAAAAAATATTTTTTCTGTATCACTTAGCTTCTTTGTCTTTCTCTTTTATCTGTATAATTTTATAGATTTTAGGAAGGGGAACAATTTTAAATCATGAACTGCATATTCACATTTTGCGTCGTTTTTGAGAAAAATTATACTTTTACTTGCTAAAAAACAAGAAAAATCGTTTTTCTCAAAAACTCGTAGCACGATTTTTTTTTATCTTGGCTTGAAATAACCGGGGGCATATACAAAACATGTAAAAAGAGAAACTGGTTGTGCAATTTATTTTCAACTTTGTTTATTATTGAATCACAGTTAAAGTGTAAACTAACCTATAAAACCATACAAATCTGTGTAACTAAATTTCAACTCACAGATAATCAGATTACGACAAACGTACAGTCTTACCTTTTAACAGAGGAGATACTTGAAGCTTTCGACCACTTCTGAATAAATTTATATCTTTTAACAAATTAATTCCATCGTTGTTAGTCCTGACAGTTGTACGTCTTTATGAGAACTGTCACGCGTCAAAACTGCGTTCGCTAGCATAAATTACAAAAATTGTGCTGGTGGCCACAAGAGGAGCAGTGGCCAAAACCGGTGAACTGACCCTACATACGTCATTGAAGATTGATTGGAAAGTAGTGTGAAGATACAGAAGATACAGATACTATCCTACATACGTCATTGAAGATTGATTGGAAAGTAGTGTGAAGGTACAGAAGATACAGATACTATTGGAATCTCCTACACCTTATCAACGCGGAAGATGAGATTGCTGATTAGGATGAAACATCAAGAAATAAGACAGAGAAAGTAGTCGATTAAAACTTTAATTTCAAAATCAAACAATGGTGCTCAATACCATTTGTATCTCCAATTTGATAACTTTACAGAAAAACTGATTATCAGTTTTAAGCACTGAAAAATCAACTTCATGCTATAACTATTATTGCAACATTTTTTTAAATTTGTTTCGAACCCTAACTAAATTCTTATACAGCTAGTAGATTATGTATAATAAATAAGTGACTGTCCGAACATTAAATATGGGTGCGTGTTACACTGCTATATGTATCTAAATATTTTTTCAGAAATATTGGTTAAAAATAATAGACGAAAATTGTATATGTTCCGTACTTTTAAAAATAGACAATTTTAAACTTGTATCGTGTGAAATTGTATAATATTGACTTCGTTCATTTGAAACTTGCAGAAGTTTGAGATTAGGAGATTCAAAATTGTTTGATTCAAATTTATAAATTCTTCGAAATTGTACAATTTAAAAATTAAAGCCTTTTAATACTCAAAAATTCAAATTTGGACAGACTAGGGTAAGTGTACCAGTCTCCGGACACGTATCAGTGGTGGGACAGTCTCGTATATTTTACAGTAAGAGTAGTGTAATAAACTATCATTATAAAAATTAAATGGATGTTTGCATCCTGCATACTTTCTAGTTACACGCAAGGGGAAAAATTATGTAAACAAAGAACTTATTTTACGGTATTGAAATTTTTAGTAAGCTGATCAGCCTTTATCGCCATTTTGGGTATGAGTACTGATTCCTGTGTCAGAAAATAGAACATTTTTATTTTGAAGTTATGACTTACATTAGATACATTTGAACTAAATTAGCTGCATTTTCCAAAAGTGGAACGCTTGGAAGTTTTCGAAGTCCTGGCAAACTAAATTTATGTATTGCATATGTAGAGATTTTTTATCTGTCCGAACTAAGATGCAGTATTTTTCAATTTACCCAGAGATCGGACAGCCATAAAGTTATTATTTCAAATAGTAAAAAAAAGGCTTGATTGTGTATTCGACATTATAAAAATGTAAACATTGTCTTGAAATCGTAACCTGTCAACCCTCAACTTAGATACACCAATTTGACTTTTATCCCATTTTGCTGTCAAACTTCGATAGATGGACAAAAGTAACTGAATTTTTGATTAAGAATTGTAATAAAAATATTTATAACATTTTAAGTAGAGAAGAAGGTTCGTTTTTAAGAGTGGTAATATAATCAATAATTGTCTTGAAATTCTAACCTCTCCAACCTATATAATACATAGATACAATTTTACGTTTTTGTTAGATTTTTTCTGTAATTGGACTTAGCTGATTTAAAACGCATTTTCGATCAAACATTCTTACTTTAGTATTTTAAAGACGTGTATTATTTGCTTTAAATAATAATTTGTGATACATAAAAATACTGTCCGACTATTGGAACACATGCTGTCCGACCACTGAAAATCTTGTCCGACCACTGGTGTTTTAGTAACTTTTTCCAAAAAACCTTTCTTTTCTTCCAAAATGGAATTTGACTTAAAAAAAGGTAGCAGAAATAACTTCATAAATAAATATAGAGTCCGAAAATGTGACTCTTTGTTAGAAAAAAATTAAAAATAAGTGCCTACAACGATTTAAATATGAGGGTAACGCTATTTGTGCGACTACTGGTACGTTTACCCTACAATTTATATTTAGACAAAAGGGTAAACAGAAAATTCAACATCAAAAGCGATTCAAAGTATTACAATTGATTGAAGCATTAGGAACTGTTCAGTTCAAAATTGTAAAATTTCTAATTTAAAGCACCAATAATTAAATAATTACATTAAAAACGTTTAAAAATTAATAATTTCATATAGAACATTCATAAGTGAGTCCTAAACTTAGAATTGTTCAATATTGAAAGTTTTAATTTTTAATAAATTGGCTGTGAAAGATTTCAAATTGAGATTTTTCTGTTGAAGCCCTCGAAATAAAACCTATTTTAATTTGATAGCATCTAATTTAGAATTGAACCATTGTAATTGTTCTTCAATTAGAGATTGTCTAAATTGGAAAGCTTCCAATTTTAATTTATTTCCATTTTTACAGCTACTTTTTTGACATTGTACAGTTTGGAATCATTTATCTTGAAATACTGTGTAATTTTGAAAGCATTAACATTCAAAAAAGTTCAAATTGATGTACATTGAATTCTTCAATTTGGAAAAAAATTTTGAACAGCTACATTGTTTAGTTTTGAAACCTTCAATCGGAATATTTAAATGTCTCGAAAAAAATGGTGGAAGCCAGGAAATAAGGGGGAATTTTTATATAATATGAGTCTTGAATGGCCACTCTGCACTTACCCTTTTGATTGGATGTATTTGCGGCATAATTGTAAATTAAATTTTTATTTATTCAACAACTGAACATTTAATACAAATTGAACATCTGGAAAATATAAAAGATACGAAAGATGCAAATTCATACATTATCCTGGATTTGGTTGCTTTATATAAATACAATAATATGTTAGCAATTCTCTTTGTCGACGATGGAGATGACTAAATAAGGAAGTTCTTATGTGGCAGCTCAGAAGATATTTGCAACTTGGAAAATCATGGAGAAACAGCAAGATTTTTAACTTAGTGATCTTAAATTTTTTCGAATTTGGTGGTCCGTATGCATTTAAAAAACTTTCATTCAAATTAATTACTCAACAATTCTCTTAGTCGGCGATGGAGATGACTAACTAAGGAAGTTCTTATGTGACAGCTCTGAAGATATTTACAACTTGGAAGATCATGGAGTAACAACAGGAAGATTTGTAGCTTAGTGATTTTAAAAATTTTCGAATTTGGCGGTCCGTATGAATTTAAAAAAAACTTTCATTCAAATTAGTTACTCGAGTTTTAATTAAATTTTCACTTTAGAAACCTCGTGTATAAACATTAAAATCTCTCAGGAACAAAATCTTGTTTAAATTTTATTTTTATTGTATAAAAAACTAAACGATTTGCATACTTATACAACTTATTTATGGAAAAAAATAGAATGCAGAAAAAGTAAATCGATGCCTGAGCATTAAAGTATTATTAACAGAATACTGTATCATAAGCTTCAACTTTCTTTTAAAGCATCCGTCTTGAAGAATTCCCCTATTTGGCAAGTTTGTAAGAAGCTATTTTATGAACGTGTAATAATTGATATTTTATTCAAATAGATGAGGAGATGAAGCCCATTCTTCATCGCGAAGAATTGGAACTACTAATAAAGTCTCTGGATAGTGAAAAATCAGGTAGGTTTTTAAGAACACTCATTTAAAATTTTAATTTTCAGTCATAATAAAATGAATTAAACTGATATTCAAATTAAAATATTTTATTAAATTACCGAAAACGAATTAATGAGGGAAAACCAATTTTATGTTTTAGGAAACAAGGCTCATTTATTGAAGACGCATTTCAGTCTGCCCAACAGCTTTGCTAAAAGGCCGAAAGAGGATCCACTATCATTCTATATCAGGTTTGCTAGAATAAAATATATTTTACTTTATTAACCTTCTATTATGTATTAAGATAAGGATAAAAGTTATATTTCAATATTAAATTTGTTCAATAATCATATTTAACACTAGGAGAATTAAAGGTTAATAAAGAAGTCTTACACTAAAGTGTAAGTTTGTAGCTTCAAGTTAGCATTAAGAAATACATGGGCATGATTTCGGATCGGAAAAAATTTTTTTGATAGCTCTGTTTTTCTCTATATTACCTTAAATTAATTTCAAATTTTCGAATCGAAAAAAAGACCCCGCACCAAATGTGCAGTAAATGGCTTTTTGTAAAAAATTCGAAATCTATCGTTTTTTTGTTGTATTTTATAACCTGCTGAGCAAAAATTAAAAAAAAAAAAAAGTAAGAAAAATGGACAGTTTTTAGACAAACACTTGTCAAAGTTTCAATTCTTACATGTATTTTAATAGAAAAATGCTTATTTTCGTGAGATGTTTTTTTCCAAAACTTCTTTCATAGATTTTGCTAAAAGTTTCAAATTTTGACGATCAGACTTATCAAAACAAAAGGTTCATGCCCACGAACCAGGAAGATTAACGATTTTTTGGGTATACATAATGTTTTGGGGGGTGTTTTTATACCTTAAACATCCAAGTATGGAAGTCTATATTTCTTAGTAACTAAAATAACTAGAGATCTGTCATTCAACTGCTACGGTATGAAATCACTTTCAAATAAGTAGAGGAAGTGTGCGTAGCAAGAATATGTCTTCGAATTATTTTTAAGGGGTGTTTAGCATCCCTTAAACATTGAAACCATGAAAATGGCATTCCTTAATGAACAAAAACACAAGAGATGTTCTGATTAAAATATTAGGGTAGAAAATGACTTCAAAATAAGTACAATATACGTTTACTTACTAGGATATATCTCTGAATTCACTTCAAGGGTTGTTTTATTACCTCTTGAACACTGAATCCGGAGTATCACTTTAAAACATACACAGGAAGCGCCTTTTAGCCGGATTTGCATTAGAATTTATTGTCTGGATAGTTTCATCATCCCTAAGTTATAGATAGTATGATAAGGACAAGAAGCTATGGGAATGTGTATTAATTGCAGGGTTTACATTGTTTTACATTGTTTTACATTGTTGGTTTTGCATCGTTTCCTATCTTTATAGATTAATCAGAAATCTTTGTATGACTTTAGTTGTTAAGAAATGTCGACATTCCGGATTGAGTGTTCAAGGTATAGTAAAACAACCCTTAAAGTAAATTCAGAGATATATCCTTGTAAGTAAACGTATCTTGTACTTATTTTGAAGTCATTTCCTATCCTGATATTTGAATCAGAACATCTCTTGTGTTTTTGTTCATTAGGAAATGTCATTTCCTGGTTTCCATGATTAGGGATGTTAAAACATCCCTTAAAATTAATTCAAAAACATATTCTTGCTATGCACGTTTCCTATACTTATTTGAAAGTGATTTCTTACCGTAACAGTTGAATAAAATATCTAGTGATTTTAGTTGCTAAGAAATTATGATTTCCATATTTGGATGTTTAAGGTATGAAAGCACCCCCAAAACATGCTGTATACCAAAAATATCGTTAATCTCCCTAGTTCGTGGGTATGAACTTTTTGTTTTGTTAAGTCTGATCGTCAAAATTGGAAACTTAGCCAAATCTATCAAAGAAGTCACGAGAAAAAAAAAAACATTTCACTAATTTGGTTGGGGGTCCTTTGGTCTTCTACACGATAACACTTTTAGTTACATTATTTTGTAAACTTGATTATAATTTCATATTGGCAGGGGAAAATCCTTTGTAGCAAATAATTATTGACAGTAGGTATATCTTTAAAACAAAATAATTCAAGAATTTGGTAAACGGTCAGAAAAAGGTTAAAAAAAAATTTGGATATATTTATTTTTCATTGAAAGTATCAGACTAACTTTAACAAACTTATGAAAGCACAAAAAAGTGCCGGAATTTTAGTAAATTCTGTAAGAAATATGTTGGTATCTATTAAAATAAAACCTTCAGCATTAAATTATTTCTGTAACATCCCTTATCCAAAGTACGACAACAATAAAACTGGATACGGAGAAAAACGTTTTCTCACAAGATCTGAATTTGTTAAAATATAAAAGTATATATTATTCTTTTTACCTAAGTACAACCAGAGATTTTATAATTTAACAGCCACTCTATTTTCTGTTTCTTAGAGGGCTATTTATCATTAGGGACATAATAAGTACAATATAATATGCAAAAATGTAAGATTTAAAAAAATTAAAGATTATCTTTCTCATTTTTCGCAAAATGTGCTATTACTTACAAAAGCAAAAAGATGATTAAAGTGGTGGTAATTATTAAAAAAAACACTCGAAAAAGTGGAATGGATACGAAAACGTAAAATCCTAAGTTAGGGTAAAGGCACTGATTACCGAGGTTCCTTTACCCTATTAACATTTGATATGATTCAAGTAAAATTAACAAAGAAAATATAATAAGCTTTAAATCACTTTTTTCTAAGGTTTCATTAAAATGCTTCCTTAATTGAAGGGCAGAAATGCAAAAGGAGTCAAGCGCCATTTTTCACTTTTTTCAGGAGAGACTAAAAACATGTTGTAAATTCCGCGGGTCCATTTAAGAAAAAAATAAGAAAGTACTTTCGAGATACTTTCATGCTCTATCGAACTAAAAAAAGTTTGCTCACAAAAAGCTATCCGGTTTCTAGAAATCACGTTTCGAGGCTAGATTTTGGGTCTGTATCGATTTTTAACATCTTTCAACATTAATTTTCAATTAATTTCCAAAAAAGTTTGTTTTAAAAAAATCATGCAGTTTCGCGAAATTTGAAAATCCAATTATGACTTGAAATGGTGTAAAATTGACATTTCAACTTCAAATGACGATAGCAGTAATAATTTTTAATATTTCCAAAAAATGAGAAATTAGGTTTTAGGTTATTTAGTGCTGAATGTAAGGGGCCCAATAGTAATTAAAAATAATTAGCCAGTGTCGAGAGAAATGAAATTGGATTTTTTACTTTGTGGTTAGAAAATCTTCTCGAACTGTGAACACAAAAACACAAGTCAAACCTTTTTTTAGTGGGAATTTTGAAAAATGATGCCCCAAAAAAATCATTTGGCAGGCATGTGTAATAGAATTTATTTTATTTTTTGAGCTAATAAACCCGATTTCGAAAATTTGGCGCTTGACTCCTTTTGAATTTCTACCCTTCGATTCGAAATAAATTCAGAACCTTTTTTTTCTTGATAAAACTTGTGTTAAAATAAAAAATATTTATCAATGCTTGAAAAATAATTGTTGCTAATAGAAAAATTATTATAATGTAAAGTTAATACAGGTATTTATTCATTGTTTAAATTCTATATTTTATTTTTTTAGGTTGCCGGGTAGCAACCGCTGAAAGTTAATCCATGAAATTTTTTATTTTATTATGCATTTAAGTATAGAATTTGTTAGAAGTTTATAGTATTTTTAGTGTGATTGATTATTGACTTCTGAGTCAAAAAGTACAGTAAACAAGGTGCATTTAGTGCATTAGCTTCATTTTTTTATTTAACATAAAACGACATTTTGACAATGTTTTTGTGCTAGTTTTTTCTGACATTTATCAAATTGTACTATATATTGATCTTGCAATTGAAATTATAAACACCTTTCACTTTATTTTAATTTCTTCTTTCATTCAGGATGTACTTTGTTATCTTATAAGCTGATATCAAGATATATAAGACCAATTCAACAAGTTCAAGAGCAGTCAAACCACGGATTCGTCTAAACGTTTTCTTGCGCTGGAAAAATGAAGGAGTGTAAGTAATATTTAAATCTATTTATTTGATCATTTATTTAGTTATTTATACTACCTTTGCGTTGATAATTATAAGTACATATAATTTTCAGCATTTTTCAAACTTTTTTATTCTACGTACTTGTGGCTACAAAGTATTTTGGAGAAAAAAATGGATGTACGCTTGAATCATTTTTGTTCCATTATTTTCTAATATCTCCTGCTTCGTAATTTTCTCTCTTTTGGAAGAATGGCTTGATACCATTTTTACACACATGCACCGAATTCTATGTTTTAACTGAAGTATATCGTTTATAGACTATCTACTTATCTATATATGACAAAATAGATTTATTAAAGTTCAGTTTTGAGACAGCTAAAAAAATTCGGGAAGCCGAAATGGATTTATTATAAATTTTTGAATACAAAAATCAAATATACGCTCATATTTTCAAAAAAGAAATTTCTTCATCGGAAATTGGAACACAAAGGAACCCGCACCAAATCTACAGTAAATGGTTTTTTGTGAAAAATTATAAATCTAATTTTTTTTTTTTTGTATTTTCGAACCTGCAAAGCAATAATCCGAAAGAAAAAAGTAAGAAAAATGGACAGTTTTTCACAAAAAATTGTCAAAGTTTCGATTTTTACATGTATTTTCGTAGAAAAATGCTTATTTTAGTGAAAAGTTTTTTTTCTCCCAAACTCTTTGTTAGATTTTGGAGGACTTGCATTATAATTTATTTTCAGGGTAGTTTAATCATCCCTTAATTATTGAAACAAAGAAATCGAGATTTTATACGGGATAACGCACCACAGATTTTTTTATTCACATACTATTGATCAACAAAATCACTTTAAAACATACATAGGAAGCGTCTTTCAACAGGATTTGCATTAGTATTCATTGTCAGGTTCATCTAATCATTCCCTAATTATTGAACCAAGGAATTCGATATTTTAAATGGGATAAAGCTCCAAAGATTTTTTTATTAATACATTGATCAACAAAATCACTTGAAAACATATACAGGTAGCGTTTTTTCAGAAGGATTTGCATTAGAATTTATTTTCAGAGTCATCTAATCATCCCCTAATTATTGAAACTGGGAAATCGATATTTTATACGGATTGAAGCATCAGAGATTTTTTATCAATACATTGATTAACAATATCACTTAAAACATATATATAGGAAGCGTCTTTTAACAGGTTTTGCATTAGAATTTATTGTTAGGGGCATCTAATCACCCCCTCATTACTGAACCAAGGAAATCAATATTTTAAACGGGATGAAGCACCAGAAATTTTTTTAATAATACATTATTCAGCAACAAAATCACTTTCAAACATGCACGGTAAGCGTTTCTTTGCAAGATCAGCGTTTGAATTTATTGTGAAGCTAGTTTAAAAATCCCTTGAATATAGAAACAAGGAGATCAATATTTTATATGCATTAAAGCACCATAGATTTTTTTATTAATGCATTGAGTAACAATATCACTTTAAAACATACATAGGAAGCGTCTTTTAGCAGGATTTGCATTATAATTTATCGTAAGGGTCGTCCAATCATCCCCTAATTATTGAAACAAAGAGATCGATATTTTAAATGGAAAAAAGCACCAAAGACTTTTTTCTGAATATAAGTGTATATGTTTTAAAGCGATTTTATTGATCAATGTATTAATAAGAAAATCTCTGGTGCTTTATCCCTATAAAATATCGATTTCTTTGTTTCCCCTGAAAATAAATTATAATGCAAGTCCTCCTAAAGGACACTTCGTATATTTATGTTTTAAAGCGATAATGTAGGCCTGATCCTTGGTGATTTATTCCTTACGAAAAGTTAATTTCTCTGCTTCTGAAAATAGGGGATGATTAAACAACCCTTTAGAAAAATGCAAAGACATCCTGGTCGTCTACACCTTCCCTTTTTACTTTTAATATGATTCCTATCCTCATAGATTATTCAGAAAACTTTTTTTGATTTTAGTAATTAAGAAATGTCGAGATTTCGGATTAAATGTTCAAGGGATGATAAAATAACCCATGAAGTAAATGCACATATTTAATATCCGTGCTATGCACTCTTCCTTCACTTATTTGAAAGTGATTTCATACCCTAGCGGTTAAATAAAAAATATCCAGTGACTTTAGTTACTAAGAAATGATGATTTCCATACTTGGATGTTTAAAGTATGAAAACACCCCCATAACATGATGTATACCCAAAAAACCGTTCATTTTTCTAGACCTTAGATATTAATTCGTTGTTTCGGTAAGACTGATAGTCAAAATGTGAAGCCTTTAGCATAATCTAACAAAGAGTTTAGGAGAAAAAAAACTTTTCACTGAAATCAGCATTTTTCTATTAAAATACACGTAAAATCGAAACTTGAAATTTTGTTGTTGTTAAAAAACTGTCCATTTTTCTTACTTTTTTCTTTCGGATTATTGCTTTGCTGGTTCGAAAATACAAAAAAAAAATTAGATTTAGAATTTTTCACAAAAAGCCATTTACTGTACATTTGGTGCGGGGTCCTTTCAGACTAATTTCTAAAATGGAGATTGACCTAGTTTTTTTATATTTTTGTGAAAATTTTACAGAAATACCAATTTATGAATGTAAATAAAAAAATGTTGGTCCGTCAATCCGTTTCCTGAATATCCGAGTTGTAGGGAGGTCTAGCGATTTCAATGAAACTTTAGTGTTGGGTGATTGAAGTGTATGGTTCAAATGGTTCATGAAAATAATAAAAAATCAGGAAGTTAAAGGATTTTGAATTAGGAGGCCCGATTTATTAAAAATCCCCGTGTCTCGCAAATCGCTGATTGAATTTTAATGATTTTTGGTGGTGTGTTATTTGTCATAATCAAATTATAATATCAAACAGTAAACATTGTGGATTATTCGTTTTTAAAGTAGATAGAAATTTTTTTTCCTCATGCTCTGCAATTTACGTTTCTAATTTTTTGGGGTCATTCACAAAATACGTGATACGTTCAGGGAAGGGGGGGGGGGGGTCTATCAGAGTAAACAAATGCCCTGTTTGGTTTTCAAAATCAGAGATATACTTTTCGATCCTAAGTATTGTATTATTCTGAAAAGGGAAGCATCGAAGGGGCGGAGCTAATATGCTGATAATTAGGGGAAAAGTATGGGCTATCCGAGGGGCTCAGGGGCTTTCTTATTTTGACGCTGGTTTTCCCACAGGATGGTCGCAAAGTGAGTCAGGGGTCACCGGTGACCCATGATGTGCTTCATAAGTTGAAAAATGAATAAAAAATTTTAGGTGAATTTTTCAATCGAATATTGTTTTTTAAATTAATTTGAAGGTCTTATAGTGGAAACAAAAATATTGATGGGAAAATAAGAGTCCAGGCTACTTTGGAGCAGGTACGAACACAGTGGTATCTATGACTGTTAGCTAAAACGTTCTAAAATGCACTAAAATGCAATAAAATATATTTTAATACTTGGGGTGATCGCTAGAGAGATTGATCAGCAACCTGGGTCGGAGCAGTGTTGCGGAGTGGACGTTTTATTTGAATAAATAACACGAAAACTCCAGATCAATCTAAAATATCTATACCATAACACATATACCTATATACCTATCTACCTTATACCATATAACGACCTACTTTACACCTATATACCTATCCCACTACTTTCCAACCGAGCAAGTCACGCCTACCCCGAAAGGGAAATGGCTTAATGGTATAATAATAATAAAAATAAATAAAGAGTGTATTAATAATTTCCTGTTCTTTCAATAGCGAAAATGGCAGACAGAAAAACATTTAAGGGGTCCCTATCATCTCACATGCGGCAAGTCTCTCTGCGGGAAATCACACCTGCGGCATGTCATATCGGAGGCATGTCAGATATGCGGCATGTCACATCTACGACATGTCACATCTGCGGAATGTCTCGTCTGCGGCATGTCACAACTGTGGCATCTCTTCTTAGCGGCATCTCTCACCAGTGGAAAGGGATTCAATCAATATTATTTCTGTGGTCATCACTGGGGTGCCTTCCCGCCCCCCACTAGACGTTGGGAAAGGGGTAGTGATTTGACTAACATTATTTCTTTGGCCAGTCACAGGGGTGTGGTGAAAGATGCCGCAAAAATGTCAATTTCACTGTGAGAGAAGCCGCTAAATAGAGATGCCGCAGTTGTCACATGCCGCAGATGTGACATGCCTCAAATGTGACATGCCGCCGATGTGACTTGCCGCATGTGAGATGATATGTACCCCATCCACGGCGTGCGTCGTTTGCCAGGTCCCAATATGCCGGGAACACCGTCGCCCAGTGTGCGTGCGTTGTGCAGATGAGTGATTAGGATAAATAGTTTGTATTTTCCAGTATTAATTTTTTCACAATTCAGTCCATAAGATATATACTCTTCATTTTACTCCGTTTTATATCAATAAATGCAGAATACTTCCACAAATAAGCATTTATCACCTCATTTATTTATTTAAACAATTGTTAGTGCACAATAAATTTTTTTGTTTTTTCATTGGATAGCTGACACTTTGAACTTTAATTTACACTCATAGTTTGTTGAAAAAGTGCAATTGAAGAAAAAAATAACAGGCCAAAATGTAGGTATTCAAATTTCGCACGAAGTGCACATTCGCTCGGTGAGATAAATATACTTTTTGAAAGAAACAGTAAAACTACCTTAAAAGTTTTATAGAGCAAAGTCTACAGATTAAGAAACCCACCAATTTTTTCAATTAAGTGAAAAACAAAAGAAATAACATTAAAACCCCGAAAAAAGTAATTTTTTTCATTTTTTAGAATTTTTGTTTGCATTTATTTACACAAAATTTAAACGAATGAAAATATCGTTTTCGCACTTGTATAATCTTATTCTAGACACTCTGCCGATTTTATTTCACTCCTATTTATACAAGAACATGCACGTTAAATATATTTAAAAAATTATTGAATTTTCCGGGTCACTGGAGACCCAGTTGGTGCGCAATAGGGAGCCAGAAAATGTTGGTGCCCAGAGGGTTAAGTAATAATTGTTACCAGTGATGCTTAGTGGTGAAAATTTGTTATTTGTTATTATTTGTTAATTTTATAAACAACTAAACATCACTGTCAATATCGTTAAGGATAAATTAAGAAACAAACTATTCTTCTCTGCCTACCTTTGAATGCTCGCAGTATTTTTTCTTAGATAATTTTTTATATAATTTGTTTACAAAGTTAACGAATAGTATCATGATCAAGCCTCAGCTTGTCGATAAAAGCAATTAATTTTATCGCCAAAATATTTCTTTACAACCGAACAATACGTAATGTTTACTATTTGATATTATAATTTGCTCATTAAAAATAACATAACTGATACTGGAAGTAGAAAAGTTGTTTACAAAAAGATAGAAGAAAAAGGAAAAAATCGTTATTTGTTCGCTATTTCCATTAACATTGCATTTTAAACGATAAAAATTTAAAAATAGCTTGTGGGTATCAATTTTACATCTAAAACTTATTTTGAACATTGTTTTTTTTTTTTCACCCCATCTTTGCGCGTGGATAGCGACGTCACGTGTCCACACTAAAAAATGAACATCTCCGAAAGTTACAGTGTTTATCAATTTTTTTTTATCGACGCAGAATATTACTATGAAACAAAATATATATATTTTAAAAAAATTAATGCATTTGAGTGAAAAATGAAATCGAACATTGTTTTTGGACTTTTTAGCCCATTTTTGAAAATACTTATATTTTAATTGCATTGAAAAGGGCTATAAACAATGCGATACTAGATTGATCCTGGTACTGCGAAGAAAGTTTGAATAAAAATTTGTACACTACCGGCGGAAATTATATACACGCCTGTTTTTTAGCTGTTGCTAAAGTTTCTTAATTTTTATAATATTAATATGAAAAGTATTAGCTCGTAATGGTGTGAAAGCCCAAGTTGAAAGTAAAATGGGAATTTCATACAAAGATATTGCCTGAATCTGAACAAAAAAATATCAAATTTCGATGTTTTCGAAATATTATAATAGAATAACTTCGGAAATAATTAACATTTTTAAAATTCCTTATGCTTCTTTTCTAGGTAAGTTCCATAAAATTGTTCTAAATCGTTAAGATGTTTTTGGTATATGTTCCCTAGATTCTGCCTTAGGGTCCAACTTGTGCAAAAAAATTTCCTCAATTGCAAACATTTGTAAATATTTACATACATTTTTGAAAACTAATTATTTATTATATTTTTATAAATTTCAGTAATTTTTACAAAAAAATATATTTTTTACAAAAAAATCTATTTTTTTAAATCATGTGGTGAATACAAACATTATTAGAAATATTGCAATTTTTTGCAAAAAATCTAAAAATATTTTAATAGTTTATGAAAATACTATGGAGACACACCGTTTAAATGAGCCAAAGAAATTAAAATTTTTAAAATTATTTCCCAAGTTATTCCACTGTTTCGAAAACATTGAAACTTGAAGTTTTTTGCAATGTTTTTGTAATAAATAATTTGACGTTGATTATTTTTTGTCTACTGGTCTAAAATCAATATTTTGAATACTGATTTTTATTTCTAAATGTTGAAAAAATTGCTCTCAAGTATTAAATTGACATTTCGCCTTCAACTTGAGCTTATTAGACGCAAAACTTGATTAATTTTCACGGCATTACGAGGAAAAAATGTTCACGTTAATATTTTAAGAACTACGGGACTTTAGCAACAGCTCCAAAACAAGTGTGTAAATCATTTCAACCGGTACTGTGGATCTCAATAATTTTTTTTTCTCTACTACCAATTCTGTTTATAAATCTAGACCACCTATAAGCTAAAATACGGACTTTTTATTTTTCCGCCAAAAAAATGATGGAAGTGCATCTTTTTAAGATTAACGTAATGGTTTCTTCTTCTTTTTGATGCCATTAAAAACCCAATTTAGTCTTTGCAGAAACAACTTTTCCAAATAGACGCTTGAGGTATTTTCCTAGACTTTCGAAGATATTTATATTTTTAATGAAGTATTACATTTGTCATTGGTTTTTATTTCATAAGGTTTAAGTCACTAATTGATACTATTTCCAACGTTTTAAGTTCAGATTTCGATTTATCAGCATCAGTCAAAGTTATTTAAAAAAAAAAAACATTTTTGCAGCTCCATAAATCCAAGAAGATTGAAGTTTCAACATTGAAGATCGAAGACGTCAAATTGAAGATTTCCAACATTTTTTAAAATAAGAACATCGGACTATAAAGTTTCAAAGTAGCAGATTTAAAGTTGAATCTACTTTGAAAGTCAATGGCATTCATAGTTCATAAATGTACTCTCAATCAAATATTTTCACTATCTTTAAGATCCAACGATCAAGAAGGATACAATATTGAGCAATAATGTTTAGATTAGAAGTTGTTATTTTATAATGAATTTACGATACACTGCTTTACGTTAGAGTTGAAATAACCTGCATGTAAATATAACAGATGAAGGAATGAAACCGATATTTGATCGGGACGAAATAAAGCGTCCTGAATGTTTGACGTCTACCGAGGAAGTAGAAGAACACCGAACAGTTAAAACAATTGACACTGAAAGAACAGGTATGTGTTTAAACAATTTTGTCATGGCACTATAGATTCAATTAAAAAATAAATAAAATAAAAATAAGTTATTTGTTTTCAGAAAATCAGATTCAATCATCTAAGAGACGATCAAGGTCTTTGAGTTCTTCAAGAAGATGTGATAAAGGTGAAAAAGAAGCGTCATCATATCCACTCAGGTTTGTGCTTTCGCAGACAATAAATGCTGAAAAAGTTATGTGGATTTTTCATGTTTTCACAGTTTTTCCCATGTTAATGATATGGAAAACTTAAACGGGCGTGTGCTAGGAGTAAATATCAACCGATTTGGTTAAAATTCGGAGCAGATCGTTTTTTTGTATAGCCCAAACTCGCCCCTGAAGCGAAAGAATTTTGAGTTTGAAAAATAAGGGACACTCTAATATCCATTGTATATTATTTTTTGCTACCTTTCAGCAAAATACAGTCAGTACTTTGAAATATTATGAGTTATTTGTCAAAACTTCCGAATACAGCTGCAGAAATTATCAACTATTTTCTAAGTTAGCACACATTGCGTATATATTAATATATTACCATTAATATATTTTTCTATGTACAGTAGAAGTCCGATAAGTTTCTCATTTCGGGGCTGTAGGGGCGGAAAATTCCAGGAATTGCGGACTTATAGGATGCCCCCTCTAGTAGCACAATATTAGGTGCGCGCATGCGTATGAATGATGCGCAAATCATAAGCAAAATAGCACACGTAGTGGGAGAACCCCAATTAGTGTGCGTGCCGTGCGTGTGATGACGTTTTAAGGGGAGTGTACACTTATCGGACGGTAACTTTTCGGACTTTTACTGTATTCCCATTAAACATTTAAAAAACTACAGTAAAACTCTTGATTCACTGGAATATGGATACATAGTTTTAAATGCATGATAGATTACAAAATTAAATTTTGGTGCATTTTTCAAAAGTCCTTTTTATTTAGTTGCTTTGTAAACGTATAATATATGCCTGATAGAAATATGAGGTAAGTTTATCTTTTTCCAAACTATAATATCGAATATTTAGACATAATTGTAAAGTACAAAAAATATGTTGCACTTTGCATCATTAGGGATCGAAATCTAGAAGTCTATGACCAGTTGTTAAAAGTACTTTATCCGTATCATATAAAAGTTGTATATATGTTTATAGCGAGAATATTTTCGCAATCAACACATTGAATGTTTTATTTTAAAGTAGTAGCACTTTCTCAATCCTACACTTATGTTCACAGGCATGAACGATCTTCTCGCCATTTAGACAAAAAGAATAATCGCAGAAGTTACTCAGATGACAGGTAATATTCTGCATGTAATGTAAATCACTAATTTGTAACTTAGTTTTGCTTACTAATAATATAATATTCCCGACATGGTGGCGGCGGCGAAATCTTTTTGTAATACAGAGAGATCTTCCATAATAAATAATATTATAATATATATTATATTACATTTTATAGGCACAAAGCTGGCCATCAGAGCCGCAATCGGGAAAACGGAAGAAGAGATCGGTTGCATGATATTATGGGCCATTCTTCATCACATCGCCCAGACCGGAAAGAATATTCCTCAAAACGCAGGTCATCTCGTGAACGCTCATGTTCTGAAGAAAGAAAACGGTGCAATTCAGAATATGATCATTTGTCTCGGTAAGATGGACATTACACATAAAAAATGTTTTAATGTAACGTTTACTGAGTAGTCTTTTTTTTACAAAAGTATAATTTTTGTTTATGTTTGACAGAAATGGACAGTCATATCGAGAATATCGAGGAAGATCAAGAGAACGAAGAGAGAGACAAAGATCTGTTGAAGAAAAAAAAAGGGATCGATCTAGGGAGAGAAGAATGTCTACCCTACCTCATTATATAGAATCAGTACCTGTTCCTCTTCCTGTATATTATGGGGTAAGTTGTCTTCGTTTCAAGTTTTGTAAATTCTGTTATACACTAGATTATTAATAATAACTGCCTATTTAGTTTTTCTTTATAATAATACATATGGTACATTATTTCTCAAGCATATCACCCTATAAAAGTAAAGTTCTCCGTTCGTATTCAAATATAGCCTAAGACTAGACCTGTTGAATAGTAGTTTATGGGAATAAAATGTTACTATTTGAATAAAATATTTTACAACGGAGAGGGGATCCCATTTTTGAGGTTTATGTGGATGCTACGTATTTCGGCAATTTCTATCTCCTTTAATATCAGTAAAAAAATTGTTTCAAATTTTAGTCCCTATATTAGATCTGCTACTTTGAATTTATAACTTTCGACATCAAAATCAGCAGCCTCAAAGACCCCCTTGTACCAAGCTTTAAGCAAATCTGTAAACATTTTCAAATTACAGTTGCCATATTGGATCTTCTATTTTGAAACTCTTTTTGACAAAGTTTCATATGAATACGACAAAATATTGAATTTTGGCCAGCTTTCAGTGTCTCTCAGCTCGCTGTGCACCCCGCGGTTTCCACTCCGGTACAGCATCTTTGTTGAATTAATCAAAGAAAAAAAATACTGCTCTGAAACTCAGAGGCTATTCCGAATTTTAAAAAAGTCACATTTATTTTTGACCTTCATTTTCGAAGGATTTTGGGTAACACGTATTTCACCAGTTTCATTTGAAAATTTTTTTGACAAAGTTATGGTTACTTATTTAAATTTGTGAACCTGGAAACGCAGTATATCTAAAATTTGTCGATATTTTTTTTTAAAGGCGATTTTTCTGAAAATTTCAAAACTCATTTTTCTCAAAAAGGCCTCCGTTTTTTTTTGTGATACGAATATGATGAATAGATCCCCATAGGAGTTTATCTTGTGCTTGCGTGTTGGAGAAGAGAAAATTTGATTTATTTGATGAAAAATGAAAATTCACATTTCTGTATATTGACGCGTAGATACGGATTTAGTTAGTTTGCATCGTTCGCAGCACCTTTTGCAGAAAAGCGTTGAAATACATGCTTTACAAATGGCGGTACCAGTAGTGTGAGCCGGGTGTAAAAAAACGCATACATGCTTGTCACGAAATACAAATTTTTACGAGTGTGTATGCCTGTATGTATGCAGATCTGTATGTATGCATGTTCCCACAAGAGGCGCTACGAGCGATGCAAACTAACTAAATCGGAATCCACGCGTCCAAATTTTTCGGGAGTGGGATCTCCTAACTCTTTAAACTACTTCGTGGTTGTTCCCTTTGAAAACTTCTAAGGAAATGTCTTGTATTTTTCGAGCGTTTTTTTTTTGCGTTTATTTCGAGATTAATTTGAATTTGTTTATTTTGTCGCAAACAAAATCTTTCGTTAAGAAAACAAAAAATTAATCTACTTATATATAATTTTGCAAAAAAAAAAAGATTTTTTCTTATACCCTACTAAAAAAAATGCAGGAATCGTCAGAAAAAATGTCAGGACTTCTGACCACTTTTGTTACGTTTCTCGACAGAAATCGTCAAGAAAAGTCAGAACTCATGAGAAAATGTTAAGAAGTCGTCAGAGATTGGGTTCGAAGGATAATCCTTTTATTAGGAGTCCAAGAATAGAATGCCATAAAGCCTAATCCCTTTTATATTTTCCAGGTTATTTATATTATTTATTTATATTTATGCATATTCTCTTTTTACTTATATTTAGTTATAATTATTTATATACTAAATGACTCTGAAGGTGAATCGGAAAATTTTGTCACATGCATGATTTCAGCCCTTTTCGATGCCTATGAAGCGGGGCTAAAGCTCTACTTTTTACTCCCTAGGGACTGAAAAGTGACGTCAGAGAGGAATAATGAAAATTATGCATCTATGAGCTTGCATTTTATGATTATCAGCCCACTCACGGTAAAAACTGAGAGGAAATTTTGGTTGCAGTTAATAGAATTTTGCGGTTATTTATGGAAAGTTACCATATATACCTGTAAAATTACCATAAATTGCCATAAATGACCGAAATTTTCCATAAATGTCTGGAAATTTGTAAAAATGAATTTTGGGTATTCCATGGTAAGTTACCATATTTACCTGTAAAATTACCATAAATTACCGGAATTTTTCATAAATTTCCGGAAATTCATGGAAGTTTTTGAAAATGAATTTTGGGTATTCCATGGTAAGTTACCATATTTACCGGTAAAATTACCATAAATTATCGACATTTTTCATAAATTTCCGGAAATTTTTAAAAATGAATTTTGGTCAAGTTACCATATACACCTGTAAAATTACCATAAATTATCGAGATTTTCCATAAATTTCCGGTAATTTTTGGAAATTTTTAAAAATGAATTTTGGGTAATCTATAATAAGTTACCATAAATCACCTCTAAAATTACCATAGATTAGATTAACATTAATTTCATGCTTTATTATACAAAATCTAATGTGGACTGAAATCATGACTGTAGTTCGAGAAATGCCTGAAATCATCCATTTGTTATAAAAAATATCGTATGCGCCAAGGGGGAGAGGCACTTTTTCTCCCCCTAGGTGCATAATATACTATTATTCTTTTGGGTTAGCCTACCTGCGGTCCTAGCCGATTTTTTTTAGTTGGGTAGGTTAATTTTTTCCTTGTTACCTAACCTCAAAACTAGCTGGAAAAGCAAGGCTGGGTCGACTATTTACACTGGAATTTTAAAGTAAATGTGACCGTCCGCGAAGAAAGGGACCTAATGCGTCAAAGTTGAATTTTACAGGACGGGCGATCGTAGCAGAGCCCGCAAGTCAGCATTTGAGTAGTAGGAATGCGTCTATGAAAAGCACCACCTCCACTTACCACTACACTCTTAGGCACGAGCCAGTGGAGCTCACGGACACGTTGCGTACAGATGTACACGGAGCCACCGCATCAAGAGCTGCCAATGCTTTTCGCACGAGCGGTTAGTGTCGAAATAAATTTTTTTGGAATGGCACGAGCCACAGTTGTCAGCGCACTGACCGCTCGATAATTTACACGAGCTGCTCGTGCTGATGGCAACAGCAGCGCGAGCTCTGTAAGTATTGCGTTTAGCCCGGCCTGTTCTTGGGATTGGCAATAATCTCTCGTGTTAATTTTCAATAGCGCGTGGTGTCAAATAACTCAAACGTGTCATGATCAAATTTACTGTGCGAGCTCGATAATTTGGGTAATTTTTTTGGACGATTCATACATGGTGAAACAACAGTTCAAAAAGTGATAAAGAAATCATTAAGTTCAATGATATTACCTAATAGAAAAATATGTAATAAATTTACTTTTTTTGTGTTCTCAGATAATTTTAATTTTCGCAATACAATTTGAAGAAAATATTTTTGAACAGAACTTTCAAAGTAGAATTTTCATCCGAATTATGTTAATTAATGAAATAGGCAAAATTTGAAGAAAATATTTTTGAACAGAACTTTCAAAGTAGAATTTGAATCAGAATTTAATTAATGAAATAGGCGCAATTTGAAAAAAATATTTTTGAACAGAACTTTCAAAGTAGATTTTCAATCAGAATTTAATTAATGAAATAGGCAAGTTCATTATAAAAATTAATCTTGGAAATAATTCCATCAATCATATCTGATAAAATTTGATTCAATTTCATTAGATCTACCAAGAACAAAAATTAGCATAGAAAATCTGAAAAGTAACACTTGTAATAGAAAGCTGCGAAAGTAAAATTTCCGAAAAAAAAAAATAAAATTAGAAGTTTCTCAAGAAGAGAGTAAGATTTTAACGTTGGGAATTAAATTTTAGAAGTAGAACTGTACATAATTTCATTTATTTTTAAACTTCCAAAATTAATTATTAGAATTTCTAAAATTATACCTACAAATTTTTGTTTAGATCATCGGATTTATAAATTGAAACTATAATGATTATATTGGAACGAAAACAGGAAATCACTTGCTAACCGATCTTAGCCATACGTTTATTGATTAAGATTAAACTGCACGAATAATCAATCATGACATGCATGCAGGTTAGTTCTTCTCGATCAGCATATAGTGAAGTTTGAAAAAAAAAAAATGAAAGTTGTTGCGGCGAATGAGCCGAGAGACCAGCGCGGTTGTCACTAAACGCTAGAGCTATTTGACACTACGCGCTATTGAAAATTAACACGAGAGATTGTTGCCAATCCCAAGATCCCATAAACACGAGCGGCTCGTGTGAATTCGCGAGCGGGTAGTGTGTTGGCAACTGCGGGTAGTGCTATGAAAAAAAATGTATTCTAACACTAACCACTCGTGCCAGAGTTTCTCCGTGTAGTGGTAAGTGGTGGGGCAGGCTGTCGTAGGCCTCTCGTTCGGTCTCCGCGTATGCTTATCATGCCTATGTTTGTAGCTTAATAACAAGAAAAGTAATTGACTTAAAAAATTTCTGATATTCGGGAATGAAAGAGTAACTCAGAAACTATCGATTGGCGCAAGACAATGAAAATCGATTTTTTCCGCATTAGGTCCCTTTCTTCGCGGACCTTCACAAATATTCAAAACGCAAATTAATGTACACATTGAGTTGGGGGGAGAGTTAGTTCAGTCACATTTTCCTCCCTTTCCAAGTTTGCAGCGGCATGCTGGCGAGGTGAGACGTGACCGCACTCGCTCAAATAAACATTGCAAGTAAAATGATGAAATTTCGAAAAGCCGCGATTCTATAGTATTACCAAAAATAAAATAAAGATATGTGTAAAGCGTGGCGTCTAAAATCCTTTGAAAACCAACATATTTCGCTGGGAAATGATGATGTGATATCAGCATGCACAACCTGCTTGATTTGACATGAATTTGCCGTACACAAAACTTTAATAATAAATAAGAAGCACTAAGAAATGCGTCCCTGGTCCTAAATTTTAACAATTATGAAAGAAGCAAAAAAAAATTATTTACAAAAAAACTTCTTTCATAATGATAAGAATTTAGGATCAGAGCCGCATTTCTTAGTGCTTCTAATTTGTTATTCCAAATTTTCAACTCGATGTGGCTATTCGTGTGAACATAAGTTTACAAATAAAAAAAGTGTCGGTAAGGTAGGAATCCGCTCACGTGACCCACTCGTCACATGACCTTAAGGGCATGTGACACAGCCAAATACCTACATTACCGACCTCACTTTTTAAATTTTCCAAATTTTTTTTTTAATCTAAGCACTTTTTTTGTAAATAAAGCATCGGGCTGAAACTTTGGAAAATGTATGAGAAGACAATAAACTACGTTTACGTACTTTATTCGATGAGGAATTTCGCAAAAAATTATTCTCGAAGAAATTAAAACTGGGTGCATTTTTTGAACCTAAGAACTTTTTTTATAAGTGAAATATCGGCTTCAAACTTTGATAAATGCAAGAGCCGACAGTGAAGTACGTTTATGTACATCATTTGAGTATAAAAGATGCAAAAAGAAAAATTCCAACTAAATGTCAACAACGCTTGCCAGTTCGGTCGGTATTCGCGATGAGCACGAAAATACGAAGTCTAGCGGCCACTGAAAGAGGCCAATAGCGATTCCAATACTTACATAATTCAACATTGAAACAACATATTTCACTCAACTTTTATGCTGGACACAACTTTCAAAAAATATTATTGTAAGAACACCGCATCATCAATCTTTGACAGCGTGGACCCCATATTTCAGATGTAGACGAGCCAGCTGATAGAGCTTCGATTAGTGGCCGTCAGACTTCGCATTGTCGTGCCCATCGCAAATACCGACCGAACTGGCAAGCGGAACCGGAGTTGACACTTTGTTGAAATTTTTCTTTTTGCATATTTTATACTCAAATAATTTACATAAACGTACTTTACTATCGGCTCTTGCATTTCTCAAAGTTTGAAGCCGATATTTTACTTATAAAAAAAGTTCTTAGGTTCAAAAAATGCACCCAGTTTTAATTTCTTCGAAAATAATTTTTTGCTAAGTTCTTCCTCGAATAAGGTACGTAAACGTAGTTTATGTAGTCGGTCATGTAGGTATTTGGCTGTGTCACATGCCTTTAAAGGAGCCAGAAATCGTCAAAATGGCAAAAAAAATCCTATAAACTACCATCCAATAGGACTAGACTTTGGTTACATTTGAGTACGATCAGAGAACTTTACATTTCTAGGGTTGTACACTTAATAAATTATGTCTAATATACGCAATTTAAATTTAACATAAATCTGTTATTTGCATAGAATTTTCCCCCAAGACCAGTAATGATGGGGGGTCCTATGATGCCTAGTCGAGGACCTTTAATGAGAAATAGGCTTCCAATCGGACCAAGATTACCTTTTCCACCAAGATTTATGCACCCAGATATGTATAGGCCTTCATTCCCACCAAATCCACGTAAGGCTGCTATCTATATTTTCTATACTCTATTACAATTTGTATTACAGATTTACATAATATGTGATTATTTGTATGATTTAATCTTTACTTTTTTCAGGATTCAATCGCATGTTTTGAATGGATATTGGATAT
>CAKNXH010064123.1:0-14040 GCA_932178445.1 Andricus quercusramuli
AGCTTGAGATGGTTGTTAAACATACTTTTTAATTGTATATATATATAACTTTCAGTATAATTTTACGCCACTGGTAGGAAAAAGACTTGAAAAGTTCTGACCCTGAAGTACGGTACATATATCTGATCACAGAAAAAACAGAAGATAAACTTTACATCGATTTCCGACGAAAGTTTCGCTGCAACAAAGATTAACCTTGTCGAATAAACTTTACATGAAATTAAGATAATTCCGTATTTTTAAACCATCTCGGAATAATTTGTCAGTAAAAAAGCGTCTTCTGCTATGTAGTTCACAGCAGTGTAAAGAACAGTGTGAAGTATGGATGGAATTGGTCTGGAAATCAGGACTAGAGATTTTTAAAAACAGTGCACTTATTACCATTCTATTTTAAAAATAATTGCACTTATCGCGGACGAATGGTTATATATTTTTGATGATTGTCAATAAAGCACTCGACAACATTCGATAAAGTCGCCATATTTATTATGAGATATGAATTTTCGTTTTGAAAGTTTCGAGATCCGTCGGTATTGCAGTTCAATATAAAAGCCTTTCACGAAGTAAAATTTTAAAGCTAAGAGATGATTTCTGAACAACTACAACTCCTATCGACCTTATTTGATGCTTCAAATTATTATTATTTAAAATTATTTGAAATTTTATTGAAAATCTTAATTTTGTACTGTAGATAACATTTTATATTAAGATAATATTGATGTAAATTTAAGTTTATTCTATCAGGTATTCCAGGTTAGGTAGGTCATATCAAAGATGTCTGCAAGCTGAGGGATGAACAAAATAATGGGACAAAACTTTATTTTTTTCAAAACTCAGAAAAAAATGGTTTTTCACCAGGAGTGTATTTGGATATTATTCTTTATTTTCTGAAAACTATTCAATTATATTATGAAATCCGTAAAAAATGTGTAATGATTTCATTATTTAATTAAATAGCTTTCTCGAAATGAAAAATAATATCCAAATACACTTATCTTGAAAATTGGGAAGACTGAAAAATTCTCGAGACTGTAAAATTCCTGAATTAGAAAATCTCCGAATAATGAAATTCCCGAATAGGAAAATTCCATAATAATAAAATTCCCCGACAGTTTATAATATTACCGGAATGAAAAACTCCCGAATAATAAAATTCCCGACAGTTTATGATATTACCGAATTGGCAAATTCCCGAATAATAAAATTCCCGACATGGAATTGCCGAATTCTAGAATATCCAAATAACTAGAAAATTCCCCAATTATAAAATTCCTGAATTTAGACAAATGAAAAAATTTTTTCATGAATATTATCTATTTATTAGAACAAAATGATCAAATATTTTTATTAAAAAAATTGTAATGTTTAAAGTTTCTGGAATTAATGCGTTAATCTTAAACAACAATTATTGACAAAATATATTTTTGGATGAAAATTTTTGGACGACTGAAAAATTCTAGAAAATAAAATTCATGACTCTTCCAAATTCCCGACTTGGGAATTTCCCGAATAATACAATTTTTGAATATGTAATAAACTTCCCTAACTGGGAAATTCCCGAATAAAGAATTTCCGAACAGCTTATGATATTACCAAAATAGGAAATTCCCGACAGTTTATAATATTACCGAATTTGAAAATTCCCGATAGAAAAATGCCGAATTATAAGATATCCAAACTGGAAAATTCCTGAATTATGAAACTCCCGAAACAATGGAAAAATGGTTTTCAATAAATATTATTTATTAAAAATACAATCATCAAATATTTGTATAAAAAAAATATTTTTTTCTGATCAAAGTTTAGACTTCAAAATAAAAATTATTGAAAAAATATGTTTTTGGATTAAAATTTTTGGACGATTGAAAAATCCTAAAGAATATAATTTCCGAATAATATAATTCCCAAATAATGAAATTCCCGAATAAAAAATTCCCAAACAGTTTATGATCTTACCGAAATGGAAAATTCCCGACAGTTTATAATATTACCGAATTTGAAAACTCCCGATAGTAAGTTGCCAAATTATAAAATATACAAACTGGAAAATTCTTGCATTATAAAACTCTCGAAGCAATAAAAAAAAAATTTTCAATCAATATTATTTATTTCTTAAAAATACAATAATCAAATATTTTTATAAGAAAAAATATTTTTCTTCTGCAAAGTTTCTAAAAGTATTGTGTTATTATTATTATTATACCATTAAGCCATTTCCCTTTCGGGGTAGGCGTGACTTGCTCGGTTGGAAAGTAGTGGGATAGGTATATAGGTGTAAAGTAGGTCGTTATATGGTATAAGGTAGATAGGTATGTAGGTATATGTGTTATGGTATAGATATTTTAGATTGATCTGGAGTTTTCGTGTTATTTATTCAAATAACACGTTCACTCCGCAACACTGCTCCGACCCAGGTTGCTGATCAATCTCTCTAGCGATCATCCCAAGTGAGGAGCCTCACAAAATTGTTATGTATGGTTCCCCACTTGGGCCCATTAGTATCCAAGGTCTTTGTTTCAGGCATCATTCACTCTATTGTCACTCTGCTTATAAACTATTTGTCGCCACACATTTCTGTCCTGGCATACTACTCTAGCTTCCTTTACGTCCATGCATTTCTTCATGCAAGCTCTTCTGTTCCTATGACTTCTTATGTCTCTTCGGATCAATGTCTCATTTACAGATTCTAACCATTCTTTCGGCGGTCTACCTCTGGGCATTCTGCCATTTACTTTACCTTTATATACTTGCTTCGTCAGTCGTTCATTTTTCATTCTTTCAAGATGTCCGAACCATCTTAACTGATTTCTTTCCCATATGTCAACTAGCGTGTCTCCTGTACCACATTCTTTGAGGATTATCTCGTTTCGGACTTTGTCCATCAGTGTTTTTCCGCATATTATGCGCAGAGGTTTCATGCCGATCGCGTTGATTTTTCTCCTGTCCTTTTCTTGACAGGTCCATGCCTCGCTACCGTATAGTACAGTTGGTACGAATATGGAATTATGTATGGCCATTTTAGCTTTTTTTTGATATGTTTTTATTCGTGAGGATGGATCCTGCTCTACCGATAACCTGCTTACCCTTATTTATGCGCCTATCTAATTCCCCATCTATTTTTCCGTCGCTAGTGAATAGACTACCTAGATATACGTACTTGTCAACTTGTTCTAATCTCACATCATTTAGGACAATGTTGCATATTGTTTTCTCACTTTTTCCCTCAAAAACCATGACTTTCGTTTTATTCACGTTAATTTTGAGGTCCATGTTCTTCATGCTTGTGTTAAGTTTAGTCAACATTCTTTGCAAGTCTTCGACTGATTCTGCCATAACAATCTTGTCATCTGCGAAAGCCAACCCACGTACTTTGACGGTTTCGAGATCTATACCTTTTTCGTTGAAGAGGGCAGTTCTTAGACACTTATCCATGAATATGATAAATAGCCACGAGGACATAACGCATCCTTGTTTCACGCCTTGCATAATATCGAACCAGTCACTCAGTTTCCCATTTACCCTTACACTTGCTTTACTACCCGTATATATTGTTTTTATTGCTTGTAGGAGCCCTCCATTCACTCCATACTCTTTAAGGACTTCCCAAAGTTTACTTCTATTTACCGTGTGAATTTAAAATAACAATATTTGAAGACAATTTTCATCCAGAAATATATTTTTTTCAATTATCGTTAGTTCAAAGTTAACCAATAATTTTAGAAACTTTAAACATTAAAAATAATTTTTTTCTTGATTAAAATATTTCATTATTATATTTGTTTAAATTCGGAAATTATCTAGTTCGGATATTTTATAATTTGGCAATTTTCTGTCGAGAAGTCTTAAATTCGGTAATATTATAAACTATTGGGAATTATCCATTTCGGTGATATCATAAACTGTTCGGAAATTTTCCAATTCGGGAATTTATTAATCAGAAATTTGATTACATATTCGAAAATTGTATTATTCGGGAATTTGAAAGAGTCGGAAATTTTATTTTCCGAGATTTTTCAGTACTTCAAATTTTTTGTCAAATATTGTTACTTTGAATTCAAATACCTAGATCCGCCACTGAATGTTGATTTAAAAATATAAAACGTCGATTTCCATAAAAACCTCATACTTATATTTTTACACAGTCTTGTTGAGTGTAATTTCTCATGCGGAAGTCATCCCCTAAGTTTATCAGCGAGTTAAACCGCTTTTGTAGCTAGGAGAATTTTTATTCCAAAAATTGAAAAATTTGAAAAAGCATTAAAAACGCAGGTTCAAAAATAAAAGCTTCTTTACATTATTTAAAAATGATATATATATATATATATATATATATATATATATATATATATATATATATATATATATCACTGTGTATACATTATTCATATATTCATATGTATACATCATATTTATATAGTTATAGTCCAATTTTGATATGTGAAAATTGTATTTAAGTTCATACATTCAAACTTGTAAAAAAAGCCTTAGAAACTCCTTCGCGCATGTAAATTTCATGGCTTTAATGATTTATATTTTAAAAAATTGGTTTTATATTTCAATATTCCACAGAAAAAATTTGTATTTATTAAAAATAAAACTTCTTTTGTACAACATTTTTTGATAAAATAATTTTTTTTTTTTAAATACCAGATAACATTATATAACCGAAACCAAATACCCTAAAATCTTCCAAATTCTTCGAAGTCTCTTCAAATTCTTGATATTTATTGGAAAAATTTGAAAATCTTTTCAAATTTTGAAAAACCTTCGAAATAGCTCAAATTCTTGTGATAATATTCTCTGAAATTTCTTGAAATATTCGAAGCCTTTAAATCCATGCGAATTACTGAAATCCTGGAAAAATCTAATAAAATCCCTTAAAAATACTCTAAAATATTTGTGAATCATGGAAATCCTCTGAAATTCTGTTGGAATCTTTCGGAACATCCTAAAACCTTGTAAATCCTATGAAATTCTTTCAAATATAACGACATTTAAGGAAATTCTCTCAAACCACACATTAACCAAAATACTTGAAATTATTTCAAAATTTTTGAAATTCTGTGGAATACATTATTTTCAGTGAAATTCTTTGAAATTATCAAAATATTATGAAATGTTTAAGATTTCTCTATGTGTACTGAAACCCATTGAAAATCACTAAAACTCGCTTCATAAACATCCTTTTAAATGTTAACATTTTCCGAAGTCCCTTTTGAGTTGGTCTGCAGGACATTTGGCGGATTGGTTGGAATTTCAGTCCACTTCTGACCCATATTTTTCAAAAGTAAATAATAATATGTCCATTTTTTAACCTAAATATAATTCAAAGTAAGAACTTTAGCTTTTTTTAGACCAGCGTGAAGAAATTGTGTTTTAACAGCAATTGGTCAATTCAGTTATTCATAGCCCTTAATGTTGATTGCGCCTGATGCTTTTGGGCAATTCTAATTAAAATGTGCTTTTCAGGTTTAAGTTTCAATGCTCCAAATTCAAAGTTGATGAATGATAAAGCTTAAATTTGACAAGATCATTTTTTCAGCACCATAATTTCTAAATATTCGATCCGAAATGTTACAAATAACAAAGGTTAAGTAAATATCCATCAACAAAAAAATTATTTGAAAAACGACGAATATTCACTGAAATACAATATTATTTCAAATGATCTCATTCACATTGAGTGAATATTGTATCATTCGTATTTGTAACGATATTTTATTGATCCAGTATCACGGAATTTTTTTTGCGGATGGTATACTTCCACAAACTGTGTGCATATGTTGATATGCTTTTTTGTGGACACTAGCTTTTTAATGACGTTATGGCATAGAACAGAATATCCATGGTGAAATCTTCCGTCCAAATTCAATTATTTTTGTCGACAGAATTAAGTACGCCGTTGGGAGGAGGTTTTCCCTTGAGGCCGGGTTCTGCACCAAGACCGGTTCCCGTTCCGGTTCCGTCTGGAAGAAGGCAGTCCGGAAGAGGTGGACGACAGGGAAGAACGCAGAGCGGAAGGAATATCCCACTAGCAGCAGCAACACCAGCAGCAGCGCCAGCAACAGCACCACCCAATACCAGATCTAATATTGCAGCCGCTGTGTCAGAAACCACTTACATCGAGCACCCTCAGCGTGGCTTTATTAAACTCAGGGAATCAGCAGGACTAGGTGTGTCTTTAGTACGACACGGATCGTTCTTCATTGAAAGAATCATAGGTCATGATATTCATCAAGATATTCTTCCAATATTTGATAAAGATCACAACATGATCAGAATAGACTTCAAACAGAATTGCCTGCCAACTACCATGGGCAGAACTGTAGCTCGGCGTTGGGGTGTGTTTGAAAAATACGCTGATTTCTGTGAAGCACACCCACTAGCATTTGTTATTTAAAATTATTTTTGTGAAAACATAATGATTTTAACATATTTGTAATAAAACCAATAATGAACATGTAGTTACTCATTTTCTTTCTTTACTCCCAAACCTCAAGTATTGAGCCTTATGTTTGAGACATTAAGGGTTAAAGCGAGAGTCCAACAAACATCTAAATATCATAACATTCCCTTATACAATGCGTCCCAAAAAAATGAGGTCCGAAAGAACCAGTTCAAAAATATCGTCTTTCACTTCTCTCGGGTCACTATCAACTGGGGCGTAGCACGCTATGATAAACAGTCTCACAGAAAAAACTAAGAGTAATCTTTACCCTGATTCTTGAGAAAAGATTACCTGTAACAAAAATTACCCCATGTGGGTTAACTTTCCCTGATGTCTCGGTATTCTTCTGCTTTTACCCACGCTTGTGGGGAACTTTTCACAGTTCTAACGATTCGTCAAGTCCGCCTTTATGAAGCCGCACTTATCCGATGTGCCTGTTACACCAACCATCAGCTAACTTCACTTCAGCGATCAAAGCTAGTGGCTTCCAATTTTCAAGACGGTGGTGACAACTTTTATGAGAACAAAAGACAGTTTCTGCCCGTCGAGGGTAATATTTGTGTTTTACCAAAACGAACAGGTAAAAATACGAAGTTACCTGCAACACTATTTACCCTCAGTTTTTTCTGTGCTTCTGATTCCTACCTTCATTCTAACCCATGGCAATCTGGGTGATACATCCTTGATCTTTGAGAAGCTGTCTTGCTTCTTTATTCATAATCTAACCGACCCCTTGCTTACAATGTGATTCACTATCTACTCCTGACCATATTTCAAAACTGCCTTTCAACACCCCATGTTCTATGTTTCTACTTTCGCAACCCTTTTTCTTCGTCTCAGGTACACATGGAATATCTAGCTTACTTACGTGCATAGTTTCTCGTAGTTCTCTTACCTCAAGATTACCGACCCGCCCCCCCCCGCCAAGGAAAGAAAACCCAAAGAGTCACAATTGGTTGACGTTTTATGCTGAAAATGTTCATTTTCGTTTCTTTTTTTTGGATTTTGAAAATGCTGTTACTATGAAAATTTTCATTTTAGCGGAAAATGTCATGGAAATAAATGGTTTGAATTTCCGAGTACTATGAACAGCCGCAAATATAATTTTCAAATTTTGGAAAAAAATGATCTCAAAAATTTTCAAAATGCTCTAACTTTTCGAATTTTTATCCAAAATCGCTGACTAACGAACCTGACATTCATTTTAGGACACTTGAAGAGTATACCAAAGCTCAATCCCATACGTTAATTCTTTTGAAAGTTATCGTGCTAACAATCTAAAAATCTACAGACTAACAGACTAACAGACAGACAGACACATTCGTAAAAACCCGTTTTTTGAGGTCAAATTTTACATAAATCTAATACCTTCTCTAGATGAGAATGTAAAAATACTCGTACTTTTTCGTAGGGTAGTGAAAATAACAGAAGGAAAGATCTGGATGGTCTAACTTGAAAACATGCGAGGCAGGTCTTGCACGGATCACATATAGCTTGAGACAGATTATACAAAAAAGTTTGAGGGTAAAAGAAAAAGTTTTCTGTGGATTTGTTCAACTGTAAAAAATCATTTGATGAGATGGATAAAAGTGAACTTTAGGAAGTTCTGAAGAAGTACGGAATCATAGGATTGTTTCTAAAAGCAATAAAAGCAATATATGCAGGTAGCAAAGCGAGTATGAGAGTGAATAAGCAATTGAGTGACTGGTTGAAATGATAGTGAATATGTTTTTCGGAAATACTGAAATAAATAATCAGAGGCGAATCAAAAATCAAACTCATTAGGATTACAATAAGTTTTGGCAGAGTTAATTTTGATTCGACGAAAATCCGAACGCGTCCTCGGGTTGCGGATAGAGGGTCCCTGTACAAAGGGTTTCTGCTGAATATGGTCACAATAATTAATGAGCAATCGCGGATAATTGTCCAAGGATGGTCCTAAAGGAATAACCCCTAAGCGAAGGCGTTACAACCGTGCCGAAACCTGAATGGAACCTGATTAAGGTGTCTCAAACGATGACTCTGGGATACCAGGCGACCTCTCGGAGTATACAGCCTTATCATAGCACGCAGGGCTCTACAAGGATGGACGAACCCTTTCCCTAGCTGCTCATGGGAACAACAATGAAACCGCCAAAACACCAAAATGTCGTAGATGCGGTTCAAAACGATCGAACGCGCAGAGCACTCGAAAATGGGTCGGCAAACAATGCCGATCATCCTAGAGTTCGAGGTGCCGAAAATAATTTAGATGGAAACACGATGACGAACTGGTGAAACGCCCATTCATAATCCATCTAAAGTCCTGGATTTCCTTCCACCTTTGTACTTGAACGGTCTTGTTATTGACTTATCTGATTCTGATACTGCTTTTGGTTTGGTATTTAATAGGACTCTTTCTTGGAAAGAGCATGTTGAATTATTATCACGCAGAATCTTCAGAACTTTACATCAGCTTAGTCTCTGATGACCTTAATTGCGAACTTGAACGTGCTATCAATACCTGCATTCGTTTTATCTATAATTTGTCCGAATTCGATCATATTTTTGAGTATAGGGAAAGAGCTGGTTTTATGACAGTTGCCAAAAGAACACAATATTTTATGGGTGATTTGCTAAAAATAAAAAGCCTATATATTTTTGGCCAACCTTCCAGGTCGGCCTGGGCTACACGATAGATTGAAAATTATCCAATGTACACACTTGGTGTAAAAATAGACAAAGAATAAGAGATATATTACATTAAAAACTATGTTTTCAAAAATTCTGAAAATTTGTATGAAAGTTTAAGGGAACATCCATATGAAGTAGGGAGAATAGTATATTATAAAAAAATGCATACAGAAGAGCATGGAGCATATTTTGTTTAATAGGATAATTTAGTTGCTGTGAAAAAAACAAATCTTAAGTTAAGTAGTCTAATATTATTAAATAGCTGTAAGCATAATTAATAGAACAATAACATATCGGAACAAAAATTACTATTTTTGTTCGAGACTTATTTTTTACCGTCCTGAGATTTTTTTGTATCATTTCTTCCTCATTGAAACTGTTAGATTTTCAAGTTAAATTGATAAGACGTAAAAAGCATACATATGAAATAGACACGTGAAGTAAATAAAGATAGGGTATCATGCAAGACGTCTAAATTAAATACAGAAAAAAGATTACATTCTTTATAATCTATCACTTCATGTTTCATGATAAATAGAAATCAGTTGTGTAATTTTTCTTATCAAACCAGTATCAAATATGTTTTGAGTTAATTAGTAATTACTAGTAACAGTAATTATTGTAATGTTATATTTTAAACACTGATTTACCGTACTTTGCAGAAATGGTAGATTGATTTATTTTGATTTATTTCCATATATGTATATTAGATCTAATAGACATTTGAAAATGAAACACGTATCAGTGACTATAATGAAATTCAAAACCCAGTGAAAAAAACTCATATTTGATTTCTATTCTTACTCTAAACCATCAATATTTCCATTAAACTTATCATACGTTTTTCAGAAAAATAAGAATCTGAATATTCCCTATACTTCATTTTTATGAAACAATAAACATTAAGGTTGTATCACTGGTCAAGTGCCCCCCCCCCATGTATTAAGATGCGGAATGGTCTAAATTAAAAACCTCTTTCTCGCAATAAACGGAAATCAATACAAATTTTTTAAAAAGTTGACGTCACGATGTAGACCGAATTAGTTTCAAATCAGTGACATTCCGCACTTAAAGTTTCATCATCCCTTAACGACGAAATTTATTGTTGCCAGAGAAAATCAGGCGACACGTATTTGTCCGATTTTAAAAAAATGATACAAAGTTAGGAATATTTGAATTTTGAATTCTATTTGTCTAAAATGCAGTTAGAATTTCAATGGTTTATTTATAATCTTCAATAATTTTTTCATGAATAATATATATACAAATCTACAGATTTTATTTAAATGTATTGTCAAGTATTACGAAATCCTTTGTCAGCATATATTGAAATACTTTTTATGACATAGCTTGTTTAATTGAATAAAGCTATTCTTGTGAATCCAACGTCATCGCTGCTGAGACTGTAATTACTAATTTTATTTCATAATACTAATTAAAATTGTTGTTTCTAAAACTAGAAAAGAATTGAGATAGCGTTTACGAAGTTTCTTATAGGTAAGATCCCCCCCCCCCTCCTTTCAGAATTGCCAATAGAAGTATATATAGAGCTGAAAAATATTGTACAGAATACTTATTCGCAAGGTTATTCGCGAAAAATTAGTGTTCGGAATAAGGAAGATCCTATTATATATGTATAGTTGAAAGTTTGTCATAAGGACAACCGCAGGACACCTCTCTGGAAGGTGATACTGTTGGTGATCACACGATATTTCCCAGATGAGATAGTAAATCTGGTTTTCCAAAGTGGTATTAATCTCTCTATGGACCTCACGATGTGTGAATAAACCTTTAAGCTTTCCAACAGACAGATGATAAGTCTATGAGAGGTTGAATCGAAAGCTCTTCTGTAATCAATCCAAGCCATCGATAGAAATCGCTGATTGGATTCTGCGTCTTTACAGACACATCTATCGATGAGCAGGTTCTTCCGACAACCTGCTACGCCTTTCTTTGAGCCGCGTTGTTCATATATCTCTCGCCACTCAGGTCCAATTGTCCGAACAAGCCTCTTATTCAGGATAGCTGTGGAGATCTCATACAGTGAGTTCAGACAAGTTATTGGCCTGTAATTCTTACGGTCAGCTAAATTGCCCGTCTTCGGCAGGAGCACTGTGCGCCCTTCCACCAACCACTCCGGAATAGGCTCTTCCGAATTGAGATATGAGGTGAAAAATCGGGCCAGATGCTGGTGGGTTGAATGAAATTTCTTGCACCACAAAGTCTTGATACCATTTGGTCTCGGTGTGGAATAGCTCTCCATGCCTCTTAATACGTTTTTCACCTCCTCGGTAGTGATAGGTGGGCATTCCTCCTCAGGTGTTATGAGGGCATTGCACAGCTCCTCGAAGCTTTTTATGTTATTTGAGCTTTCTTCAAGTGGATGTTGAACTTCGTAGACTTCTCTCCAAAATGCTTCGACTTCGGATGGTCGACAGTAACTGGAGGGTCTTGGAAGAGTTTAGATGAGTCAGATAAAAACTGTTGATTTTCTCTGACCCACCTCCCTCTCTGCTCTGGACTTCTCCTAGCGTTAGATAGTACTCATCTTCTGTCAACAATATGCTGCCTGATGGTCTGTAGCTTTGAATTGTTGATTGTGTGGTTACGGATCCGCAGTTCGCGCGTGAGCTGTCGAACCTCAAAAGATTCTCTGCAAATCTCATTGGTACGTTTTCATTTAAGAAGTTTTATTTATGAAAACCTATTTTTGACCAAAATAACGATTTCATAATTCCCGAATAAAAGTTTTTCAATAAAAACGTACCAATAAGATTTGCAGAGAATCTTTTAAGGAATGAAATCAGCCCTACAGCATTAGAATTAAATAACGGCTGCAAATTTTACCTGAAGTGAGAGAGAAAAACATTGAACCCTAAAAATTATTGTTAAATAAACAATGAAAATTGTGAAATATTTATTTCAAAAGTTCCCCTCGGGTTCTTTTCAAAAACAATAAACAATAAACAATTAACAATTAACAATAAAATATTTTTCTCGATTTTATAAATAATTTTTAACAACGTTTATTTTTCAGCTTAAAATAACTTTAGTTCATGTTTAATTTAAAAACAAGTATAATGAAAAATTCCCTTTTGCGTTTTAAATCTTAGGCTAAATTTCATGAAAATAGTTATGCCGAAAAGCAAATTTTTAATTGAATTCATTAAAATTAATTAAATTTGTCTACAATGTATATTTTAGGTTCCCTCCCTAGGGATCGCGGGACCTTGTAGCTGGTGGAAGGGCTTACGGGGCTCATTGACTACAGATCTGAAATAGGTGAACCTGAGGGGCTATATCGCAAGGTGTGGCTACTCTGGGGAACTGGCGGACTCTGGTCGGTGAGACTCAAACTAAGGAGCGGTCCTTCCAGGGGGTAATAGCAAAGCCCACTGGAATATTGAGAGCGCGAGTTCTCATGCTCCCAAGCTAAGATGTGATCGCCGTGTCGAGAGCTGAATGATACTAGGGTTAACAAATCCTTTGACATCCCGGCCTGCCCCCCTCAGCAGAGGTGGACAGTTAGGTGCCTCAAAGGAAACTTTGGGACACCAGGTCGAATCCCATAGCATGTAGACCACCCCTGCAAGCGGGGCTCTGTAGGGGTGTTTTTTATTTCCCTGGCTTCTCGTGGGACAGAGATGTTACCAGATAATTCAAAAATACAAAACACAAACGATGAGGGATACGCTTCGGGTCCCTCTCCCAAACCAGCGCGAAAAGTGGGAGGCACCGTGGGGGGCAACCCACCAGAGGCGGTGCGAAATAGTGAAGATGGTGGAGCCCTCCCGGGTGACCCAACTGGGATCCGCAGGGGTCCCAGAAGCATTCGAAGATGCCCCAAAGTGGCCTCTTAATGGCTGAGACGGGAATATCCATTACGCAGATTTATTTGCACCACAGCCAAGGCACCTTGGCGGTTCTAGCCAGACGCATGTCTGTGGTGCAGACAGGGATCGCCCTAATCCAAGAATCATGGTTATACAGGGCTAGGATTTGTGGCCTGTCAGAATGTGGCTCCATATATAAGGGGCCACGCGAAAAAACGCCAAGGGCATGCATAGCCTTCAAGGGCACGGACGCGATCTTGGTGCCTAAATTCTGCTCCAGAGATCTCACCGTCATTAAGGTGATTTGAACGTTCGAATTAAAACGTTCGAAACACGTTCAAAGAAAGGCTTCATTCAAGACATTGGTTTCTGAGTTTCTTAAAAAGTTTCTCAGAAGATTACTGGTTTTTTTTATTATCTCATATGTCATCAAGGTGAGACTCAGGGGCAGTAGCGGAGAAAGGCTAGAGGTATTTATTGCCTCGGCTTCCTTTTTGGCGATGCCGAGGGACCCCCACCTCCCAGAGAGGTGGAGGCTCTAACTCGGTATTGTCAAGAGAACAAGATTCCTCTGCTGTTGGGTTGTGATGCGAACTCTCACCACGCGGTGTGGGAAAGCACAAACATCAATGACAGATGGAGAGATTGAATTGAATACATAGCAGGCACAAAGCTGGAGATTCGGAATCGGGGTGATACTCCCACATTTCAGACTAAAAACCGGAGTGAGGTTCTCGATTTTAGTCTATGTTCAGGTGCACTGAGGAACAGGGTAGTGGATTGGAGAGTCTCTGATGAGGAGTCTCTTTCGGACCACAAACACATCGTGTTCCGATTAACCCTAGGAAAACCGGTGGTTTCTAATATCAGAAACCCCAGAAATACACTTTGGGACTCATATAAAGAGGAACTTGAAGGGAGGCTTGCGGAATCCCCCACAAGCTATGGTACCATTGATGAGTTGGAGCACGCCGCGGATTTTCTGCGAAGGGCTCTTACAACATCATATGAGAACAATTGCCCTACAAGCACAATGAAGTCTAGGAAGGGAGCAGAATGGTGGAACACCCACCTGGAGAGACTCCG
>CAKNXH010064125.1:4721-29281 GCA_932178445.1 Andricus quercusramuli
ATATATATATATATATATATATATATATATATATACCCAGATAGCAATGTGCGGGGCACGTTACTCGCACGGCATGCGGGGAACGCAGTGCGTGATGGGTGCGAGGCATATGGGTCGCACTTTGTGAGGGGCACGTACGTGCGAGGCATATGCGACGCACTTTGTGATAGGCACGATGTGCGGCGCATGTGTGTCGCATTTAGTGAGGGTCGTTATATACATGATATATAAGTTGTAAGCACATTTTTTGATAATAGTAGTATAGTGAACTATTATTATTGCAATAACTTTTTTTTTGAATAATGATAATTATTATATGTAATTAAAGATTGAATTAATTGGTATTGTAAAAAATGTTTATTTACAAAAATTTAAACATTCAGATTTTATAATAAGAATAAATTAGGAGATTAGTAACTATTATTGAATGCATGGTTGCCCTTCTAGAAATAATCGATTGAACACCATTCATAACGATTGAGTGTGATCAAACGGTGAATCGTTTTCAATTGTTGCTAATTGTGCCAATTGTTCCCAATCGGGTTGAATTGAGTGAATGCACTTGCCTGCAGTGCGCCCTCTGCAGTTTTCGTTTGTAACACACATGACGCGCACGTGTTGATAGGTTGGAAATTGAATTTTTAATAATTCAACAAAAATTTCGAGTATAAAAAATTGAATGTTTGTTCAGGCGATATACCGAATGAGGAGTCGAGAGGCAGTATGTAAAAATCATGCCACCTAACGATGAGACAGAGTGAAATAGTGTCTTTAACAAGTTAGACAGTAGTAGTTTGATTTAGCGGGTATATTATTCTAAGACTTTTATTTATTTCTTTTTAAATTCTTATTGTTGATATTTTTTGGTTTGAAAGCGTAAAAAACCGCTTAGAATAGTTATTACAATATCAAAATGCTGTACTGACAACTTAACCTCTAATTCAGAATAATGGATACCCAATTGAAAACGATTGGAATCATTAGAACGTAGGATGGCGCCAATATTTTGAAACTCAGACTAAATAAATTGTAGGTAACTCATTAAATTCTTTCAATTTTCAGTAGAAAAACTTATCCAATCTTTTGATATGTCTTCCAGTATAAAAATTTTGAATCTATAAATAAGTTTGATTTGAAATTCTCGAAAATTTCTAGTTTTTAATACTTAAAATACTCAATTTTGAATATTTCAAATAATTTGGTTTGCAGTGCCTGATCTTAAAATCTTTGAATTCCAAAGGTTTCAAATTTGTTATTGTATAATATAAGATTGTTAAGAAGGCTTTATTTAATTAAAAAATTAAATCAATTGACAATAATTGACAGGAATGGAATTCAGGTTTAACTATTCAAAAACTGTTACAGATTAAACTATTTTTGCATCTAAACAATACAAATTATGGTATTTACAGGTGATATGGTTCAAAATTGTAATAAATACATGCAGGAATCATCGCAACAACTGCTTATTGTTCCCCAAGCACAGACATTTTCAGGGTGGCGATTCGGCGGACGATTTCAAATTCCCGGTTCTTCCTGGTCAAGTTTTTCAATTTTCCCGGCCAACTGAAAGTAACAAATTTGTATTTGCCGCAAAACGCAAACATTCATTTCAATTCCTGACGTTTATTATGAACATCTTTCAACACAACAGAGCAAAACATTGTCAAATAAATCAATTTTTGGAAAATACTCAAATTTTCCACTAAAAATATCAATTTTTAACTAAAAACATGAAATAGTTATACTTTCAATTAAAAAAATTAATTCTCAACAAAGAAAAAACAAATTTCCAACAAAAAAGTTGAATTTTCAACCAAAGTGATGAATTTTCAAATAAAATTGTGAATATTCAACAAAAAAATATAATTCTTCAACATAATACATGTATTTGTAACCAAATAATTTTCAAACAGATAATTGAATTTTGAACTAACAAAATAATAATTTTCAACCGAAAACAGAATAGTAACATTTTTAGTAAAAAAATAATTTTAAACGAAACATAGGAGTTTTGAAATAAAACAATGAATATTCAACTGAAATAGTTGAATTTTCAAGCAAAAAATTAATTTTTACTAAAAAAGATAAATTGCCAACAAAAACTTAAATGATTAAATGCTAAGTTAAGAAAATTAATGATTAACCAAACAAAAGAAGAGATGAATTTTCGAATGAAATTGTAAATATTCAACTGAAATAGTTGAATATTAAATCAGACAGACTGAAATGATGAATCTTTGGGTGTCAGGGTTTCCTTAGAAGAGCTTTCTCCAATCTTGAGCTAAAGAAACAATAAAGAAAAAAAAACGTCATTGATATATTACATTTACAAGAATGAGGCGGTTGATGTTTTAACTCGACTCACCGCAGGCACAACCACTCGTTGCATAGCTTTTCGTTGAATAAACAAAGGCACTTTGCTTTGTAACTGGGATCTCCGATACTGAAAAGTAAATTTTTCGTTCAGACATTTTTTTATTGATAAAGAAAAAGGGAAAGACGTGGCTAATTGAATGTTGAAAGTTTGTGAAAATTGGATAAATTCTAATTTTGCATGAGCAGACTAAAAAATTGTGTAAGATTACAGCATCGCCCCCTGTCTCCGCCCCTTCAAACCCTCTAATAAGGTTTCTACCACTTTTTTTAATGTAATGGGGGGGGGGGGGGTCCTGGTGATATGACATGAAATGAATAAGACAAGGTTCTTTCTTTGAAAACGAGCCAAAAGTTCTCTAACGCTTATTAACAGGAGGAAACTATTTATAAGAAAACTTTTATTTATTGTTAAAAAATGAATAAATTGACTAAGGTGTTCGAAATCCGCTACATTTTCATGAAATAATGCACTACTTCTGCTTGCATGATTAAGGTTTCTGTCAAGTTTGTTTCTCTTTTTCTTAGCTCTACTAAAGGGTGGATTCCCAGAGGGCACACAAGTTCTCAAGTTGTCCTATAAACATCTCCTGGTGGATGTCTTGAGGACGTCCTGAATACAAAGTAATTTTCCTACATTTCGTAAATCTTCAGTTTTTGTCGTTATTTTTTCGACAACTTATGTTACATAAATTCCGAGAGGAACCGAAAAGGATGAATTCTGTGAATAGGAAATGTGTTCTGTTATTTGAATTTTAGTAATGAATTTCCGGAAAGAAATTTCGCTAGGTTTCATAAATATTCAACTTTTTGTTACTTTTGTTACAAGTTATGTAAGAGACATTCTGAGAAGAGTCGACAAGGTTGACTTCTGTTGTTAAAAAATAATTTCTTTTATTAAAATTTTAGGAACAAATTTTCGAGATGGAATGTTTTCTGGGTTCGCATGTGTTGAGATATTTTGATAAATTTGTTAAAAGTCATATAATATAGATTCTGTGAGGGACTGAAAAAAGTAACTATTTTCTTCGAAAAGGTGTTATATGATGTTATACTTGCTGACAATTTTCAACAAATTAAGTTTTTGGGCATTCGTGAAGGTTTAGATTTTATTTTTTTACATGTTCTGTTAATAAACGTTAGAGAGAAGAATTTAAAATTAAATTTTGTTTTTAAGTTTTGAACTTTGCGTTTTACATTAAACAATAGAAGAGCGACAATTCTATAAGGAAGCTTAAAGGTGTCGCCAAAAGGCACACACTATCTTCACGTTTGAGCCACGTACAAGTGGTCGCTAAAGCTCTTCCTCATTGGTTGATTAGGCCCAACTTTGAAGCTTCTTGGTTCCCAAACTATAAGCTTCGTACAAATTTTAGCTAGTAGACTGTATAATGACCCTGTATATAAATGTGCGCGTTCGGAAAAAATGCACTTACTAATAATCGTTTAAATTCATGATTTTCCTTTCATCCCGACAGTCTTCTATAAATTTGACGTCGAACGCAAAATCGTATTTCCCCTTGTTTTTGGGGCTGGTGAATATAGGCCTATTCAGCTCTGGAGTGTTGAACAAGTGTCCGCCAAGAGTCTGAAAATATAAACACGGTACATTTTAATAAACATCAGAACCAGCAGTGTATATTCTTCAAATTTCAGCGCAGAGGAACATTTAAATTTAGTTTAGGAAAAAACCAGGGCCGATTTTAGATTTTCATATCCTATACAACGTCATATCCAAAGTCTAGGCTCGCATACGCTAAGATTTGACGGTAAGGAGGTTTCAGCAGTGAATATTCTTCAAGTCTCATCGCAAATTACTAATTAAATTTATTGAAGTAAAAAACCAGGGTCGTTTTTCCATTTTCACATTCTGGACAACGTCATCTTCAGAGTCCAGAACCACGCCCCCTAACATTTCGCGGTCAGGAGATTTCAGAAGTGAATATTCCTCAAGTCTCATAGCATAACACCAATTAAATTTATTCACGGATAAAAGCAGGGTAATTTTTCAATTTTGACTTCCTCGACAACGTCATCTTCATAGCTCAGACACGCGCCCACTAAGATTTCGTGGTCAGGAGGTATATATTTCACATTCACATATCGTCGTATAATAACAAATATTTGATTAGAAAACAAGAGTTTAAAATTTGGTGTTTTAACATTTTGAGCTGTAGCCTAATGAGGATAGCTTTTTCATGGAATTTCAACTTGTAAGTTTAGCGCAATGGTTAAGACTCCCGACTGCTAGGCGATAGATTTGGGTATAGATGTAGGTTCGATCCCCCGCAGCGTTAGAAATTTCATTTGTAATATAATATTTAAAATTGTAACATATGTATTCACTCTACACAGGACCATTCATATTCAAAGTCAAAATACTCGCAATCAATTAATATTTATTTTTTAAATACCTTTTTGTCATATCGTTAAGGGCATGCGATACTTTCCCAGAACAGCAATTTAGTTTCCCACAGTTTTTTCTCTCACAACTTTTACTCTTTCAAAAAACTAGTAGTGTCCAGACGTCCGTGTCCATTTTTTCACGTCTGGACACAATTATTTTGTTGAGAAATTTAAATTTGAGGACAAAATCGTGGGAAAGTGAATTGCTTATATGATAAAGTATTAAGTATGTGTCGTTCTTGCATAGTGTCCCTCAATTAATAATGAATGTAAAAAAATCCTTCCAATTAAAAATAAAAATTTGCAATTCATGTCTAAAAATATAATGCGTTTCGAAAAAAACTTTCTCTAAAACAATGAGTTATCCAAAAATACAGTATTTTTTATAGTCACAGACCTACCTTAAAATCAACAGTATCAGGTATCAACAGAGTCAACAAATTTCTTTCCTACCTCCTTTCAAATTATTAACAAAAAATCCAAACTGTACTCGAGATCGCTGCCTGACAGAGGAGTCCTCGCGACGCATTAGCCAACAGCGCGGTCAGACATCGAGTACTTTTTCCAAATCTAAATATCTCAGTAAATTTTTAACGAATCGATATGAGATTTTCCAAAAAACTTCATTCAACATTGCCGAACAAATCACTCACTGGAAGTTGTTTGAAAGTCGAAGTTACCTAGATACTTTTTACCGGCGAAACCAAGAAAACACAATTATCGATTGACCTCAGTTTGCAATTAAAAATTATTTTAAAAAAAGCGTTTGTTAACTTTTTTATGATTTCCTAGGCATCGCTAGAGCATTTTGAATACGTCCTGCAAGTTTGAACTCATTTCAATAATATTTGGCAGAGTTAGAACGATTTAAGATTTAAAACTTAATTAAATCTAGGAGAAAGTTTTTTTCGATATTTCGTTTTTATTATTGAAAATAAACGTTTGGCGAAAAAAATTCCAATAGGAAAAAGTTTCATTTTCTTATTCTCTACAATTCTAAATTAAACAAAAAATTTTTCGATTTTGAAAATTTTCATTTTTTGAGACCATCGGACAATACTTTTACGCGTTTTCGAGCGTCGAGATGGTTCTTGCACCCGGCGGCTCAATTATTCAATTTTAAAGGCAAACAATTTCTATTGTGAAAAATAAGTAAAATATTTTTATTAATTTATATTTTAAACCATAAATATTTGTATTCTTCAATCTATATGCAGTTGAAAACATTGAATTTAAAATGCGGTGAATTCAAGATATATTTCGAAAATGAAGTGGAAAGCATTGATCGACTTTTAAAAGAAGCGACTAAAAGTAAGAAAATGACTCGCTGGCTTGCAATTTGTTACTTTCAACCTAACATATAAGTTATTGTGAAAATTCAAACCATACGCCAGCATTCATAAAAGACCAATTTTCACGTTAAAATTCGAGTTGTTGAATTGAAGCCTTAAAAATTAATTTTTTTGCGATTATTCTTTAAAATTAGGCAACTAATATTTAGAGGTGCTTATTATAAAACTGAGAAATTTCTAATTGAAATCATAGCCAGCTTGAAATTTTGGGAAATTCTGGAATTTGAAATTACTACAACCCAAAAAAGTAGTGGAATCCTAAAAGAGCATATTTAGTTCGAAATCGATAGACAGTTTAAATTTTTGTATACACCTAGAAATAAAAAAAGTCTACTCCATTTTTTTCTCATTTTAAACAGTTATTTTGGAAGAGATAATTGAGGAGCTTACTTTCAAAAGGGCATAAATCCACTTATGGTCTTTGTTGGGAAATCGAGAAAAACGTTTTACAGCATTTATAAAAGAATTGGGTTTTCTGGGTTCCTACATTTTTTTGGTCCTAGGCCACGTACCAAATTACCAGGAGTTTGCATTCTCATCATCTTGTTATCTCATTATCCAGAGACTGGATGCATGCTCTTTTGGTGGCAAAGAAAATGTGTAACTCACTTTTAATATCGGATAGAAAGCTTTTTTGGAGGAAACTGATACATAGGTTGATAGAGCTTACCCGCTAAAGATATGATTAACGCAAAAAAACAAAAAAATTTGAAAACTGGATTTATGCCCTTTTGAAAGTAAGCTCCTCAATTCCTATCTAATTCACCCCCGTTTTCCAGTGATCAACATGCACTAGGAACAAAATCGCCAGGACCCAGAAATCAAAATTGGATTTATAGCGAATTTCTTAATTTTTAATTTTGGTATTTCATGAGATAAGATAAATAAGAACTTATGGTTTATCAAATTTTTGTATGATGAAATTGAAAAAAAATACAGTGAGAAAATCGACAAGATCCAGGAGTCGACATTAAAATTACAGCAACTTTTAAAAATTTAGAGTTTGGTATGTAATGCCGAATTGTATGTAATTTTCAATTTTTTCTGTAGTATATTTTCATGCTTGAACATTCCACGCATGCTTGAAAAATTTATAAAAGCACAAGTGAAGAAAATAATTCTATGACATAGCAAATTTCAAATTCTGAAAATTTCCCTGGACTTCTATAGGGACGGTTGAAAAATATCGAAAAATAAAATTCTTGATACTGTAAAATTCCCGTTCAATAAAATTCAAAAAACAATCAAATTCCCGCAGAGTTTATAACAGGGGGCACAGTCATCCCCTTTTTTCTTAATTTCCCTTTTTTTATTGAAATTCCCCATTTTCCCCATATTCTCAAAAAACTTCCCCTTTTCTCTTTAAATACACGATATTAGAAAATACAATATTTGAATTACGCGGAAAATTCTCTGAAATTAGTAAGTGTACCCATTATTGAATAATAATTAAAGTAAGTATAGCACTTCAATAAATTATTCATGAATAAGTAAAGTACCAATAACAATACAGAATATACAATACTTTTTAAATAAATATTAGAAGGTGCAATGTTAAATGTTCTAACTTGAGCAATTTTTAATTTGAGTTTAAAAGCACTGAAGAGTAGGGCGGAGTGAAATTGCTAAATAAAAGTCAAATCGTTGGAGCTGAGGAGAAAAAAAATTGTGGAATGGCATTCCACTAAAATGAAAAAAAATTGTAATCAGTAAAATTTAATGATTTCAAATTCAAAATATTTCCTATCGGTAGAAAAATTATGATGATTTTTTTATATTACAGCTTTTACTAGTAAACAACAATAAAAAATTACAAAATTTAAGAACATATTTTTTGCGCACTAACAATTTTTTTGAAAATGTGCAAAAACATGTTCTTTTGGGTTGAGTCATATGCACACATTTAAAAAAAGTTGAATATTTTGAACCTGACATTCATTCAGCTTGAACCAAAGAAACCTTTTATCATTTTATTTTTTCTAAAAAAAAACTGTTTTCGTGAGGTCGGATTTTTGGGGTTTAAAATTTTTTTCTGCGATTTTGGAACTTCATGAGTACCGTCAAAAGAAATGTTTCCCATTAAAAAAAAAATAACACGTTTCTTTGGTTCATGCTGAAGAAATTTTAGGTTCGAATCAATCCAAAAAACATGTTTTTGTACATTTTGAAACAATTTCAAACAAGGTAAATTTTTTTTTAATTACAAAATTTTTTTATTGTAAATTTAAAAAAGAGAATAGAAGACATTGTCTGATTTAAAATTTTTTTCTTCACTTGTTTTGGATGTCGGACCTCAAATTCTTACCCCTCAGCTCAAACTATTCGATTAATTTCAGCATTTTACTTCTTTCTACTGAACAGTTTAGTTTTAAATTGTCATTGAAATTATTAATTATGGTGAATGGACTTCCAACGATCTAAGGCTAGGTATATCCAATTTTTAAAAATAAATTCTCTTATGGCAGAAATCATTGAAAAATCATTGAAAATTATTTCAAAATACAACATTTCTTATAAAAAGATTCCCTGGCGGACCGGCCGAACGCAAATGTTACGCTGCAGCGTAACGGTAGAGTAACGGTAAAATAATGCTAAAGTAATATGGCATTACAACTAATAAAAGAAACAAAATAAATATGTAAACTTTTGCAATTATGATAATAAGTTAAATTCTACGTTAAATGGACATGTCGTAATTGCAACAAGTTTATTTTTCAGCGTTAAAAAATAAAAAAACAAAATTGCTGTCAGTGACGTCAGCAAAAGGCGGCTTTAAGTACATCGCTTCTACTGTCACTGGTATAATAATTAATAAGAAGCAGATATGTACATTGGAACTGAGGCTTGCGATATTTATCTCCAATAATTTTGTCAATTGCATTTTGATTTTTAAGAATTAATTAATCCAAGTTATTATATTATTATAAATTAAGTGATGACATTAAAAGTTCAAATGTGAAGTGAATAGTCTCAAGTGATAAAAGCGAGTAGCAAACCGTCGCCCGGCGGTAACGTGAATAACTTTAAAGGCTGAATGGTAGCGCCGCGCCGTGGAGCCTTATAGAACCAGTGCACTCAAGCCGGACGCAGCCTCCGACGTCGATGTCGGTAGCGGTACTCGGTAGTCGCCTGCCAGTCGCCTGCTAGTCGCCTAGTTGCCACTGCGTGCGTCAGTCTTTTTCCAGGTTTAGAATTAAAGACTGAACTGAAAGTGCCTGATCGTGGATGGACGATGGATTATGATGACAGCAAAATTGACGACGATCTAGATAAGCTTCTTCAGCATATTAAGGAAGACCAATAAAACAGTATGGATGCGACCGACAGCCCGAAGGAAGATGCTTTAAGCGGACATGGACATGAGGGCCTCGATTCTAAAACTCCCTCCAGTTCCAGCAGACATTTACTTTACACCACACACTTTCGTCTCACGCTGGTAAATTTTAGTTCGTTCTTTCTCAAAATATTCTCAACTTACTGCGATTTTTTGCCATATATTCTCAATTTACTGATTATTCAGGGTGTCTGCCTTTCCGAAGCAATATTATGTATGTAATTCTAAATTGAATCAGAGAATTTTTGAAAAAAATTATAATTCAGATTTGGAACAAGCTGTGTTACAAAACAATTATAACTCTGACTTGGAACAGTGAATTTTCAAGAATAAAATATAATTCAGATCTGAAACCAGGAATTTTCAAAAATAATGATTGTTCTTACTTGGAACGGTGAATTTTCTAAAAGAATTACAATTTTGACATGGAATGGGACATTTTCTAAATAAATTACGACTCTGACTTGGAACAAAGAATTTCCAAAAATTATTATTATTCTTACTTGTAACAAGGAATTTTCTAAAAGATTCATGATTTGGATTTGGAACGGGGAATTTTTGAAAAGAATTACAATTTTGACTTGGAATGGAAAATTGTCGAGAAGAATTATAATTCTGTTTTGAAACAATGAATTCTCCAGAACAAAATCATAATTTTGACTTGGAGCAGGAAATTTTCCGAAGCAATATTATATGCAATTCTGAATTGGATCATAAAATTTATTGAAAAAAATTACAAGTCTGACATGTATCAGAGAATTTTCGAAAAGTATTATGATTCTGATTTGAAAAGAGAATTTTTTAAGAAAAAACTATAATCCTGACATGGAGCACAGAATTTTTTGAAAGAATTACAATGTTGAATTGAATTTTGGAGAAAAATGATCCTTTTGACTTGGAGCAGGAAATTTTCCGAAACAATATTATATTCATTTCTGAATTGCATAAGAAAATTTTTGATGAAAAAGAATTAATTCAGATCTGGAATAAGGAACGTTCAAACAATTATAATTCTGAGTTGGTCAGGGGATTTCAGTAACGAATTATTTCAACTTTGAAACAGGGAATTTTCTAACAGATTTTTAATTCAGGGTTAGGACAGGAAATAAATAAAGTATCTTTTTTTAATTCACGTAAAGCGTTACAATTATCCCAACTTGGACACTTTTCAAAGAGAATTGTAATTTCTGTGAAAAAGTTACAATTTTTACTTTGGGACAGGGAATTTTGGTAAAGAATTAAAATTTGTAGTTTGGGGAAGGGAATTTCAGTAAAGAAATATAATTTTGATAAGTGGGTCAGGGAATTCCCGTAAAGAATGATAATTTTGAAGGATGAATTCTTGACATGAAACGGGAATTCTGAAAAAGAATTTTAATTGGGATTTAGAAAGAGGGAGTAAAAAAATTCCTGTTCCAAGTCAGAATTAGTTTTGTAAATAAATATAATTCTGACTTGAAACATGGAAGTTTGGAAATGAACTTCATCGTGACTTGGTAAATATATTTTCGTCAAGAATTATGATTCTGTCTCGTCTTGTCTTTATTCTGATTAATAAAATAGGGAATTTACAAAAACAGAAGTCATCAGATTTTGTAGACTCCTTGTTCCAAATCATTTTTTTTTTTAAATTGTAATTATTTTTTTACAATTAAAAATTTGTTAAAATTCGAAATTTCTCTTTTGCAAATTTTAGAAGAAAACAATTGCTGTATTTCTTAATTATATTAATAAATTACGGAACTAGAATTTCAAAAAATAATTTTAATTTTGATTTAAATGAAGCGAATCAAACAAATTAATGTTCAAACTCAGAATTGTAATTATTTTCCGAAATTCTCTCTTCTAAATCAAAATTGTAATTCTTACGACAAAAAATTATCTGATGTCCTAACTTTTCTGTTTTAAATCTTTTAAAATGTTTAGCAATCTCTTTATATGTTTAAAAATCGTTCGAAATCATTAAAATCTTTTGAACTCCATCAAATTGACTGGGAAAAATGAACAATTGACCGGGAGGTAAGAGGGAAATGAACGGGAATTTAAAATAATTCACCGGGCAAACACCCTGATTACAACTTAGAAAAGGAAATCTACACACTAAATATAATTGCGACTAAGCAACGGTAATAAATTAGCTGTAAATAACGTCTAAGGAGTTTTTTGCGTCGCTGATTACGAATCTGAGGTAAAAATTCTAAAATTCAAAACGACGGATCCAACATGGCTGACAAAAAATTACAACATAAGTTCCATGGGTTCAAAATGGTTTTTCGGCAGTTTTTTGGGTCGCTGATTACGAATTTGAAGTCATCATTCGAAATTGCGGATCCAATATAACGGAAAAGTGTGAAAATAAGTCTTGTGGTTTCAAAATGGGTTTCCGGGTTTTTGTTTGTGTCGCTGATTATGAATCTGAAGTCAAAATTCCAAAATTACAAATAACGCATTCAATTTAGCGGGCAAAAATTACAAAATTTGGTCCCGTTGCTTAAAATGGATTCTTAGGGGTCTTAAGGTTTTTTTTTATGGCTAATTATGAACTTAAAGTAAAATTCCCAATTTCAATATGACGTATCCAATATGACGGACAAAAATTAAAAAAATAACTATTTTATCCCTCATTTTGAATTTTGTTATTATATTCGTAACCAGCGGCCCACAAAACTCACAAGAACCCATTTCGAAGCCACGGGACTTATTTTATAAGTTTTTGTCTGTCGTATTGTATGTGACATTTTAAATTTTGGAATTTTGACTTTAGATTCGTAATCGGCGACCCACAATGAAACACCCGAGAACCCAGTTTGAAGCCACTGGACTTTTTTTAACATTTTTTTTCGCCATATTGGATCCTCTAATTTGAATTTGGAAATTTTAGAAATTTGTCTCAAAATTCGTTATCAGCGACCCCAAAAATCTTCTGTGCATGAAGTTTCAACCAATTCGTATGTAAGAAAAAAATGCATGCTTCAAAGGATTAAGAAACATACACCTATCTTTTTTTTATAGACACCTTTCAGCGAAAAATCGTCCGTTACAAGGCGATACCGTTACACTAAATCTTTATTTTCCCGGAAAAAAATAATTTTTTTGATTGAATTTGAACCTCTAAATCCTTAAACGATTCACTCGAAATTGGTTAACTTTTTCTAATAAAACTCATTTTCTCCCAATTTGGTAACTCAGTATCTCGGGAATGAATTTTTATCTTTTGTTTAAACTAAAAATTGCACTTTTTATCGTGATCCGCAACCGAGCCTGTTCCAATTTTAGGTTTCTGTCACTTTGAGATTGTAAACGTCCATATTATATTTCTCGGAATCTAGTTTAATTTCTCGGTAATTTCGATTTTACAGAATATTATTTCGCTTCCTTGAAAAGTTCCTATTTTGTTGATTATCTAGTTCTGCACTGCAACACTTCAATTAAAATGAAAAATTGTCCGAAAGAAAACCGGGAATTTAAAATCATCCGCCTGGTAGACACTGTTATTATTAATAAGAGGAAATTTCAACTCGTTCTATTTTGTATTTATATTTTGCAGGATGAAAGTAGTAGCCAGCATGACTGCAAGAAAATACACGTTCTTTTATACGGCGTTAGTTGTGTTCGCGATGATGCTAGACACGTAGTGAAGAAGATGACGAAGGAAGTTTGTAAATTATTTGGAAAAAACTTCAGTAACGATTAACTTTGCCGAAGGCGGCAAAGTTAAAAAGCACTCGCGAAGTGAGTTCAACTTTGAGTCGATCATGCGAAAGTTTCAGAGCCTGAGCTACTTTGACCAGCACTTAGTGACTTGGCAATGTGCGACGCAGGTTGTGGAGATGCTCAACACATTTGCGCTCTCTGGTTTCTCCTACTTGCCGGTTCAGGAGGACGTGGCCTTTCTGTTTGATTTGATGGAGCTTACGCTCAATATTTACGGACTAATAGATGTTTGTATTCAGATTTTGAAAGAACTGCCGAAAGTCGAGGCTCAATTTGCAACGAGAAATAACGCACTAGTCAGAAGTTATACCACAAGCTTGAGTCTCTACGTCGTTGGAGTTTTGAGGAGGTTGCACTGCTGTTTACTAACGTGAGTAATTATTAACGTTTTAATCATTATTAAGGGTTGCTACAGGGCAGGGAATTCGGGAAAGTCAGATAATTTAAAACGTATCAAGGAATGTCAGGGAATAGGTGAAAGAGGCAGGGCATTTTAGATAAAATGATGTTGAAGTTGATTTTATTATTTTGTTGAAACTTCAACAATTTTGTTAAAAAGTCATTCTTTTTGGTCAAAAATTCGTATTTTTGAGTTGAAAATTCAACTGTTTTGTAGGGAATTCATCTTTTGAACTTGATTATTCAATATTTTGGTTGACATTTTTATCTCTATTGACTGAAAAATCTTTCTTGAATGAACATTCAGCTCTTTTGTTGAAAATCCGTGTGTTTCGTGTGAAAACTCATTTCTTATCGTAGAAATTTCTTTGTTTGTTTCTTAATAATGCAACGGTTTGGTTGAAAATGAAGTTTTTAAACTGCATATTTAACTATTCTATTTTTGGTTGGAAATTTATCTTCTTCAGTTGAAAATTCGTGTTTTGTCGTAGAATATTTATCTTCTTGGTGAGTGGAAAATCTTTCGTGGTTGAAAATTCTTTCTTTTTTAAATTTCTTTCTTATGGACGAAATTTTTTTTCGTTAAAAATGCAACTGGTTGAAAATTAATTTTTTAAACTGCAAATTTAACTATTGCATGTTTGGTTGAACATTCAAGTTGTGGTGAAAAATTTTAAGATTTGGTATTTTTGTTGTTGAAAATTCAACAATTTTCTTAAAAAGTCATACATTTCGTTTGAAAATTCAACTATTTCGTAGAACATTCGTCTTTTTGACATGAACTCCATTGTTGAAAATTCGTCTTTGTTGCTTAAAAATTCATCTGTTATCATAGAAATTCAATCTTTTTTGGTTAAAAGTACAACAGTTTTAATGAAAAGTTTGGTTTACGATTACAATTTTTCTGGCTTGAAATGTTAACTATGACAATTCTTCTTTTTTGGTTGAAAAATAAAGTACTTAGTTTAAAGTGTAATTACTTTGTTGAAAATTGATATCTTTGGTTGAAAAATTAGCTATTTTCTTTAAATTCATTTTTTATGGTTTAAAATTAATTTGTGAACCAAAATAGCTCAATTTTCTGCCCAAAAAGACGAATCTTCGACTAGGCAGTTCAATTTTCAAGAAATAAGTATGTTTTTTTAACAAAAATGTTGAATGCTCAACGAAATAATGAAAGTTTTTAACCACAAAATGAATTCTCAACGAAAAAAAATATAATATGAATTTTTTTGAGACCCACTCGTTATTAAGACATTTTCTTTTCTAAATCTAGTTTTATTAAGGTTCCACGTTTATTTAATCAACAAAATTTGTATAGGTCATTCCAAAGATTTTTTTGTACTCCACTCAAAATTCTGGGCGACCATGTCAGCGATTTTGCTGGCGTTTTCCGCCTGATAGTAGTGCCCCGAATCCCTCAGCAATGATGCATTACATTTTTCGAATTGGAACTTTGCGTACATTTTCTTTGGAAATTAGATTTTTTCGTCAATTTTACTTTTCTTTTCAAACCTACAGAAAAAAGGCATTTTATAACCGAATGTGAAGTTTAATGGCCATCTTCAACGTTGCCTATAAATGTACTAAATTTCACCAAATTTGACAATAATTCATTAATTACTTGCAAACAGCTTTTGGGCAAATTGGCTTTATTCTTTAAAACTAAAATTTATTAACACATACGCATTCTATCAACTTATATAAAATTAATTATTCTTATTTAAATAAGTAAATTAAATTGAAAAGATTTGAAAAAATTTATCAATATAAAGATTTTCATTATTATTATTATTACTATTTTGATTAAAATTAAGAATGAAATGATAACTCCAAAAATAGTTTATTTTTCATTTTTGGTCGATTTTCGAAAATTAATGATTCCACCAAGAAATGTTACGTACAAAAAAGTTGTGTTTTTGCAAAATACACCATTTCGTTGTAGAATATTTTCATGCGAAAGCAGTTTGATGGTTTTTTAAGTTTAGTGATATTTAGTGAATGTATAGACAACTTTAAAGATGACCTTAATTTTCGTGTTTTTGACATACGTGTATAGTAAATATTTAACCTAAAACTACTTCCTAAAACCAACAAATTCAGCCATTTAACTTTAAAATCGAGTATGAATTCCCTTGTTTAGGCATATTTGAAATTAAAAGTAAAATTGATGAAAAAGTAAAATTAAAAAAAAATTCAAGTAAAGTATTGATTCGAAAAATCTGATACCTGGTTGTTTTTGGCCACTTACTATTAGGAAAAAATCGGCAGCTAAATCGCTGTCATGGTCATACAGCTGATTTAAACAAAAAATCTGTCGAATGACCCATATGTATGTACATTTTCTATGTTTATAAAATCTTAATGAGATTTTGTGGAGGTTTCAGAGCAAATCTTATGATATTTTATGTAGTGGAAGGGATTGAATATTTCAGGTAAATGCTTTACATAATTTTTGGATGGCCCCTAAACTTCAACTTTAGTTTTTTGAAAATTCCTTAACCTTTTCAGGTTTTCTCTGAAACTTCCTGACTTTCCCTGACTTTCTGAAATTCCCTAACCTGTAGCAACCCTGCTATAAAGAATACCTGATTATTTCCAAGTTCCTTAATTAAGAAGAATATCTAATGAATTTTACAGGTGGATGAAGCAGCCGATGTGATATTAAAACTTCACCTAATAGCACAACAGCTATCCGAAAAGTTTCACCACGCAAAGAAGAAAATCAGCACAAAATATCACGAAATCGAGCGAAATTTGATAGAAGAATTTGTCCGAGCTGAAAATAGTGACGATACGATTGTAATGGAAAAGCTCGCTTCCATACTTTATCAATTCGAAGGATATTCTCAATGCGTTGATGCAGTTATAGAGCAGAGCCAGATGATTTGTTTCGGTGGAAAAGACGTTTTTCAGGAAGTCATACCAATGTGCACAAAAAATTACAAACTAATGTGACAAGATTTCTCTATTTCTCAAAAAGTGATGGCGAAATTCGTACTCAATATTTATCACTTGAGGCTGCAGAAATACATCGTGCCTAAATTAACGAATCGTTCCGATTCGGAAATGTATCTCGCGAACCTGTACAAGCTGTGTTTAAAAACTGTGAAGCTTTCGCCTGATTGAAAAAAGTTCAATATGCGCACTGACGAACAATATTTAATTAAACACATCAGGAACATTTTTCACAAGCATGTGGATGCGTACATTACGTAAGTCTTCTTTTATATGACTTTTTGTTTTAATTATTTGTTTCATTGCAGGCAGCACACTCTTTCCACTATTACTCTCTTCACTTTAAAAAAAAAATCATCCTTTTCTTCTATGTTCAAGAAACTTTCCCTTTTCCTCGTTTTCTTGTCTTAATTAATAGATCTCAATAAAAAATTCCAACTATTTTTCGTTCAAAAATAATTACTTTTAATTAAAAAGTGTACTATTATATTTTTGAATCGGATTTTTCATCTGTTTCGTTGAAAATTCTATTATTTGGTTAAAAAATTTTTGTACTTGAACAATTTTGTTAAAAAGCCATGTTTTTCGTTTGAAAATTCAATTGTTTTGGATAGAAAATTAGTCATTTTAGATTGAAAATTCATCTTTTGGTAAAAAAGTAATCTTTCTGTGGTTAAAAGTTAATTTTTATTATTTGAAAAGTCTACTATTATATTCTTGGTTCAGAATTTCCATCTGTTTTGGTTGAAAATTACATTCTTTTGTTGAAAATTCAACTGTTTTGTTAAAAAATCATATTTTTTAGTCGAAAACTCAACTGCTTCGTTAAAAATTTATCCTTTTGGATTCACAATTCATCTTTTGGTAGGAAAGTCCTCTTTTTTGTTTCAAAGTTAATTGGTTTTAGTTCAAAAAATCTACTGCTCTATTTTCGGTTCAGAATTTTCATCTGTTTTGGTTGAAAATTAAATTATTTTGTAGGAAATTTAACTACTTGGATGAAAGTTGAATTACTTTGTACAAAAATTATATTCTTCGGTTGGAAATTTTACTATTTTTTATCTTTTGGTTGAAAATGTATTGCTTTTGTTAAAAATGAAATTGCTTGTTTGAAAATTAATCTGTTTTGTTTGAGAATTCAACTATTTGTTTAAGAATTCTTATTTGTGGTAGAATTAAACAGTTTTTGATTTAAATTTAAAGTATTTTTGGTTGAAGTAACCACTATTACATTTTTGTAGAGAATTCATCGTTATTGGTTTATTGGTTAATTCATATTTTAGGATTGAAAAGAAATCTGTCTTGATTGAGGATACATTTATTTGCTTGGAAATAATTTTTTGTTGAAAATTCATAATTTCTTGTTCAAAATTCAACTCTTTTGTAGAAAATTAATCTGTTTGTGTAGAAATTCCAACAGGGTGGCAGGAAATGAAATTATTTGGCTGAAAATTCAACTTCTTGGTCAAAAGTAACCTTTTTTCAATATTCTGATTCAATATTCAGTTAAAAATTCAACCTTATTTGTTGAAAATTCGTGCTTTTGCTTGAAAAGTCAACTATTTGGTTAAAAATTTATCTTTCTTGGTAACTTTTTTTCTTGTAGAAAAATCATCTTTGCTTAAAAGTCAAATATTTTCTAAAAACTTCGGCTTTCAAGCTTGAAAAGTCGCCTATTGTTGAAAACTCATCTTTTTGGGTTCAACATTATCCCTTTTAGTAGAAAATTCATCTTTTTTGGTTGAAAATTACACTATTTTCTTGAAAATGCAATATATTTCGACTTGCAATCGTAGGAATATGATTCTTACAATACTTTTATTTAACAGAATTTATTTCCCTTTTTTCGGAAAAAATAACCCTATTTCCTTTTTTTTCGATCATTTTGAGCTGTGAAATCTGTAATTGATTGTTGACCGTAATTTGCAGAGTGAAAACGAAATCTCTGAAAAATAAATCAACAGTCCGTCTACTCGAGTACTACGAGTCAAAGAATCATCAAAAGAAAGTCTTGCAAACTGGCGGATTTCAGGAATGAAGGAGAGATCTGCAGGCGGTTATTGGGACCAGGACGAATATAAATATCGCGCAAGTTGCTACAGAGGAGCAAATTGGCCTTTCAAAGAAGTGGCCTTTTTTCGCAACCTTCGGATTTGCCAGGGAATGGGACACAAATTCTGGACATTTTATTGAAGTAACTCATAGATGAGCACGTTGATTATGCCCTCGAATTAGGCTTTGAAACTGTTCCTATTCCTGAAAGTCGAACGCAACCGGAACTTCATTTTCTTAATATTGTCCGAAGATGCAGTACCATTATTCCACTCCTGGAGGAACAGTTCTGCGATAGTTTAGTGCCACTTGTGTAAGTTGTCAAATTAAAGGTAGCAAATATTCCGGGTGTCTAGGCAATTTCTAGGCTAAATCAGACATTTTGAAAATCCCGGGTTTTCCCGACACATTTTTTCCCCTCGACTAATGCAAAGATGTCTCTTTGTAATTTGTCGCAAATTAAAGTATAGAAATGGGAATATTAACAATATACGTACATATTTCAAACTAAAAGGTAATAAATCCAAAAAATGAATAAATAAACCAATAATGAAATAAAATTTGAGGAAATTAAAAGGAATATCAGAGAAATAAGAAGAATTCGATGAAATTAATAAAAATTGAAGGTACATTTTGAAACAATGCAAGTGAATTGGAAAAAAAAATACATATATATAAATCCAAAATATTCCATTGATTTCAGTAAAATTTGAGTGAATGTGGAAGAATTTAAGTGAATTCAAACAAATTTGAAAAACTGCATAAGAATTTAAGGCGAGTTTCGAAGACGTCAGGGTGACTTAAAAAAAAAACACATTTTTTTCAAATAATTCAATTGAGTAGATTCGCGTCATTTTTGAAGAATACAAAACAATTAAAAAGAATTATCGAATGGAACAATTAAGGGTTTTCGAGAAAAGTCGTTATGATCAAGCTTTGCTTGATGATCTATAACGAAGTAGGAGAGGGATGGCATAGTATTCCAAATAACGAGCCATAGTTTTAGAACAACCCCTTTTTCACGCTTCCCTTTCAAAACTTTATTTTTTTTACAGGAAATTGTGAACTCCACGTTCAAGAAACCTCAACGTAGAAAACTAACAGCCCCAAGAAACCTTTCGAAGCTGCCACAGTTTCCGTAAGCTATGGAAAGAGTGTATTCATTAGGAAAATACAAGAGTGATTCTGAGCGACTCTTGGGAGCGATCAGGAATTCATCGAAGCGGATTGGAAATGCACAATGACCCACGGAGAGTATTGAGAGTAGTAGCGCTTCAAAGTATGATGTCCGGTTGGGAACCGTACTTAAGTTACGTAACAGCTGAGGAGGAAGGGAGGGGTCGAGTGATTTTGTCACATTAGGGTGTAATTCATTCGAGTACGTAATTTTGGGAAATTTCTAAATGAAACAAGTAACTCGCAGTAATAGTCCAAAAACTTAATATGAATTTAACTTTACGCTCCAAAGAAACCTGGTGAGTGGAAAAAGTTAGCCAACAGCAATTTAGAAAAAAGGCAGGGAAGTTTATTCGTCAAGGAAAAGTCAGCGATTTAGAAAAAAAAAATCTTACGAAAGTCAGAGAATTTCCATAACTTTAAACGACTTTCAAACAGAATAAATTTGAAATTTGTCCATTTTAATTGGAAATTGTTTTATTCCGTTTATAAAAGATATTATGTTAAAATTTGTTACTAGTTTCAGATTCTGGTTTTTACTTATTAGTAGTCAGGGCAAACGGAAAATTGATCAGGGAAAAATTAGGGAATTTTTTTAATGAAGTTTTGCGGTGACGCTGTTATACTATATTTCTTCTTAGTAATTTATTTGCCTTGAATTTATATTTGTATTTCTTTTTTTCAGTTGCTTCCTCCTGATCATTATCTTTTTAGTTATAAATTTAACTGTTTTAGTTGTTGGAAGTTTGTCTTTTCAATTTGAAGATTAATCTTTTTTTTTAAAGTAAAACTCGCATCTTTCTTGGTTGAGACTACAACTGTTTAATTGAAAATTTAACAATTTTATTTAAAGTGCTCCTTTTTGGTCGAAAATTCAACTGTTTTGTTACAAATGTAACTAATTTAGAAAAAAAATTTACTTGTTTAAAGTTCATATTTTGGTGTTGATGTTGAATGAAAATTCAATTATTTTTTTCAAAATTTGTCTTTGATTTATAAAGTAATCTATTTTAGTAGAGATTGCATCTTTCTTGAAACAGAATGTAATTATTTGGTTAAAAATTGAACAAATTTGGTAGTCATCCTTTTTGGTTGAAAATTGTACTGTGTTGAAAATGCGTATTTTTGGTTTGAAACTTCAAGTATCTTCGTAAAAAAATTATTTCTCGTTTAAAATTCATATTTTGGTGTTGCAAAGTCTACTGAAATCCTTCTTGAATGAAATTAAAATATTTGTTTTGGAAATTTGTCTTGTTGATTTAAAAATTCATGTGCGTTAGTACAAATTTCATTTGAGTTAGTACAAATTTCATCTTTCTTAGATAAAAGTGCAACTGTTTGGTTCAAAATTACTCTTATTTGCTTGACAGTTCGACTATTTTGATGGAAAAAATTTTTTAAACCACTTTGTTAAGGAATCGTTTTTGTTGAAGATATATTTTGGTTAAGAGTTTAACTATTTTCTTGAAAAATGATTTTTTTTCAGTGGTAAATTCAACTGCGTGGGTATAATTATTTTGTAGCTAAAAATTCATATTTTCTGGTTGGAAATTCAACTTTTATACAGAAAATTCGTCTTTTGGCTTGACGGTTCAACAATGTAGGTGAACTTTCTCTTCTTTCTTTACTAAAAACTCTTTATTTATTGAAAATTCGTCTTTTTGGTTTTAAAATTCTTTTTTAAAAATGAAATCTCATATTTTTTGGTTGAAATATGAACTATTACCCTTTCACATGTAGACTTCAACTTTTTTAACTTGAAAGTTTCATTCTTTTGTTGAAAATTCAAGTATTTTGTTCAAATGTCATGTTTTATAGTAGAAAAGTAATTTTTTGATTTAAAATAAGTGAATGTGAAAGTTTAAAATTTTTATTTGAAGTATTGTCTTCTTCCATTTATAGAAGGTCCTATGTTAAAAATATTACAAGATCAAAATGCTGGTATTTGAATAATAATGGTCAGGGAAAATAAAAAAATTAGCGAAGGAAAAATCATAGAATTTTGTTTATAAAGTGTTCACTCTGCAAAGCGTGCATTGTTTCAAATACAAATTTTTTTATTAGTTTCAAGTTCCATATCTTATTATTTCTGGAAACCCTAAATTACGTACAGTAATGGTGAGGGGAGGGTGTACAAATCTTATGTTGCTTCGTTACAGGGAGAATAAGGGACTTTGAAGGGGGCATATCATCCGTTACGTATTTTAAGTACGGTCCCCAGGAAACAAAAATCCATTCACTTACTTTGAATGGGTTTGGAAGCCGTCGAAAATCGTATCTGTCACTGGAATTCCAGATTGCCACCGATTGGTTTCTAACATAATTTTACTCATTATTTTTTGTCAGACTTATAAGCCAAAAAAGCCTTTACATCTTCTAGAACTAAAATAGCGAAAGGAATCTAGTAGCCTTTCATATGATTTGTCTTAATCTCTCGATAATTTATAAAATTTAAAAATCATGTGATGTATGGTAGCCAAACCTGAGAAAAGTCGGTCTCATTCAAAAAGAGGTAAACAGATCCAATATGACACTGCTTACAATGGACATTGTACTACATTGCACATTCAAAACTACTCGGCCAACTGACCGTTTCATATGGTCGCAAACCAATTCAGTTTTAAAAATGTGAATCTGCAAATGACAGGTATTCAATTTTAACGGGTTCTTCTTTCCTGGGTCGCTTACAGTATACTCAGTATATTTTGTTAAAAAATTAAGAATTTTGTTACAAAATCATCATTTTTGGTTGAAAATCCGACTGTTTATTCAAACTTGCTCAGTGCGGGTTTTTTTTGTTATCTCACGCTTCGCTCTCGATTTTGTCGAAAATGCTAATTTTACATTATGTGCAACTCTATTATATCAAATATATATTATATTTATTTCTGTACCTCAGTCTGTGGCTGCTTATTCCGAAACTGCAAAATAAAGTACAAACTTTATCTTTACTGATTACTTTACTTTTTGTACTTTATTTCGTATTAATTTTTATTCTTAGCTACTGTAAAAAGTGTATGTATCAACATGTCGTCGCCTCAAAGTTATAGTAATATAGTTATAGTGGAAAATTTGTTTTGCACGTGGCGTAATATAAGACTCAAAAAATTCATTCTTTCTCAGAATTATTGTACGCCATGTCCACGAAGTGTTTATAAATGGACGTTTTATAATGAAATTCTTAAGTACTAGAATGATAGTATACGACTTACGTTATTCTGTTGTATTACACACCTGTAATTAAATTAGTTATTCGCAAATTATTTAGTTTTGAGTAATATTCCAATGGTTACTTTCAAGGTTAAATATATATTTTCGAAAATTGTTATTTCTCAAATTGAACTTAGGTTATCCGTATGAAATATGCAACACGAATTTGGCATTTTGTCACTTATAACAACGCTAAAAAGGACATGACGTGATATAACTCTAAGTTTTAATGAACGTCACTATTTTTATCAGTAATTGTAACAGCTGAGGAAATAAAGAATAGTGCACATCTTATCGAAAAAAAGACAATTTTGTTATTAAGCATTTTATTGCCTCTTGCTGTGTCGTGTTTCCTAGCATAAAATGGTTTCAAAAACATGTGTACATATAATGTTGGCAACCTTTTTGCTGAATAAACTTTTCCTAAATAAACTTTTCTTTATTAATTTCTCTTCGACCCTTGTGTCGTCCTTCCAAAAATGTAATTTGTTTTTATTTTTCATGTTATTTCTTACGATTGAAACAAAAACTTCACCCTAGAAAAAAATAATTAATAACTAATTTGTAGCTCTTTTTAGGCTGAACAACTTTTGTTTTACTTTTTTTTTTTGTAGCTTGTGCCGTTCTTCGAATAATTCAAATTTTTATTTTTATCTTTTACAATTGAAACAGAAACTATACATCTTTTTTTGTTGGAAAACTTGTTTCCATTCTTCTGGATCTTCTGTCGTTTTTCCGAAAATTCAATTTTCTTATTTTTTACGATTAAAACAAAAACTACACATATCAAAGAATCGATAATAACAAATTTATAGATTTTTTTTCCTTAACAATTTTTGTTAATTTTTTCTTATTTTTTTTTTGTGGTTAAAACCAGAACCATTAGTCAGAAAATTGGAATTTTCAATTTTTCAAAAAAATTCAAACAGTTCCTATAATAATCTTGTAGGGCTTCCAAAAAGGTCAAAAAGCTTCTCTTGACTTTTTTATATCGTACGTTGTTTCTTTTATTATCTCGTATGTTACCGCAGTTTCATGCTGTTAAATTCAAACATCGCCATCTTGTTTTACATTAATTTAATTATTGACTATATTTATTTACATCTATTTGACACATTTGCATTTTCCAATTCTTAATTCCAGTTTTGAACTTCGCGCGTAAAATGCTATTAGCGGTGTACTTGAAGCCGCCTTTTGCTGACGTCACTGACAGCAATTTTGTTTTTTTATTTTTTAATGCTGAAAAATAAACTTGTTGCAATTACGACATGTCCATTTAACGTAGAATTTAACGTATTATCATAATTGCAAAAGTTTACATATTTATTTTGTTTCTTTTATTAGTTGTAATGCCATATTACTTTAGCATTACTTTACCATTACTCTACCGTTACGCTACAGCGTAACATTTGCGTTCGGCCGGTCCGCCAGGGAATTGTTTGCTCTTTTCAACACACAAAAATAAATGTTTAATCTTTCCGCTACTTTTCCCCTTTTTCGTGAGAAAATTATCCTATTTTCCCTTTCTTGAGCTCTCTTTGCGCTGTGATCCCTGTTATAATATCACCGAATAATAAAATTCC
>CAKNXH010064126.1:0-126505 GCA_932178445.1 Andricus quercusramuli
TTCTGTAATCGATTCAAGTGTCAATGTTGGAGGAAGTCAGTGGTCACAATTTTCTGAAGATTCTGATTTCTAATTGAAGAAACTAAGACGCAAGGAAGAAAGAAACTGGATATAGCAATAGACTTTGTTGCAAATATCCTGAGTGTTTCCCCACTTTTAGGGACTCTTAGGGGCATAAATTTTCGAGCAATTTAGCGCTGAAAGAAGAAAGTAATTTAGCAAGCAGTTAAGAAAGACAGCCGAGGTATAACGGACGGCTTTTGCCAGCCCTTCGATTTCCCCTGCATACGTTTTTATATCCACGGGCTTGACTTACACCATTAGCAACCCGATACTAAGGCATGCACCCAGAAACAAGAGTTCATTTTCCTTTCTGCTAATAGATTTTCCTCTTCATTTTCTTACAGTAAAACATTATCTGTCTTGTAAATACTTTTTTTAACAAGAAAAATATTTTTCCAGCATTTTAGATATTTTCTCAATGGTTTGCGTTTTAAATCAGAAGTGAAAAACGGGATGATATAATTTTGCCAAATTTTTCAAAGTCCCGAATAAGAAAAATGCCGAATAAATCATTTTAAAAACTGAAATTTTAAATTCCTCTAATTATTTCATTTCAAATTAGGTGAAAGTAAAGGGATATGTATTTTACAGTTTTTTCCAAAATGCAGTATTTTCCGAAAGAGTGTTATTCTTTCGGATTTTCTTTCTTTATTTGATGTGAGAATGCACGTTTATTGAAAGAAATGATTTCCGAAAAATCAAATTTTCGCGTTTTTTCGAAAACAGCGAAAGGTGAAAACAATTTTTACATAAAAGCTTATTCATTTAGAAAATGTCTACAGAAAATACTTTTTCCCCTTTTATTATATCTTGCATCGTTTACAAGAAAACCACAGAAATTATATTTTACCAAAAAATTTTTCCGGTATCAAATTTTTTTTTTTTAATATAATTTTTGGTATTTTTCTAGTGAAAGATGCAAGATATGTATTATAAATGAGCTAGAGGTAATTTTTTAGAACATTCCTGAATATCTAAACTTTTATCTAAATTTTTTTTTCCTTTCGTTGTTTCCGAGAAAATTGCGAAAATTCGATTGTTCAAAAATCATTTTTGAAGTGGTTTACTAAGACCGAATTTAAAGGGATATGCTTAGTAAATATTCCCATCTATTGAAAAAAAACTTTAAGTTGGGTTTTTGAGAAAATCCACTTTCAATAATTAAAAAAAACAGCCGCTATTTTGTCATTTTTATATATTTTTTTACTTTTTTACCATTAATTGAAATACAAACAATCCCGAACTTTTCCTGAAATATTCAACTGTTTGTCCAATGATATCTTTGAGCGAGGAGATCATAATTTAAGTTTGACAAAAATAATTGTTTTAACAAATAATTATCATTTATAACTATCTGCTCCTGTAGTAATGCTAGATAGTTGCTGTTTTTCTACAATTTTTCACTCTTTGTCAACTTTTCACTTTATGCAAAGTGATAACTATAGCAGTTTAATAAATATAATTGTTTGAATAAATTATCATTGTTTATAACTATCTTCTTCTATAGTAATGCAAGATAGTTGCGATTTTTTCTGGAACGTTTAACTTTTTGTCCACTTTTTACTTAGTAAAATAAAAATAAATGCAAGTGAACAAACATAATTGTTCAAACATGTTGTTATTTTTCATAACTATCTTCTCTTAAAGTAGTGCTACAAAGTTGCGGATTTTCCTGAAATATCCAGCTTTTCTTTGAGTTTCTAGTTAGAAACAAGTAATAAATATTAATATTATTTTAAACAAAAAGGCTTCTAGTAACTACTCCAAGGACAATTTCCATTTAATATGATACACACAGAAAATTGAAGAATGTTGCAAATATCTCTTTCATTCAAGAAAAAATATATTCACAAAAAAGAAAGAGATTGTTTAAAAAATGATTCTCTCTAACGTTCATTGATAATTTGTTCATGACTAAAAAGACAAAGCAAAGTAAAAAATTTCAGGAAAAAACCGCAACTATCTAGAATTATTATAAGAAAATATATTTAGAAACGACCTCGTTTCGTTTGAACAATTTAAATTTGATGAATTTAATTTAATATGACCTCACTCCAAGTGAACTGTGGTCAAAAAGTTGAAAATTTCAGAAAAAACAGCAACTGTCTAAAATTATTCAAAGAGATCATTATTAAAAGGAATATTAAATTGCTAAAAAAATTATGGTTATCAACTTGAATTAATCATCACCTCACTCTAATAGAAAAATTGGATAAAAAGTGAAAAATCGTAGAAAAAAATTGGAACTGTATAGAATTATTGTAAGAGAACATTATTATAAATGATGAGAAATTGTTTAAACATTTTTGATTAAATGAACTAACTAAGAACAATAGTAAATTGGTCGAAAAATTCATTTAAATATCTTATTATTATTAAGAAGTATTATTTTACTTATGATAAATGATTTGTATTTTTTATAAAAAAATCAAATAATTGATAAATCAAATAAGCAAAAAATCATAATTAGCACTAAAACTCGCAAAACCCAATTTTTCACTTATGAGGTTTTTCGAGACACTATGAAACATACTTATGATGGTGATATTCCAAAAGTAGTTATCCATTCCTATAATATAGCTAATTTTCAAGAGAAATGTTAGATTTAAATTTGATTCACTCAATATCGACTATTCTAAATAAAATTGACAAAAACGTCCTTTTTTCTTATGTTGAATACGTGTTTAACTTCATGGGGCTTGCTGAACCTCCAAATATAATTTTTTCTCTAAAAAATGCATTTATTTCTTGTTAATTAAAAACAATTTAGGGGCGCTATACATGAAAATTGAAAACAAAAATTTCCAACACATTTTTGGACCACCCTAGTGTACAATAATGGACAGAATTTGAGCTTATTCAAGAGCTTCGGGGTAACTTTAGAAGTTTACACTTAATCATGAAATGGATTCGAAATGGAAATGGCAAACTCGTCCCTCGCTAGAGTTTAGTTAGCGACACTCGGCTTGCTTTGAAGTCAAACGAGCTTTTCTACTGGCCCATCACCCCTCAGGCTCTCCCTTGATCATGCTTATTAGCGAAAATGGTTCTGCAAACATCCTTCCGATATCTATAATTTATCAAATAGATTTCTCAATTATTATTTCTTTCCTTTCATTTTTCATAGAAAATAGACATCCAGTCTTGTCAAAAATATCTACTTCTCTAAAACAATTTTAGTGTTAAAGCAAATGGTTCATTTTTTTGCTTCCTAATTTTTAATCTAATATGATTTTGATTATCAACTCCAGATCTGAATGACCCACTTTTGCAGATCCGAAATTAATTTGAACACAACTTCATTCATACAAAATTTTGAATTTCAGGGTGAGAGAAAAATGCGAATTTTCCTATATTGGACTATAAATCTCAATGGCTTTCGAATAAGCTTTCGAATAAGAACTGACAGTTAACAGCTGCTATTCATGAAAATTCATTACAGCGAATTAATCTTGAGAGTCGGATCATTCTGATGCGCAATTTTCTAATCAAATGAAAAATCCGAAATCTGTATAAAATCGTGGTATATCATTTTAAATGGCATCAAAATGACATTTACTGTGTTTTTACCTAGTTTTTTATGCTAATCTTGCAGCGATTTTTCGAGCGTAGAAAATCACCATTTGTCTTTAGTGAGGTTCTTATAAAGAACTTCTTTAAAAAAAACTTCTTCTCAAAAAATACTTTTATGGGCGAGAGATACCAAATTCCAGCGCAAAATTTTATTCAGTTTAAAAACAAGGTGGAAAAATACATAGGACGCGTTCGGTAATTCTTTATATCGTAGAATACCATTTGCCGTTAATAAAATCGCAAAATAGTTTACGTTGTCTAGAGTAGTAAAAGGATTATCTAAAATAAAAAAAATTATGTGTTTAAAATATACAGAAAAATAAGTTTCCAGCTCTGCTGGGATTCGAATCCAGGTGTTCAAACTGCCGCCGGCCTGGTGCTTCTCCTCACTAAGCTATGGAGAGTACAAGATTAATTTTTTTCATGTTTCACAATTCTCAGTCTTGTAATATTCTAATTTCCTCTGAAATATTATGTACAAATAAAATTTTTTTATTTAATGGTATTGACCAGATGCTTAAAACTAAATATTTGATGATTATTCTTGTTTGTCTCATACTCTCCATTGCTTAGTAGGTAATAGCACCAAACCGGCAATCTGAACATCTGGGTTCGAATCCCAGCGAAGCTAAAGTAATTTTTTCACATCCTATGAATGAAATCAATATTTTTTAAATGTAAAGATAAGACCAGTAGACAATATATAATTAACATAAAACATTTACTTATCTGGTCAATATCGTAATTTCAAAACATATTGTATTGATGTACATTTTAATGTAGTGAGTTGTGTTTTATTTATTTATTAATTATATTTATTTTGATGAAAAAGGACGGATGAAAAGTACAGGATAAGAAAACTAATCATGTGTTTCGAAGGAAAGTATTGTACTCATGACGTAATGGACATTGGGATACTTAATGGACTAGGACTCGTGCGCCAAAGGAAAGGTTGCGTGTTAATGGATATACGTGGGTCAACGTATGGCTGACCCTTCAAGGACCGTTTCTACTGCATAGCCTCTACTCGAGTATGGGTCACGCAAAAAGACCATCGATCGCTACTACATATATATTTTCAGTCTCTCGTAATTTACCTATTTAGAGGGTAATTTTTCCCCTGAACGCTCTCCCTTTACTAAAGACCTCTATATCTTTCACCATTCAAGTAAAAAAATGACCTAATAAGTGGAATTTTATAAGCAAGTCTAGAGGTCATTTATAAAATTAGACCAGATTGTGAACTCTAATTATTGCCTGAAACAAATACTGAAAGATAAAACTAAAAAACAGTTGATTAAACAAAATTTTAGTTGGTTCATTTACAAATTTTGGGAATTCCAACATTTTTTAGGATAAATTGATACGCATTGTAAGAGATAATGGATAAAAAGCGAACTGATTGAAAATGAAGGATGTACTTCTCAGACTAAAATTTTCTAAAGAAGAAAGTACCAAGTGTATTTTTAGTTTATAATTTCAAACATGTGAATCTATTCGACATCCTTGCAAGTAGATTTTGCAGGAATAGGAATTAAAGGACTTTAAAGCAAAACTTTTGAGTTGAAACCCTTAAATTTTTTAAACCATTAGTACGTATGAACAAAATACATTAAAGCAAAATGAACCAAAATACTTCTTTGTCCCAAAGTCGGATTCACAACGTATCGTTGTATTATTTCAGCATAATGATATAAATTTGATCAAATGAAGTTATAAAAAAAAATATTCACATTCAAAAGCTTTTCCAAATTTGGGACCCATAGTCTATGTACACATTTTTTTTGATCAAGAAAATCACCGCAAATTCTATAATTCGAAAGCTATCAATCTTCTTTTGTTCGCAAAATCCTCAATTGTTCATACATTAACAAATTTGACATCCTGCTATTTTATCTTTAAGTCTAAAATCTGGATTGTTTAAATACAAGATTTTTTCAAATATTGATAATGATTTCAAATTTTAATAATATGGAATCCTAAAGAATACAAATGGCCCTATCTACAAATTCGAAACTGCTCAAAGTTTATTGAATTTGATATTGTAAAACATGAAAATCATTATTTCAAAGTGGAAAGCGTGCAAGTTTCATTAGTTTGATTATAAAGTCCCGCGTTTCCCAGCTTTTATCTGTATACACTTCTGGGATATTTTACGATAATTTTAAACCTAAAAATAAAAAACTGCTTAGCCCTTTTCGAGAAAACTGATTTTTTTAGTCTTCAAAACAGGTTTTCAACATATTGTCAAGAAAATAACTGAAGAGCGGAATTTATGAATTACTGGATCCCTTGAATATTTTCAAAAAATCGGAAAAAGTTGGAAAAATATTAGTTTTTCTGAAAATTGCTTCTTTTCTAGAAAGATTCACTCAGAATTGAGTGTTCTCTAATTTATAAGGTATAAAATTGTATCTGCAAGGCTCAAGACATGAGTTATTTTGAAAAAAAAAGAAATTTCATACACAAATATTTATGTTTAACGGAATTACATAAATAAGGGTCATTTTCAGAAATCCATAATTTCAATGCTCTTAGAGCTAGAGCTTTTTTTGAAGCTCTACTCAATATTCAGTCTGCTTTAATTTATTTATTGGAATTTTTTACAAAGTGGTCCTAGGAAGTATGTTATTTCACAAAAAACTAAATTTTTTATTTTTTCAACAAAATTATTAGCTCAAAATCGACTTCTGAGGGCCAGCTCCGAAACTTTTAGATAGAACCTTCAATTTTGTTTAATTTCGCAGCGAATTTTATACGCTTTAATTTTGAAACAGGTTCACGAAAAACCTTAAAAAATCTACAATTTGGTTAAACTTTTTGAGATCTTTTAGAATTTTTAATTGTTTTTGAATTTTTGCTAATTTTTTGAATATCTCTTGAAATTATTTACATTTGTCTAAAATTTTGAAAAAATGCTGCAAAATTAAACAAATTTCCTTAAAATCCTCCAGATACTTTGTTGGCAATTTTATTAATCTTTTCGAACATTTGGAAATATTTTTGAATATTCTCTTAAAATAAATTTTGTAAAATAAAAAATCGTTTTAAATTTTCCAAGAAGGCTTAAGAAAATTCTTTTATTCTTTTGAAACCTTTCAAAATTCTCAAAAAGATTGTAAACATGTTGTTCAATCTCTTAAAAAATCTACATTTTTTATGTTGACGTCTTTTTAGGTTTACAATTATTTTTTTATCTTTTCGAAACTTTTGAATATCTTTAAAATTATTTACATTTTTTCTACAATTTTGTAAATTAAAAAATTTTACTTTCAAATCTTCTACATTCTTCTTGAAATTTAAGGACACTTGAGAAAAAATCAACTTTAATTTTCCTTGGAATGTTGAGAAAAAAATGTAGTATTTTAAAACTTTTTAAAATCCTTAAAAAGCTTCCAAATTTTATTTCAAATCTTAAAAAATTTGCATTTTGTTCAAAAATATTGGAAAGCTTTTCAATTATTAATCGATTTTTTAATCTTTTCAAAACTTCGAAATATCTTTTGAAATAATTCAAATTTTTCCTTAATATTTCTCAAATCTTGCAAAAATTAGAAAAAATTGTCCTAAATCTTTCAGATCCTTTTTCGACATATCTTGAAATCTTTCAAGCTTGAGATTACTATAATGCTATAAAACCTGAATCATCTTAAATTTTCCCAGAATTCCTACTGTCGGTACTGGTAATTATTTTGTTTCCGGTACAGATGGTGTATACTCCTCGCGAACAATTTAAATTTTGTCTCTTAGAAATACATTTTTAGAATTGAACTTGCTCATTTGGAAATCGCAAGTTACGAAATTCTAGAAAATTCTAAAGAATAAACTGAAAACAGCCACTTAGAATCATATTCATGAGGAGTCTGAAGATATTTCTAGTGAACCTTTGGAAATAAATTCAATTCAATTCAATTTAAAGCGATTCCTAGCGATTTCAAGGATTTCAAGTAATTCTAAGGTATTTCAAGAAATTTCACATGATTAAAGGGTTCCAAAGATTTATAGGGATTCAAGCGTGTAATTTCCTTTAAATGCCAGAGATCTCCCACGGATTTTAAGACTTTTAAAAGAGTGTTATTGGATTTATAAATATTTATAATAATTTTGAAAGATTTCATGGGTTTTTAAAAGATTAAAAATATTTTTACGAATTTCAATGGATTTTAGAGGATTTTTACGTTTTTGAAAGATGTCAAGAGATTTCAAAGAATTTTGTAAGATTTCCAAAGACTTTAAGGGATTTCTATCAAGGATTTTATTAAATCTCGAAGGATTTCAAGAAATATTGAAGATTTCTAAGGATCAAAACGTTTTCTTCAGAGAAAATGAATAAGTTTAATTCAAATTATACTCAATGATTTTAAAATGATTTTCAATTTTTGGAATGGATTCTTACCTTCTTCCAAAGGTTTCAAGGTATTTCAAGGGATTCTAAAGGATTTTGAAAGATATTATTTAAGGATTTCTAGTAAACTGAGGAAAATAAATTAAATGAAGTTTCAAGGGATTCCTAGCGAATTCAATGATTTCAAGGGTTTTTAAGGTATTTCAAGGAATTTCACAAAATTCAAAGGATTTTATTGAATATCCAAAGGTTTTTTCTAGTCATCTTCAATGAATGAGTTCAATTTAATTTATATTCAAGGTATTGTAAATGATTTATACTTTACGGTATAAATTAAATTTTATTTAAAAGGATTTTTACGAAATTAAAAAATGTGAGGAGAAAAGATTAAGATTCGTAGGACCTCCAATTTTTTTTAAAACATTTTGGGGGTGGTTACAAATTCCAATAGATTTCAACAGTTTTTGAATGAATTCAAAGATTTTAATGGACATAAAAATATTTTCAAAAATATCAAGGGATTTGACGAGATGACAAAAGGTTTTCGTATGGATTCTAATTTAATTTTTTGAGATTTCAACGATATCAAGAAAATTTACAGATTTTTACTGTGTAAAGTTTATTAGGGCAGAACCGCTATTTTTGTGTACTTTCATGTGAAATTATGAGTGGTCTAAAATAAATATTTCCTTTATAGTTTCTCTGCGTTTTACATTACTTCCTTCAGTATTCTGAATTACTTATTCTAAGGTTGATTATCACTTTTTTTCTATATAATGATTTTCTATAATGAATTTCCTATAATCGATGGAATTTTTTGCAGTCTCATGCAATCTCGCAATCTAGCATACACCAAAAATCTGAGTAATTAACCTCTCGCACATTCATGCGGTATGCAACCATTCAGATAGTCAACAAAAACGAGTGCGTGATTTTCGAGATATATGGTTACACCACTTCTTTTAGATGGGAAAATTGTTTGAAGTTTCAGACTCGGTAAAAGTCAACTAATTCAAATTTATCTAGATAATTCATTGTTAAAATCGTTCAGAAAATTATTTTTTTTGTTGAACATCCAGTGCACTGTTTTCCCCCAATTTTGAAATATAAAATTGAAAGTTAAAGGTAACTTCGGACACAACATTCAGATTAAACTGAAAGTTAAACCGTGGCACGTGGATGTCCACTTATTCTACCTGAACACCCCGCAGCTCTTTCGCTTAATCCCTTATTGCATTAACCCTGCAATCCGATTTACCTGTAGGGAGAACCGCACTTTACTGGGGCTACACTGCACTGTCACGACTCAACCATAAATAACACGTTATCTCGTGTTCTAAAAGCGGCTAATTTATTTACGAATCGGTGGTGTCCTAAATCGAGGGTTGTTCCTGAACTTTGAGGGATATTCTCTGCTATGAGTCATGTACCATCTGCCGCACTATTATGACATAAGCAATTTTTCCCAACCTCCTAGCCCTTCCTCTATTCACTCGCGAAATTCCTTTCAACCAAATATTCTTCATTTTCTCATAATGAATATATCCGGCACCAAAAATCCGGTTCCGGACGATTTATACAATCAGAGGGTAGTCTTCCATCATCAATTCGCATTAAACGAAACAAAACTTCAATCTGGATTTTCCCTTAAGATTTTTCACTTAGATATTTTTATCATTTATTAATTTAATTATTCCTATTTTTGTAGCTGGTAAATTTTCAAAGCCTGCAATTTCTACAAATATGGAAATTGGAAAAAATTGCACATCCATTTTTTTTTTAGAATGAAATATATTAGTATTTGATTTAAAATACAAACAATTAAAAAAGTTATTAGACTTAGGGTCCGAGTGTCACATACTATTTTTTTTTTATCACAGGAGTCAATCATAAGTGAAAATTGAGACTAAAATACCCTAAGTACCCTAAATAACCTAAATACCCTAAGTAAACATTCTAGAGCCTATAATAAAAAGTGCTATTTTAGGTATCGTCCGCAGTTGGAATCAGACAATAATAGATCATCTAACATTTTTACAAAACGACAATATTCAGAATCGAAAGAGAAGGAACTGAAATTGTATATCTTCTAAATAAATCATTTGAAATGGGATAATTTGAAATTGGGTATATTCAAAATTGAACCAAATTTGTTTCAAAAATATATTTTTTTTTTGCATAATTGAAAAAATTCCCAGAGGTATTTCTGAGATGAATCCAACTATGTTCTTGGTTTTTGATAGGACAATTACTTTTCTTTGAATAAATTTCCCAATTTTTAAATCTATCTATAGCTAAATTCAGGGTCGTAGGAATTTGAAGCGTTTCGAATTGAATCATACAAAAGGCGTTTTGTCCGAAAATTGAAACATTTTTGGCCCTGATATTTAACATTTTTACCTCAATTTCAGAATGGACTTTTAAATCTAGGCGAATTTTACTGAAATTAATTAAGTCAATTTTATGCTATTCAAATTATTAGCATTATTTTCTTCATTCATGCAAATAGTTTTTTCAACTATTTTATCAGTCGAAAGTTATGATTTGCATAGTACCGTGAAACCGGGAATAGAATTGCCGAAATATATTGTGTATTGTTTATTAACTTTAACAAATGAATATTTCTTTTTAGATTAAGTTTTTATGAAATATCATCTTAGTTGTTTTCATTTTTAAATTATAAAATTTAGGAAGTGGAAAGGTAATTTCCTAGCTAACTTGTAGTTACTTTCTCTAGTGCAAATACTGCAAAAAACAGGCCGAAAGCGAGAGGAATCATAACAGCTCCAATGTGAATAAAGTGAATGTATGAATTCGAATATTATTATTAATTTTCATAAAAGTTTGTAGCTTATACAATAAAAATCGAAAATTTTAAACAATTAATTAAAAACAGTTGAATGTTATGGATCCAATATAGGAATTATTCTGAAATATTTGATTTCTATTGCCTAATGATGAGCAAATATTGAATATTGTGTTAAAATTTGCGAACGTAGTTTCATGGGTGGGTACAACCTTAATTAATAGCAGGGCGTGTACCTGGTTGCAGGTCGATATCTGCGTCCCTAGGGCGATGTGTTTCATGTTTTCTCTTTTTCCCTTCATATATTTTCTCTCTTTCCATTTCCCCTTGCTCATCTGTTCCGAAAACTTTCTCTATCAAAAGAGCATCCACGTAATTCGTGAATGAGGAGGAACCTTGGGGGTTCGTAGAAAATCAAGTATTTGTACTTTCCTCTTTGCGATTTACACGAAAGTAACCGACAAAAATCCAATATAAAACCAATATCTGAAGTGACACCCCCAGTTCGTTTCATTCTGAGATCTTACCACCCTTGGAAAGTAATTTTCTTATGGGCGTCTGGAATTTCTTAGTCGACACTTCTCTCGCTTATGGAACTAGGGGATTGCCCAGACTGTTCCTGCATTTTCAGGAAATTCGAGCTTTTCATAACCACGTAATTTTTACAAAGGTAATGAGAGAAGAACAGTTTCAGAGCCTATGAAATTTAATAACTACCTTACAAATTTCATTATTTCGGTGAAAAAATACTGCCATAGATATACTGCCTTCATTTTGAATGTTTAAAAAATAAAGATGTAAGGCTAAAAAATTCTTACATCGACGACCAGCATATCCCCTTTATGAACTTCCTTCATTTTTCGGTACAACTAGACGCAGCCTATTATTTATTGTAGAATAAGCCTTAAATTCGAAAAAAATTATATTTTTATATTTGAGGGTATTACGATTAATGGTCTGAAATCGTCCCTGAAGTGACCTAAGAAAATTTAATTTCCTAATACGTTGAAGATTCCAATATCAATTTAAAATGTATTTTTACCTATCATCGATTCGAAAAAGATGTGAATTATTTAATTAAGGTCGACTTCGATGGAATTCTAGATTTTTATAATTGTCACTTATCGATTACATTGAATTTTTAATTTCTGAAAATAAAGCTGTGTATAAAATAATAGGTAAAAATATGTTTTGAAGTACTGAAGGAAACTTCAAACTGTAAAAAACGAGTATTTTCATGTATTTCGAATTTCAAAATTTTCTTCCGTCACCCGGTATGAATATATAACATTAGTACCCAGAGTGGGAAATATTTTATTTATATTATAAAATAAATCCTGTCAAATTGGCGACAACAATTTTTCAGGAGCTATTCCAGAAAAATTAATTGTAATGGAATTACAAATTTTAGTATATTAAGCCCAATAAAAGCTTCAAATTTTTTTGGTTTATACAAATTCAAGGTTTATTCCTTAATAAATCATACATACTTTTGAAGGATGAAACCTCTAAACAATTTATTTGAATAAAACAACATTGAGGACAGTATTTTTTCATCAAAAGGAAAATATTTAGAAGGAAGAGCTTGTGAAATTCCAAATCACATTTTTTTGGGCACCCTAATATACCTTTCCCCTAGAGTGCCTCACTTTTTATAGTTTTTGAATTTGAATTTTTACAATTTTAACTATTTCATCTTGTGTAATACAGAAAATTATTTATCTGAGTTCCATTTTGCTGTCAAATTTTATTTATTAAAAAGAAAAATTTGGAGTTCAGTATGAAAGCCCTTAAAGTTGCGATATTATGATAAACTAGAGATTAGGAAGTCAAATTCCTGCCCATATATTTTTTTAAATTATGAAACTTTCATGAAAAATTTCTTAATTTACAGACAGCAATTTATAAACCGGAAAAAAAGTTAGTTCCGAAAAACCGGAAAGTTAGTTAGTTAGTAGAAAAAAACTTGTTTTAAGGCTTTAAGGTTTTAAGGCAATTTTTAAATTTGAAAGACTTTTGAAAATTTTAAAAATAGTTCCCGTGCAGAAATTTCAGCGTGGCGCGGATCGGGCCCAGATCTGGCAAAATGTGGGCCCAGTCGGGCAATCCTACCAGCGCCAGATTCGAAATGAAATGCCTAACCTGATCAGGGCCAGACTGGGGCATCCAGAAGGACGGTCGGATCTGGCCCAGACCAGCCCCCTCTTATTTTTGTATTCTTAGCCATACAATTATTTTTTCATAAATCCAATTAAATCTTTTTTAGATAATTTGGGCCTATTCCTTTTTCGAATTCAAATCTGTATTGAAAGTGAAAAATTGGCTAATCTCAATTAAAAAAACGTTTGACACAAAAACTATTAAAATTAGTCACTTTTTCACTTCGAAATTAGATTTGATTCAAAACAGGAATAGGCCCTAAGTATCTGAACAAAACTTACTCAGGTATTTATGCAGTAAAATAAGGCAATTCAATTTTGAGGTTAGGTCCTGATTCCAAGGCACTTAATAACACACGTCACTGTACATAATTTTTTTTTCCTTCAAATAAGGTTTTTTACAAAATATTTCAAGTTTGGTACCTGAATCTACGTTACTAGAAACCCCACATATATCAATAGGATTTTCTTCATTTTGTATGACATTAAAATTTAGGATAGGATTTTCTTCGACTTGTTGGAGGTTTACGGGTTCCATTTCAACTTCTGCATTTGCTTGAAGCGGAGCTTCAATCCTTTCCTCATTAGGAAATTCCAATCCCTCATCGTCTTCATCGTCAGTATCTGTAATTACTTGTTATTTAGTGAAAGTTATTAATAAAACAGACTTGGAGTAGATTACCTATTTTTTGTTTTCACCATTTCTATCTTGTAAACCTAAAACATTCTGACGATCATCGAGAAAAATTACGTAAGACAATAAAGCCAAGTGGAATCACAAACATAACCTCTGCAAACGTTCCTACGTTTAAGTTGATGTTTATACAGTCTTCTTAACTTATTATTTTCAATTTATTTTGAGGCTAAGTTTGCTTGACAGATTTTAATGAATCCACTTACCTTCATCTTCATTGCGCAAGTAGGGAATGGTAGCAATTATGTTTCCGTACCCGTAAGGTACTTTTAGTTTTTGGCATTATGCCAAAATAAATAATATTTTTATTATTTTTGATATCACATCACACTTAAAACCGAGCCGTATTGTATGAAATATAAAACAAAACTTCGGATATCGGGCGGTCTGCGCAGCAGATGGCGCTGCAACTTCCAGCTGGTATTTTCTCGATATGTGGTTCCGACCCGAGCCACAAGAGTAGCCATGCGAAAGCCACAATGTGGCAAACCCGATCGGGGCCACGTCGGAAATCGGGACCCAATTGGGCAATTTCTGCACGGGATTCGATTGAGTTTGAAAGTTATTTACGAACTTTTAAATTTTTGAAGAAATTGAACAAATTTTTAAACTTTGAACGATTTTTGAAAATTGATAGAATGTTTTTAAATTACTTTCAAATATTTGGTAAAATCCTGTAAAATAATCAAAATTTCTTAAAAATATTCCAGATACTATTCCGACATATCTGAAATCTTTAAAAATATTTTTGAATACCCCCGAGAATCATAAGAAAATTATACTTATACAATTACCTTAAAGAAACATCAAATCCAGTTAAAAATGAATAGTTATACGAAACTTTTACATCGTATTCAAAATTCTTTCCCGTCAAATTGTAATTTGGTTGACATTGTTTTCTTTCATGAGTAAAAAAGCTTTTTTGGTTGTAAATTCAACTTTTTTCTTGAAAATTAAACTATTTGATTGGAAAACAACTTTTTTCTTGAAATTTTCATTTGACGTATCTTACATCTTCAAAAATCATTTTCAATTAGTAAATATAAGAAATAAGGAGTCGCAAACTTTCCTCAATAATTTACCATATTTTCCAATTATTTGAAAAAATTATTTCTAATTGTAGGACAAGCATTGCTTGATTTTCGTTCAAAATAGTCAAGATTATCATCCATAAGTAAGTCATATTTCCTGGAAATTGAAAAAAAATTAGGGATCAATTTCACCTCTTCGTCTCAACTTTATCATCAAATTACTTTCATAACGAACTAAATTTTTAGGTCACATACCACCCTGATTAGGAATTTTCTGCATTTCGCAAGATGGGATAGTTAATATTGTAAAAACCAAAATTTCAACACTTTAACAGGTCAAATTTTCAGCATTAAAACCTCCATAATGACCTATAAATATATATTTTTTAATCTGGCAAAAAAGGATTTCATGAGGAACCTTACCTCCCACCCTACTCTTTTATATAAGTTATATATTTTAACATTTTTTGTGGATATTATTAACATTTCAACGTCCTAAATTTAACAAAAATAACATTGTTAATAATTCAAACTGGACTGAAAGCAGTAAGCACCATATTTTGAAAGTTTTGTGTTTTCCGCACTTGGAAATGCAGACGAGATGCTACTATGAGAATTCACGAAAGCTCAGGGATTTTCTACGAGGTTCGAAGTTATACGACTTTGGGAGAAGCCGGAGCTTGCGGAGTCAAGTTTGTAGAGTTTTGTGCTGAAGCCCAGCTCGAGTTTCCCTTCCCGGCCGTTTTTTTTTCTTTTAACTTTTCCACGCTTTTCTTTCCCTCAAGAGTGAATCAGCTTAAGAGCATTTTTTATTATTTTTTATGGAACGCCGTAATTCACTCCTGATCTTCGCTGTTTCATTATTTTCTAAGATGAATTTATAATGAGGGTTTTCTAGCTACAACAATGGATTTCAAAAAATAAACAAAATTCTCCTTTTTCTTCAAAATTATTAACTCGGAAGACATGTCTGTAAACTTTACAAGCTTCTGTCTCAGAAGAAGCCAATTTATTTTGACTGACATTTCTCTAACCGAATACATTCCAAATCAGTCAGGTTCAACACTTACAGTCGCAGAATCTCTTGGGGACGAAATATATCGTGCGTTGGTTGAAAAAAAAAACGTTTTATTTATACGTTTATATTTTTTGACAAATCTAATATATTTATTGTTTTCTTCCCGATCATGATAGCCTTAATCGTTTTCTTTCAAGATCCACTAGCGAATTTAAAAAACTTTCAAAACTAACAAAATTGGGATAATTTTTCTGTAAATATTAAACAAGGTTTTCTGCAGAAACCCCACACACATATTTTTTGCCGAATTCTTGATGAATGTGTATTTTGAAAGGGGACGACTGACAACTCGTGAAAAATAAAATTCTCAAATAATAAAATTTCCGAAATTATGAAACTGCCGAATTATAATAGTCCCGAATTGAAAAACTGCCAAATAATAAAATTTTCAGACAGTTTCTAATATTACCGATTCGAGAAATTCCCGAATTTATTTTCTTGTACAATTTTTGTACAATTATTTTTATTTTAGATTCAAAAAATAATTTTTAGAAACTTCAAACATTAAAAAAATGTTCTTTTATGAAAATATTTGATTATTGCATATATTCAATTTTCGAATTTGATTGCATCATAATCTTCAATTTTATAATTCCGGTAATTTTATTATCCGGGAATTTTCCAATTCAGGATTTTTATATTTCGTCCATCTTATAACTCCGGGAATTTTAATATTCGGGAACTTTTCCATTTCGGGAATTTTAGTCTTTGGGATTTTTCAGTCGTCCCATCAACAGGTTTCGAAATAATAAAAATTTTTTTTTAAGATTTCTGAAAAAATTGGAAATTATTTTTCATTTCAAATAATTACTTCCAAGAGATTAATTTAAAGACCTTTAAAACCTCTGAAAATATTTCCAAAAATGTCAGAAAATAATCTGGAAGGCTTAGAGACAATTTTTTTAATTTTGAAATATTTTTAAGCATTTTAGAATTAGTTCAATTCAGTTTAAAAGATACTTAAATTTTTTAGAAGTTTCAAAGAGATTAACAATTTCTCAAAACTTTGAAACATTTCCGAAAGCTTATAAAGTATTTTAAAATTTCTTTGAAAATTCCACAAATCCTATAAGAATCTTTTCAAAGGAAATTAAGCGATAATTACTTTTCCGATTATCGAAAACAAATTTTTCTAAGAAGTTATGCAATTTTGAATTTTTTCCTTTTTTTATTCCTTAAAATCTTCATATCTTTTCATTTAATTGAGATATTTATCTATCATTTTCATCTTATGCATGATATCGTAATAATTGTTTTCTTTCGAAATCCGCCGGAAAATTTATAAAACGTTTATAATTAACAAAATTGCAATGGTTTTTCCTGAAATATAAAAATTGGATTTTCTCAAAAAACCCAAACTCATATTGTTTGCGAATTTCTTAGTGAATTTGTCCTCTCATAGGGGAAATGCCTTGTAAGTTTTATGTGGGCTAAATCACTTTTGCGACTAGGAGAATTTCTTTTTAATCTCATACTTGAAAACATAAAAAATTTCATACTTAAAACTGTTGAAAATATGGAACAAAATTAAAAATTTGGGTGTTTTCCATAAAATCTTTTTTATTTTGTTTTTGAAATTATCAAAAAATTTTTGAGGCCGCGAGATTCGTTTCCAAATTTGAAAAAAAATCTATTTAACAGGATCTGATTAGATATAAGGAAAAATTCAATTGAGTTTAAAAAAATGTATATTTCATCACCGAGGGATTTTGCGACTTCCAGTGTAGAACCTGCTTTATTTAGAATGGATTCTGTCCTCTAGATATTAAAAGAAATGTGTCTGTTAATAATTTTCCGTAACTATTATTTGCTTGTCAAACTGAAATATTTTTTATTTTAATATTAGGATTTGTTTGAAGTAAAGTCTTGAATTAAATCTCCGCTCTTGACACGAAAAGAATTGTCAATGTATTGTCATCCTTTTCTCCGTCAATCCTACTCTTTCAGGTAACAAGATCGTATCTGATGCGTGCCATTTACATATTTCGCCCTAGGCGTTTAGGTCCTTGCGCTTGGCAATCCGAGGGGAGCGACTCGATTTACATTTCGCATCAACATCACAAACGTATTTTAAAGTATGAAAAAAGCCTTATTTCTCATTTTATAGAACGTTATTCGTAGAAAATAAATTTTCACATTTGAAATATTTGCATAGGTTTTTTGTAACCTTGTCTATTCCTATTTTTAACATCATGATAATCATCTATCATTGAAACTATGTTATAACTATTCAAAAAGTAAAAAAATTCATACGTATTTTTTCCCCAGTAAAAAATAAACTGAGAACTGAAGATTTTAGTGGTAAGAATGGTTCGAAGTTGGAAGTGTAAAAGTAAATTTTTCAAATCCAATTGGGAATTTTCACATTTGGGACCATTTAGAAAATTGGTAATGCTTTTAAGGGTGGCGAGTGGGGGGGGGAGGAAAATTCCACGTTTCATTACGTGGAGGGGGGTGTAGAGGAATTCCTGATGGAATATTCTGGATAAACAAATTTTTTGTAATTCATTTTAATTCATTTGTACTTCAACCTGAATTCTTATTAATTCATCCTGAATTCTTCTTAATATTTTTGATTTCTGTGGAATTCTCTTTAGATTTTTTAATTCAACCTGTTCTTTTTATCTCTCTTGGATTCTTCCAAATTCACTCAATTCTACTTAAGTTAATGGATTTTTTTTAGTTTTATTAAATTTATCCTGAAATCTTTTAAACTCTCCGTGAATTCTTAGGCAATTCATCAAATTCTTCTGGATTCCCTTGAATTTTTTTTCAAAGTGTCTTGAATTCCTTCAAATTTTTCTAAATTCACGTCAACTTTACTGAAATCAGTTAAATATTTTGGATTTTTTTGCAACAAAAAATTCATTTCGAATTCATCCTAAATTCTTTAGAATTCTCCTGAATTTTCTAACTCTCGTGGAATTCCGTTTAATTTTCTTAAATTCTTCTCAATTCACTCAATTCTACTTGATTAAATTAATTTCTTTTTTGGTTTTACTGAAGCCAGTGGAATATCTTGGATTTTTTTTCAATTCACTTGAATTTGAAAAAAATGTCCATCTTTTTAATTCACCTTGAATTTTTGCACCTTCCATGACCTCTTATGATCTAGAAATACAGTAACAGTAGTGTGTGTGATATATTTGTTCGCGTCATCGAGACACATCGATTGCCGAAATTAAGAACCTTTCATGACCTACTATAACTTACCAATATCATTTTTAAATCTTTTAAGATAATTATCTTCCTTGTTTATTAGATTTTTTTATATTAGGAATATAACAATGCTTCATTTGTTGTAATTGTTCGCATCTTCGAGATGCGTGGATTGATCGATTGACGAACTTTCGATGACCATTCTTAATTAATGAATAGAGACTTAGAAAGTTTGGAAAAAAAGTTACATTGTTTCTATGAAGTTTGGTTTCAATATGGAATATAACGCTACCTTAAGTTAAAAACTTGTGCATTGCAACAGAAAACATCTGTTGACATTTTATCATTGGAAAAAAATTTAAAACATCAAAAGTGATAGGTATAAAATTGATCCTTTAAGGCGGAAATTACTCACTCTGGCAGGACATGGAGAGCTGTCTCTGGAGAAGCTCCCAAGAGTGTCCAGCAAACGACGCGGAGCCCCCAACACGGAATCCCGCCATCCCTCTGAAAAAGAAAAAAAAATCGGAAATCAGTTAACATCGTCGAGTTAGACATGTGAAAGTTCGAATCACTTCGCTCAAGTGTATAGAAGCAGGAGGTCGGACTTCCTGAACGGAGATGGGAATTCCTATGCAATCCGGATATCACTGTACAAATTACATCCGCTTGCTGTCTAGACTCTAGTACATCACAGTATTATTTTACAATTCAAGAGTTTCAAAAATACGATCGAAGTTGTATAATTGATATCAAATTTTATATTCATATTTCGAATTGAGGATTAAGAATTATTAACTGAAAATTGAAAATCGAAAAATTGTTCTATTTTAAATAAAAAGCGATCACGAAGATAAAATGAAGATCGAGTCACTAAAAATTTAAGAATTTCCATTATACTGGTAATTTCAAAATGTTAACTGGTTTCAAATTAAAAACGTACAAAAATGAATATTCTCAAATTAGAAATTTGAATGTAGTGTGGTTCCATATTGAAGAACACCTGAAGTTAAACAATTTTCAATTGATATTGAAAGTGTTTTGAGTCAAATAATATTCCATTCAAAGTTTGTTGAATTGACTTATAATTAGAATATAATTTAAAATTATACAATATTCCATTTCAGGATGACACAACTTTGCTGAACTCTCAAATTTTTGAATGTGGTAAAATACAGAAAAAAGTATTACTGAAATGGAAATTTCCTGATAAATCAAAATTTTTGGAAGAAAATAAAACTACTGAAAATTTTTGTTCCTGAAATTATGTAATCCGATTTTTCAAATTTCTGAATGAATTAAATTACCGAATTCTCTAATTCTCTAATTCCTTGTTGCATGATATGTTATTGTTTTATATATTGTGTACTATTCGGAAAATTCGGAAATTTACTATTTTCGGGAATTTTAAAATTAGGAAATTCACTAATTTCGGGAACTTGAAATTTCAGGAATTTAATATTTTTGGCAATTTCATCATTTTGGGAATTCTAAAACTCGGGGTTGAAAATTTCGGGAATAAATATTTTCGATTATTTCATTTTCATTCGAGACATATCATTTTTTGGAAAATTTCTGTTTCGGATTATATTTTTTCAGTATTTTTCCACATTTGGGACTTTGAATATTCGGCAAAATGATATCATCCCTCTATGTTCACATCATTGCATTAAGCACTCAAAATTATGACATTTTGAACTAAGGTTCTTGAAATTTTCTCAGTTTTTTTTCAAATGAAAATATTTGCAGATTATAATGGTTGGTCCAATATTTAGATGCTCAACAATTATTTCACGGTAAAATGCAGTAATATTTCAAATAGTTTATGAAACCGAGAGAAATAGCCGTATAGTTAAATATAATCAATTTCAAAATTGAAATCTGTGGTTGATATACAAAAACAGTTTGAATCTCCAGTAGAAGGGTACGGAATTAGATAACCAGTTATCCGGGTTCTAGGATATGGATGTGAAAATTGAAATTTTAGTCTAAAAAATAATCACGTGCTTCCGAGATATTAAGACTCTGAAGAACACCAAATAATGTTTCTTTACCAATTTTTTATTTTGGTTGAAAATTAATGTTTCAACTGAAAATTTAACTTACATTTTTGGTATAAACTTTACTTTTTTCAGATGAAAATTTAACTACTTAGTTAAAACTTAATCTTTAGACTCAGCTATTTTGTTGGGAATTCGTATTTTGGATTAAATTCAACTGCTTTTTATTGAAAATTAAAACCTGTGTTAGTTGAAAGAAGATCAATCATATTTTTGGTTGAGAATTCATCTCCTTTGGTTAAAAATTAAGCTACATTGTAAAGAATTCAACAATTTTGTCAAAAAGCCATTTTTTGGTTGAAGATTTATTATTATAGTTGAAAATTCATCTGCTTGGTTGCAAATTCAACTATTTTGTTGTAAAATCGTGTGTTTTTGCTGAAAATTATGTTTTCAACTGAAAATTCAACTATTCTATTTTTAGTTGAAAATTGATCTTTTTTAGTTGAAAATTTAATTTCTTCATTAAATTTAAGGAGTTTTGTTGAAAATTTGTATTTTTTAGTAGAAAATTGATATTCTTAGTTGAAAATTCAACTACTTGGTTAAAAGTTAATCTGTTTTGCTGAAAATTCAAGAATTGTGAAAGAATAATTTTGAGTAAGCCTTATGCAATTATCAGTATTCTTACGTGATTCGGAATAATTATGTATAAAGAGGAGGTGCTTACCCCTTGATTGTAGATAATATTTCAAATAAGAAAACAAATAACTATGACAAAAATTGAATAAAAATTACTATTTACCTCGATCTTATAAATTTTTCCAAAAGTTTGAGTTGATAAAAGCTGTTGAAGATCATAAAGTCCCATGAACTGAAAACTGAAATTCTTTTTTCTTATGGCCTCGAGTTTGTACGTGTTTAATGTTAAGTTCTTCTTATTAAAAAATTTTATGAATACTTTTCTCATCGACATGAAATTTACTTGAACAATTTGCTGTTTTCTTGAAAATATGTCTTTTTAATTGAAGATTCAGTTGTTTTGTTGAAGATTCGTATTTTGGATTAAATTCAACCGTTTTTTATTTTTAATTAAAATCTGTGTTCGTTGAAAAATCACCTATTACATTTTTGGTAGAGAATTGACCTCTTTTAGTTAAAAAGGAGGTTACTTTGTGAAAACTTTCAGCAATTTTGTTAAAAAGCCTTTTTTGGATGAAGATTCATTACTTTTGTTAAAAAATCATCTCTTTAGTTGCAAACTTAACTATTTTGTTGGAAAATGAATCTTTTTTAGTTGAAAATTAAACAACTTAGTTGAAAAGTATACTTTTCAGTTAAAAATTTAACTTTTTTGTTGAAAATATGTATGTTTTTAGTTGGGAGATCAGCTATTTCGTTGGAAATTCGTATCTTGGCTTAAATTCAACAGTTTTTTATTCAAAATCAAAATGTTTGTCGCTTGAAATATCATCTATCACATTTTTGGCAGAAAATTTACCGCTTTCGGTTAGAAATGGGGCTTCTTTGTAGAAAATCAAATAATTTTGTAAAAAAGCCATTTTTTGGTTGAAGATTAATTATGTTATTTGAAAATTCATCTCTTTGGCTTCAAACTTAACTATTTTGTTAAGAAATTGTGGTTTTTTGGTTGAAAATTTATTTTTTATATACAACATTTTCTATTTCAGTTGAAGATTCATCATTTCAGTTGGAAATGCATTTCTTCGGTTGAAAATGTTGAACTATTTCGTCGAAAATTCTTTTTTTGTATTTTGTTGAAAATTCGTATTTTTCGGTGGAAAATTAATCTTCTTGGTTGAAAATTCAACTATTTAATTAAAAGTTAATCTATTTTGCTGAAGATTCAAATTTTTGTTAAAAAGAATTCCAGAGTAATCCCATGTAATCAGGGGTATGCTTAGGTCATTTTATTTGAAAAATTTTCGAATTCTTATGTCTCCAAATTCTTCTGTCAAGTGGTGGTGAAATTAGGGGAATAGGGGAAGACTATAAATCCGCAATATGTTTTTTCTTCAATACTTTTCTCGTCGACATGAAATTTACTTGAAGAATTTGCGGTCGCAATTGATTCAGAGAGAAGCAAAGTTTCATTACCGTGACGATGGATTGCAGTTAATATAATAGCGACAGAATAATGTGATTATACGAATGTAAGTTGCGACAGTCAGAGGCTCAGGAGGGTTTTGATATTGCCACACGGTTGAATCTCCCTCGACCTCCTCCTTCGTTTATATGTAACCGTTGATCTCGTCTTAAGCCGCGAATATCTTCAGTTATGGGCCGCGTTTCATTAAACGGCCCGATGACGGATTGCTCTGCCTTGATGTTATTAAGGGAGCATTTACGGTACACTCAATCACAAATACTCTGCGTAATTATGCAATGCGAGTGAGTGAGCAATAATGCTCCTTGCAATACAGATACGCGGATTTCTCAATCTTAAGTTGCTTGAAGACATGGGCATGCTTATTAACTCGTAAATTAGTTCGATAGTGAAATTGCTTATTAGGGTGAAGGTCCCTCGGTATGATCCCGTAGACCTTTAACCCAAAAACAATTGTTCAAGTTGAATAAAATTGAGTCGTTAAATAAAATATTCCTCCATTGCTTCCTCATAGAGAGAGGTTTTAATGACCTAAATTTTCAAATATACTTTTTTCAAATATTTTGATATAATTCGACCCGAGGATCTCGAAAATAAAATTTGTTTAAAATGTCCGTGTGTGAATGTGTGTAACTTTTTTCTGTTCACCGTATCTCGAAAAGTAAAAGAGCTACAATCATGAAATTTGGATGAAGTGTAGTTCCGTTTGATATCCAGGTCTGATAAGATTTTGAGCTAGATCGACCATTTTGAAGTAGTTTTTTTTCTTGCGTTTAGAGATTTAAAAAGAAAAATTTTACCTAGTTTATATGAGAAAAACTATTTGCTATTCGAAATACAACAATAAGATATCTAGCGTATTTGTTCGCGTTACTAAGACTTATCGATCAAACTATTTTTGAAACTTTTATGACCTACCAGTACCGATTCATGAAGTTTCAAAAAATTGTTTATTCTGTTTATATGGAAAAAACTTTTTTGATTTTAAAAATATGATAATAGTACACGTATAGTATTTGTTTGCGTCCATGAGACGCATCGATTGACCTATTGATGAACATTTTATGACCCACCGGTACCGATTTATGAATTTTCGAAGAACGGCTCATTCTGTTTCTATAAGAAAAACTCTTTTATTTTCAAAACACGACAATATTACATGTAAAGTATTTCTTCGCGCCCTTGAGATGTATCAATTCATCTATTTATGAACATTTTCCGACTTATTATTGCCGATTTATGATCTTTAAAAAATTGTGTGTATTCCTTTTACATCAGAAAAACTTTGTTCATACTATGAGTACTATAGTACTGTATCTGACATGTTTGTTCGCGTCATCGAGACGCATCAATTGCCAAAATTAAGAACCTCTAATGATCTACTATAACCTACCAATATCGTTTTCAAATTTTACAACAAAATTAGTTTCCTTGTTTATAAAAGGATTTTTTTACATTCGGAATATGACAGTACTGCATTTGATATAATTGTTAGCGTCTTCGAGACGCGTGGATTAATCTTTTGACAAACTTTCGAATTATTATTATTATTATTATTATACCATTAAGCCATTTCCCTTTCGGGGTAGGCGTGACTTGCTCGGTTGGGGAATAGTAAACAGGTGAATAGGTATAGAGTAGGTTGGTATATGGGCATAAGGTATATAGGAGTTTTATAGGTGTTAGGGATAGGTGTTTTAGATCGATCTGGAATTCTCGTGTCATTTATTTAGATGACACGTTCATTCCGCAACACTGCTCCGACCCAGGTTGCTGATCAATCTCTCTAGCGATCACCCCAAGTGAGGAACCTCACAAAATTGTTATGTATGGTTCCCCACTTGGGCCCATTAGTATCCAAAGTCTCTGTTTCAGGCGCCATTCACACTATTGTCACTCTGTTTACAAACTATTTGTCGCCACACATTTCTGTCCTGGCATACTACTCTAGCTTCCTTCACGTCCATGCATTTCTTCACGCAAGCTCTTCTGTTCCTATGGCTTCTTACGTCTCTTCGGATTAATGTCTCATTCACAGATTCTGACCATTCTTTCGGCGGTCTACCTCTGGGCATTCTACCATTTACTTTACCTTTATACACTTGCTTCGTCAGTCGTTCATCTTTCATTCTTTCAAGATGTCCGAACCACCTTAGCTGATTTCTTTCCCATATGTCAACTAGTGTCTCTTGTGTACCACATTCTTTGAGGATTGTCTCATTTCTGACTTTGTCCATCAGTGTTTTCCCGCATATTATGCGGAGAGGTTTCATGCCGATCGCGTTGATTTTGCTCCTGTCCTTTTCTTGACAGGTCCATGTCTCGCTACCGTATAGTACAGTTGGTACGAAGATAGAGTTATGTATGGCCATTTTAGCTTTTTTTGATATGTTTTTATTTCTGAGGATGGATCCTGCTCTACCGATAACCTGCTTACCCTTATTTATGCGCCTATCTAACTCCCCATCTATTTTTCCGTCGCTAGTGAATAGGCTACCCAGATATACGTACTTGTCAACTTGTTCTAATCCCTCACCATTTAGGACAATGTTGCACATTGTTTTCTCGCTTTTTCCCTCAAACACCATGATTTTCGTTTTATTCACGTTAATTTTGAGGCCCATGTTCTCCATGCTTGTATTTAGTTTATTCAACATTCTTTGCAAGTCCTCGATTGATTCTGCCATAAGAATCTTGTCATCTGCGAAAGCTAACCCACGTACCTTGACGGTTTCGAGATTTACACCTTCTTCGTCGAAGAGGGCAGTTCTTAGACATTTATCCATGAATATGATAAATAGCCACGAGGACATAACGCATCCTTGCTTCACCCCTTGCATAATATCGAACCAGTCGCTCAGTTTCCCATTTACCCTTACACTCGCTTTACTGCCTGTATAAATTGTTTTTATTGCTTGTAGGAGCCCTCCATTTACTCCATACTCTTTAAGGATTTCCCAAAGTTTAGTTCTATTTACCTTGTCGAATGCTTTTTCTAGATCAATAAATGCACAGAAAACTTTCTTTCCTACTCTCAAGCTCTTTTCTGTGATCTGTCTTAGGCTAAATATCTGATCTGTACATGACCTTCCTGGCATAAATCCACATTGGACTTCCCATATCTTCTCTTCTGTAATTTCCATTACCCTACGGATAAGTATTTTTGAGTATATTTTACTTACGGTACTTAGTAGGCTGATACCTCTGTAATTACTGCAGTTGCTTTTATCTCCTTTTCTTTTGTATATTGGTACGATAATCGCTTTTCTCCAATCGTCTGGGACTTCTCCCGTTTCGATACATAAATTTATTAATTCGCACAACCTGTGAGGTATGTACTCACCACCGTATTTAAGCATTTCAGCGCTAATATTGTCTATACCCGCAGCCTTACCGTTTTTCAAGTTCTTAATTATATCTCTGACCTCAGTGACACAGACTTTTTCAATTGGGTTTTCTAGTGCATTATGTTCTATGTCGCAGTTTTGTTGCCCTATATCTTCACCTCCTAATAGTTCTTTAAAAGAATCTTTTAAAGCGTCTACTATCCCGTCTATATCATATAGCATTTCGCCTTTACTGTTTCTCATGCTAGCAAACTCTGTACTTTTACTTTCCTTCAACTGTTTATATAATAGTTTCATAATTCCTTCAAAGCAGTTTTTTATTTTGTTCTCTTCTTCTGTTCTGATTTTCTCTTTACTCTCTTTGACTAGTCGTTTAACTTTCCTATTTTTGTGTCTGTAATCATTTTTAAGTCTAGTTTTCTCCTCATCGCTAAGACCTGTCATGTTCAGCGTTCTATTGCGCGCTTTTTTCTTTTCTTTTTGGGCTGCCGCAATTTCCTCATTCCACCATGCATCACCAGATTTTCTTCCTACAAATGCCGTACCACATATTTCGGTCGCAGTTTTACCAATGATATCCCGTAATAAAGTCCACGCGCCCTCTACATCTTTATTGCTTATAAGCGCTTCCCACGTTGCCCTATCTATGCGTTCAGTTAACCTCTTTTGGAACTCTGTTTCCACTTCTTGTCTCTGTAAATTTTCAATTTTTATTCGTGTTTGTTTCGTTTTCTTTGTTTTCTTTGTTCTCCATCCCCGCCCTAAGTTTATTTTGCAGACTAAAAGGTAATGATCAGTATTGCATTCGGCCCCCCTCATGACTCTTGTATCTGTAACTAGTTCTCTTAGTCTTTCATCTGCAATAACGAAGTCAATTATACTGCGGCTATTTCCTTTACACCAGGTGTACATGTGGATCATTTTATGTCTAAACCAAGTATTTGTAATGAATAGGCTCTTTTCTAAGCATAAGCTAACTAATTTTTCCCCGTTATAATTTTTTCTTGTTGTGTCCCCAAAATTACCTAGCACCCCTCCTGTATCTGTATCCTGACGCTGGACGCCGACCCATCCGTTCATATCTCCTAACAAGATTATTCTTTCACCTTGATCGCAAGTACTTATTGTATCATTTAAAGTGTCCCAGAAGGCGTCCTTAACTTCCCTCGAATCGCTATCAACTGGTGCGTAGCACGCTATGATCAATAGCTGTTCAGAAAGTTTTGGGAAAAGTGACATTGTTTCTATGAGGTTTTAATTTTAAATATAAGACTACAGTAGGTTAAAAAGTTGTTCATTGTGAAAGAACACATAAATTGACCTTTCGGTAGACCCTCTGAATTTCTAAAAATAAAATTTTCGGAAACACAGAAAAATAAGCTTGAAAAATATTGAAAGTGTCCATTTTTTTTCTACTGTTAGGGAAAACCTCCCTCCATGAGGATCCAAATTTATTCCATACTTATGAGGAAGCAAAATGCTCATAAAAGGAGCACAAATAAATACACCCATAGTGAGTACGTCCATAGTACTTCGCAACCGTATTTATAAAATTCGGTTTAAGTTTCAAATATTCTTTAACTTTCGAATAAATATTTTTATTTTCAACAATGAGAAATTTGTATTCAAGAAAGAAGAAAAATTGCAATCAAATTGTTGAATTTTTCAGTCAAAAACGAATTTTCTACCTGGGGAAAGACTGTGAAATCTGCGATAAAAAAATAGGAATTTAGGGTAAAGGTTTCCCGTTTTGATCCGATAGCCTTTAACCCCTTCGACTCAAAAACAATGTTCAAGCTATATAGATTTTTTCAAGCCATAGATATTCTATATAAATTTAAAAATATTTTTCAACTTTCGTACAAATTTTTGAATTTTCGAGCCAAGAATATGAATTTTCTACAAAACAGTTGAATTTTCAACGCAAAAATGTGTTTTTTTAACCGAGACAAATTGATTTTTTAACCAGAAAGTAGCATTTTGAACCAGAAAATACGACATTTCTACAAAACAAAAAAAAATGGGAATTGAAACACCAAATAAGATTGTTCAATAACAAATTTCTTTTTTTTTCAATCGATCAATGTTAGCCTAGGATTTTAAAATTAGCATGGGGTTTTAAATAGGAAAAGCTTGTTTTTCAAAAAAATTTAAAAAGGTACTTGTTATTAACTTTTTGTAAATTAAAGTTTCGTCACCTCTCAAGAAATTTTGATGGAATAATTTCCCTCAATAAACTTTAGTTTTGACAACTCAACCCCCTTGTACTGTGTCCGGCAAATGCCCCAAAAAATTCAAAACAGAAACTTAATGTATAATTCTTGCTAAAGGCTGAATTTTTTAAAATTATCTCAAAATTAATTATTTCTATTCGATAAGTCACAGGTTTTCAAGTATTTCAGAACTGATTCGTGATTGTATAAATAATTATAATTTGTTTAAACAATTTTTTTCGCTTGTAAATCGTGAAAAGTTATTATATTTCAGGATGAATCATACAGGTAATGAATTTTAAGAATAATGTTTCTTCTTTAATATATTTTGTCATTATTTAAACATTTTTCATTTGTTCGAACAATTTTTCTCCGATAAATTGAAAAGTTACGATTTTCTGGAATTAATGACATAAGTAAAGAATGTTGGGAGTAATATATATTTTTACGATATTTGGAAATCATTTAAACAATATTTATTCGTTCAAACTTTTTTTCTCCTATTCATTTTTCAAACAATAAACCGTCACTCACTTGCGCCTTTTCATAGGAAAGGGGGGAAAATTATATTTTTTTCTGTATCTCTTACTCTACGTAATTTATTATTCAGTAATATATTATTGCAGGACATATACCCTAATTTTTTCAACAATAATTATTTTTTTAACAGGTTCTTCTAGTTGGGTTATTGATTCTTATTTTTTAGATTGATTTAATTGATAACAGGAAATACTTATCAATAAGCGAATCAGCAAGTGATATTAATTGTTTTAATAGTTACAAACTAAACAAAAAATATTACTTTTAAAATGCGTTAATTGTGTCATTAATCCCAAAAAATAAGAAATTTCCACGATTTACAGGGGAAAAATTGTTAAGCAAATTGAAATTGTTAAAATAATTATCAAATGTCTTAACCAAGGATTATTATTCTAGAAATTCACCAACCGTATCATTTATTCTAATTAATAATAACTTTTCACGATTGACAGGCGGAATATATTCAAACAATTTAAAATTAGTTGAGAAATATTGGAAACTTGTGACTTATCGAATGAAAATAAATAGTTTTGCGGAAAATGAAGAATATACGTTCTTTGGTATGAATTTTGCATAAAATGTATATTTTTTGGGTCATTTTCTGGGCACGATACAAGGGGCTTAGTGGTGTCAAAACTAAAGTTTATTGAATTAAAATTATTCCTTGAACATTCTTCAAGAGGTGACCAAACTTTTGCTTAGAAAAAGTTAATAACATGCACTGATTTTTTCAATTTTTCTCAAAAAACTAACTTTTTTCATTTAAAACCCTATGGTAATTTAAAAAAATTCCGAGGGTACGGCTTGACTCTCAATAGGGAACTCTACTCTGATCATCTCCTTGTCAATAATTCAGAATATTGCAGAATTTTGTTTAAAACTTTAGAGTGTGCTCTGCGGATTCTGGAATATTCTCTAAAGTACTAGAATGTTCTAGAGGATCCTGAAAATCTCTAGATTGATTTACAGTTAGGCTACAACATTTTTTTCTAAAATTTCTGATAATTCTAGAATATTCTTGACTTTTATAGAATATTCTAGAATGTTCTGAAATTTAATGGGCTGGAATCATCTAGAAAATGTCGAAGAATACGGAATTTTGTTTAAAATTCTCAAATTTTCGACGAACTTTTACGGTATTTTCTGAAATTTTCTAGAATGTCCTGAATAATCTGAAATTTTCTAGACTTTTTCAGAAATTACAAGTATATTCGCAGGATCCTTCCAAAAATATTCTCGCGTTTAATAATGCATATCACGCAGCGAAAAGACCCCTGAATCCTAGTTGTCACCCCGAATTGAGGAAAGGCTTAAGTTGGGTGATATCAAGGGTTGGCGACATGTTCTTGTTGCGTTCTATGTGCCCATTGTCATTGAAATTCCTCTCCTGTATCCTGAGGGAGGAAGGAAGGGGCATCTACAATTTCCGTCCATGCAACGCACTGGGAAATGAAAATGTTGGGATGGAGTGATTGTGAGGGGGAGGGGGAGGGATAACCTCCAACCCTCGTAATCCCCAAACTCAATCCTCGTTATATATTTATTTATTTCAGTTTAACTCGACGTGCAAATGAAAGCCGGATCTTCATGCATTTTTAACTTTGCTTTCATCCTTCCTCTAGAATTCCCAGTGAACTCACAAAAAATAATTAAGTCACCTCAATCACTTTTTTACCCTTAAAATTAACGAACCTATGAAAAAAGCATGACAAACGGATTTTTATACAATTAATACAATAATTTTTAAGTACTACTTGAAAAATTCATTTTTTTATATCATTTTCGACAAGAGGTCATGCATAAATTACATAAAGTTCTTTTTATGAAATTTTAAATCACGCAACCCACTTGTTAGGGTTCGTAAATTTTGAACCGCCCCCCCCCTCCTATATACCGTAATTTTTTCCGCAAATTCATTTAGGTGTCTTCCAAAAATAACCTAAGACTATTTCCAAGTGGAAAGGAGGGGGTTTGCTAAAATCGTACTCTATCTCATGAATTAACAAAGTAGTTCAACTTTCAACCAAGTAGTTGAATTTTCAACCAAGACAGATGAATTCTCAACAAAAAATGTATTAGTTGATATTTTTACAGAGGAACGATTTTTATTTCAAATTAAAAACAGTTTAGTTGAACCAGAAAAGACGAATTTTCAACAAAATAGTTGACTCTCCAACTAAGACAGATTCAGTTTCAGCCCAAATGTTGACTTGACAGCCGAAAAAGATGAAGAGAGATCAACTTTTTACCAAAAATGTCATCAATTTTCTACCACATAGTTGAATCTTCAACAAAAAGTTCAATTTTCAATTTAAAACATTAATATCGAACAAAAAAAAGGAATTTTCAACTAAATAGTTTAATTTTCTCCCTAAAAGAACGCATTTTGAACAAGATACATACATTTTCTACGAAATAGTTGAATTTTCATCTAAAAAAAATTCAATCTTCAAACAAAAATAACATTGTTGAATTTTTATTTTAAAAAATTAGTTTAAAAAAAATGTATTTTTAATCAGTTGAATTCTACCAAAAAGAAGAATCTTCAACAAAATGGATGAATTTTCTACCAAATAGTTGATGTTTCAACTTATAGAGGCTAAATTTAATACCAAAAATGGAATAGCTACATTTTTCAGATGAAAAATAAGTTATTGCCAACAAAAATGAATCTCCAACAGCAAAAAAGAACAATTTCAACCAAAAAGATGAATGTTAAGAAAGATTAATTTTTAACAAGGCAGTTCAACTTTTAACCAAGTAGTTGAATTTGCAAGCATCAAACATGAATTTTTTATGAAATAATTCTATTTTTAACAAAAAAAGATGAATTTTCCAGGAAGAAAATTTACTGTTCTACCAAGAAAGATGAATTTTTAAGAAAATACATCAATTTTAATAAAATTGTTGAATTTTCTAGCCAAAAAAATGGATAATATACAAAAAAAAGTTGAATTTTCAACCTGAAAATATGATTTGTCAACAAAAAACTTAATTTGCTACTACATTGTTCAACTTTCATTAAAATAGTTCAATTATTAGTGAACTAATTGAATTTTCAAGGAAAAACATGAATTTTCAACAAAAAAGTTTATTGTAGGCCAAATGGTTTCATTATTTGCCAAATTTCCTAATTTTCAAGCCACAAAGACAAATTTTTCACAAAACAGTTGAATTTTCGACACAAAAATATGAATTTTCAACTAAAATAATGGATCTTCAATAAAAAAAATTTTTTTTTAAAATAATTTCATTTTCAGGCAAGTGGTTGGGGTTTCAACAAAAAAAAGAGTAATTCTCGACAAAACATGTAATGATTAATATATAAAACAAAAAATGTTCCTATTTGAAATAAAAAACAGTTCAATAGTTTCATTTTCAACTAGAAAAGATCAGTTTTCAATTCAAAATACGACTTTTAAACCAAAATTGGAATATTTACATTTTTAGTTGAAAAAAAATAATTCTCAACAAAAACGACTTTCCAACAGAAGAGTTCAAAGTTCATGCCAAGAGATGATTTTTAAACCAAGAAGATTAATTTTCTAAAAACGTAACAGTTAAATTTCCAACCAAAGAGGTGAATTTTTGACGAAAAAGATGACTTTTCAACAGAATAGTTGCATTTTCAATAATAAAATCAGGTTTGTAACCAAATAGTCGAATTTTTAACCAAACAAGATGAATTCCGAACCAAAAATATAATAGCGAAAAATTGGCTTAAGGAGGATATTTTTTGAAAAAAGGGGAAAAGGTGGCCAAAATAGGAACAGGAGAAAGATTATGACGTCTGAATTATGAAAGTGATTTTCATAGTTCTTACTGAACTGTAACGTTGCACGGCAATTTTTCTCAAAATCTGCAAACTTTGTTTTAATTCATCGTCAGGAAACGTACTAAACGTTATCTAATTTCGTGACGTCACTTCCACTGATTCCCTCACCTTGTTACCAAACGTAGGTTTTGGTGCGCCACTTCCCCCTCATAAAAGTGGAAGCGTAGTTTTCGATGGCCCCTAAGATACCATTAGATACACAATGGAATATATAGTCACTTTCTAAGACAAGCCTGTTTCTAATCTGATTTTTGTAAGTGGACGCACAATTTAGACCAGTAGTGTATTATTATTATTATTATTGTCCTGTAAGGCTAGTCCATTGAAGACTTGTAGCAATGGGCTTAAAAGCTATTGTACTATGCATTTTATTTTAAAACATCGGTGAATCAGAGGTCAGACGGTTCACCCTCGCTGCTAAAGTATCATTTAAGTCCTTTAGCATGAGTACTTATACCGCCAGACGACTCCACTTCACTGGGTATGGGCCTATGCAAATTTTTCTTTTACGAAGGTGGGCTTGGAAACACTGTATGAATTTTATCACAACCAGTGATAACCCGCAGCTGCATCCGACTTTATTAGAAGTACGCGCATTTGCCTGGACATTTGGCCGGGGGAGAGGAAAACTTCAGAAAACCACCTCCCGAGATTAGCTGTTTTTTCCAGAGTCGAATTTGAAGGCAGAAAACATTCGGCTCTATCCATTGAAAGCACACAATCATCCTTGGCGCAAACCTCCCGCTCGCCATTAGTTAAGGCCACGTGACGAGTGGGTCTCATGACCGGATTCCTACCTTACTGACACTTTTTTTATTTGTAAACTTTTGTTCACACGAATGGCCACATCGAGTTGAAAATTTGGGATAATAAATAAGAAGCACTAAGAAATGCGGCTCTGGTCCTACATTTTCATAATTATGAAAACAGTTTTTTTTGTTAATAATTTTTTTTTTGCTTTTTTCATAAATATTGAAATTAACCAGAGCCGCATTTCTTAGTGCTTCTTATTTATTATCCCAAATTTTCAACTCGATGTGGCTATTCGTGTGAACATAAGTTTACAAATAAAAAAAGTGTCGGTAAGGTAGGAATCCGGTCACGTGACCCACACGTCACATGGCCTTAAAACGCAGCGAATATACACACCCGGTCATACGTCGCAGATTGTCACCCATCCGAATGTTATCCGCGCTCAAAAAATGACTTGACATCTGGACTCTCTCTGAGTCGAGATTCACCTCGCAGCTAATGTCGTCACTACCAATAGTATATTTTTGGTTGTTTTAATTTAAAACTAAAATTCAGGTATGTAGGTATTAAACTGGTGTTTTTTCGACGATTTGTATCAGAATGTATGTTATAAATCATAGTAGAGTGAAATTGCGCCTCTATGCGACAAATGACAAACGATTCGGATAACGATTGCCAGCAATTGTTCGAGCAACAATGGACTATAGCAAATGCCTTCACCCTCGTGTCCGGTTAGCGATATAAGGGAGTAGAGTTGCCCCTTGTATTAGGTTGCGTAATTGAGATTTATTAATATAGAGGATGGCTGGTGGCCACGAACATTTTCTCATCCAGCTTGGGGGTAGTGAGAATAATGTTATTATACGAGGAACGATGATTTCTCTTATGAATTTAGGCTCTAATGTGCTACCGCCACATGCTTTCGCAATTTTATGAACTCTGAGACAATTAAGGATGGTATATTTACAGTAGAGTGTATGAAATGATACTCAAACCGCTGAAACAATATTGAGGTTCATGTTAATATCAAATATTTCTAATCGATTATAATACTAAATTCATTTTATTGCCTGAACTGAAAATTTGGTCGTGTAATTTAAAATTTTTCGTTGTTATAACATACCCTGCATAAATATTGCACGATTGGTATAAATACTGAAAAAACTGGTGCTAGCATACTAGAAATTGCATAGTGTCCTTGGTTTGTTAAAAGGATTACTAGACTCAAATAGTTAAATTTATAGCGTATTTCTAACCTAAACTCATAATATTTTTTTGGTTATAGATGAAAATTTGGTTGAATCAAACAAATTTTGGTTGTTTAAAAAAAATTTAATGTATACAATTAAATTTTCTGGTTAAAGCTACCAAATACTCCATTTACGAAAAAAATTGGTTGAAATAACCAAAAAATTTGGTTGCGTCAACGAAATATTTTCTTGTCTGTGTCAAACCCATATTCTATGGTTGAACCAACCGAAATTTATATGGTTCAACCAAATCGTTTTCTGAGTGAAGACACTCTTTTAATATCTTTATATCGAATATTTTGTCATTTTGGATTATTATTTCAACATGTTTCTTGACGAAAATGATAGACTTCTCACACTTCCCCTCTCATTTCCCCTTTTTTAAAAGAATTTTTTTTTCCCATCTGTTTTCAAGAAACTTCCCTTTTTTCATTTTTTCGATTATATGCGAAAAACTGAATCAATAGAGTCCAATAAAGAAATTCAGTTATTGTTTATTGAAATTTCATTTTTTCAATTGAAAAGTCTACCATTATATTTTTTTTCAGAATTCACCACTTTTGGTTGAAATTTAATTATTCTGTTCAAAGTTCAACTATTTTGTTACCAAGTCATATCCATTCCTTTAATTGAAAATTTATTTTCTTGACTGGAAAATCTTTATTGTTAGTTATAGTTAATCTTTTGGTTGAAAAAGACACTCTTTCATTAAAAATCTATCTGTTTTGGTTGAGGATTCAATTATATTGAATTTAAGATCTTTTTTATTTGAAGTATGAACTATTACATTTTTTGGTAAAAGATTTATTTCTTTAGTTGAAAATTCATTTTTTTGTGTTCAAAATAACTTTTTAAACTGAAAAATGAACCATTCCATTTTTGGTAGAAAATTGATCTATTTAGATTCAAAATTCATGTACTTTGTTAAAAATTCGTCTCTTTTGGTAAAAAATTCATCTTCCTGCTTCAAAATTTGTATACGTGTATTGGTAGAAAATTCAACTGTTTTGTAGAAAATACGTCTTTTTGGGTTGAAAATTCATTTCTTTTGGTAGAAATTTAATCTTTCTGAATAAAAAGTAAACTTTTGGGTTTGAAATTAATTTTTCTGGTTGAATATTTAATTATTTGGTTGAATATTCTACTATTTACTTAAAAATCAACTATCTGCTTCAGAATCAACTATTTTGTTAAAATTGATCTTTTTTGATTAAGTATTCAACTATTTGGCGGAAAATTTAACTACTTGGTTGAATATCAACTTACTGTTAAAAATTCATATTTTCGAGTCGAAAATGTAACTGTCTGGTAGGAAATTCGTCTTTTTGGCTTAAAAATTGAACAATTTGGTTAAAAGTTACGCTTTTTTGTTGTTCAAAAATCGCATATTTGGTTAAAAGTTACGCTTTTTTGTTGTTCAAAAATTGTATATTTGGTTCCAAATTCAAGTATTTGATGGTGAATACAACTGCTTGATTGAAAATATAACTTTAGTGGCTGAAAATTAAATTTTTTGTTAAAAAATAATATTTTCGGGTTTATGAGTCAAGTGTTTTCTGAAAAATTCATAACTTGAAAACTCAACTATTTTATTGAAAATCCATCTCTTTTGTTAGAAAATATATGTTTTTGGTTGAAGATTCAACCACTTTGTTGAGAATGCAATATATTTCCACTTGAAATTTTCGTGGAAAATCACGATATTTCCCCTGTCTTTGAAGCATTTTGGGCTCTGAAGCCAGAAATTAGTACAAACTTCTGTAACAATAGAGATCAGTTTACGTGCGAAGAACTTGTTATCTCTGATAGAAATATAGTAAAATATACTAGAAAAAATATAACCCATGCAAAATGGTAATTTTTTGAAACACCGTTCTTTTATTATACTTTATTTTTTATGATAAGTAATAAAGAAACATATTGAAATTGGAAATGAATGTGAATATTTAATGTGATTAATGAACGTTAGTATTTGTTAATTATAAATTTCAGAAGATAAATTAAGACCTCTTAATTGAAAAATTATGTTTTATACGACAGTGAAGATATGAGATACATTACACTATCTGAATCTGAAACATCTGGAACTAACGAGCAGCGATGAAGCGAGAGGCGAACCTTCAAATCAGTGAATCTCTCAATGTGTGTTTACGAAACCACGACTTTCTATCTTATGTCGCACCATTGACCCATTCGTGGATTTTTCTGTTAAAAAGATCTTGTTTAATTATAATATATTATTCCTACAAAATTGAGAAATCTTTATAATTTCATGGTAAAACCAATTATTCAAAAATAATTGAATAGTAAAGATTATTACTATGAACTATTAGATATTTAGGAAAGTTAACGAAGAAACCAACTTATGCTATATGATATAACCAATTATTCAAAAAGAATTGAATAGTAAAGATTATTAGTTTCAGAAATAAATGATTTCATTCAGTTATGATTTATAGCGAATTTAATTTCCACTCGTAACTGTCGCCAATAATTTACGATAGGAATGTATCACAATTTTAGGACATTGACAGGTATTAGAAAGTAGGAACAGAAAACAAACTTTAAATGAAAGTAGAGTTTTGTAATCTCAAAAAGTCGCCGAAGGTGTTATGATTCCATTATAGAAGATTATAGTATAATTTACAGACGTAAGCGATACTCATGTCAATATAAATATGTTAACATGCTTGCCCTAATCTGATAAATACATTATGTTTTCCAATTTTTACATTGCTACATGTAATAGAGCAATCTTTAATTTGTATATCTATAATCTTTTCTGGAATGAGTTTTCGACATAATCAGGCTGTCTACCCGACGGATGATTTTAAATTCCTGGTAATTTCCTGGTTTTTCTCCTGGACAATTTTTAATTTTTCCTGGCCAATTCAAAAGAGTTCAGAACATTTGAATGATTTCGAAATATTTTAAGAGATTTCTGAACGTTTTAAAACATTCAATAGTTTTATGATTTTGAACAAGTATTTTGAAAAAAGAAGCCTAAATTATTATTCTTTACGGGAATTCCCTGTTCCAAAGTGACAATTATAATTCTTTACGGAAATTACCAGTTCCAAGTCAGAATTATATTGATTCACAACATTTTCTATTATATTTCAGAAATTTATTAACTCTTGTTTTTAATTCTCGAAAGTGAAACAAATTCTGAAATTGACCATTTTTTTTAAATGACGAATTCTGATTTGGAAAGTGGTTTGTTTTTGTAAATTTTATTTTTATGAATCAGAATGCTTCGCGGAAATTGGCTGTCCAAAAGTCAAAATTATAATTCTTTACAAAATTCAATTTTCTGGGGCCAAAATCATATTTATCTATCGAAAATCTTTGAAGAAACTTATAACTATAATTTTTTTCAAAAATTAATATTCTTCACGAAATTCCATGTTCCTAGTTCAAAATTATAATACTATAAAGAAATTCTCTATCCCAATTGTACCTTTTTCACATCCTTTTTCAAAAATTGTATAAAAAACTAGAAAACTTTTGTGAAAATGAACTATAACATAAACTCAAGCAACATAGCAAATCAATGTTTATACTGAAAATCCGATAAAAAGCATAATAACAAAAAAGGGTAATAAAATCATGAATAAAAGCATAACAAAAGTGATAAATAAATAATGAGGAGAAAGAATAATAAAGAAAATATAAAGGAAATTAAGGTGCTTGGCAACATTTCATTTAAATTTAAGTATGAATAATGTACATTAATTTTAATAGGATACTTATTTATTTAAATTTATGAAACGTATTGAAAGCTTATAGCTCCTTTTGGCAACTTCAAGGTGGATACTATTATATCTATAGGATTAAGTTTTTTCCCTACTTCATATTTCCGAGATTTTTCTTACAAATTTGAAAAATTGGGAACAAATAAATTACCCAAGAAGACCACGCATCTAAATACACACTTTAATCTCACGATATGCCATCTAACAGAAGGTCAGAACGTTCAAATAAACGAAATATTTTTCCCCAGTTCTATTTTCTAAACCAATATTGTTCCAACTACAATCAAAATAATTCTTTCGAAGTTTATTTTGTAATCTATGAGGCGGTATAAGAGGGTGGGAGTAAGGGGTGTATATATTTTTAGATTAATCTAGAATTCCCGTTTTATTTATCTGAATAACACGTTCGCTCCGCAACACCGCTTCGACCCAAGTCGCTGATCAATCTCTATAGCAAGCACCCCAGGCGAAGAGCTTCACAAAATCATTATGTTTATCTCTTCACTAGGGCCCATTAGTGTTCAAGGTCTTTTGTTCCAGGCGTCTTCTCACTCCATTGACATTCTTTGTCATGCATTTCTTATTAAATATTTGTCGCTGCATTTCTCTGTCCTGACATATGTGCATCTTTATTATAAATTTTGATCGGTCCAGATTAGGGTGGTCCAAATATCTTTTTTCATTTCCATGCATGTCGCCCGGACATTTGATCGAATCCGCACAAAAGAAATGCATTAAACAAATTATATTAAGGGGTTCCGCAAGTCCCATGAACGTATTTCCCATGAGAAAAAAGATGCTTTTGTAAATTTTATTCAGAATCATCAATATAGGGTGAATCGAGTTGAAACTCAACATTTTTATTCAAAAATTAGCCATAGAATACGTATCAACACTTATTTTTTAAATATCACCTTCATAATTTTTTTTATATGGTCCCAAAAAAAAACATAAGTAAAAAATTTGGTTTGGCGAGTTTTTGGCGCTAATTATGATTTTTTTCTGTTTTTTTAACAGCTTGTTTATAATACATGGAATACTACTTTTCGCTCACGATTAGATGTTTATATAAATTGTTTAAAAAATTATCATCGTTTCTAGCAATTTTCTCTTAGAATAGAGTGGTTATTTCCGAAATTTTGAACTTTTCATCCACTTTTCAGTTTGTCTAAAGTGAATATCAAAGCCATTGAAACATCCTAATCGTGTAAACAAATTATTATTGTTTATAACTATCTTCTCCTATAGTAGTGCTAGATAGTTGCGTTTTTTTCTGAACTTTTCAACTTTTTTCTAATTTTTACTTAGAGTAAGCTGAGAATTAATGCAATTTAGCTAACATTATTGTTTAAACGAATTATTATTGTCTATAACTATCTTTTCCTATATTGATGCTAGATGGTTGTGGTTTTTTGTGAAATTAAAAAAAATTTTGTCCGCTCTTCACTTAGTGAGGTAATAATTAATGCAAATTGATAGATATAATTTTTAAGACCATTTATCAATGTATATAACTGTCTTCTTTATAGAAATGCAAGACAGTTGCGCGTTTTTAGAAAATTTTCAGTTTTGCTTTGAGTTTTTTGTTATGATGAAATAATGAATGAACATCAAAAAGAATCACTGTCCAAAAAGTATTGCATTTTTTTTAAATGAAATTATTTTTGCTTTTTGGTCAATTAAAACAAATTATAATTTAATCAAAAAGGCTATCTTACTGTAGAGATACTGCAGTAGGAACTGCAGTTAGGAAATTGCTTTCGGTACATTGTTGCCACTTGTATTAAATATTGTTTCTGAATTTCGTCTTCAGTAAAAAGGAAATCAAAGTCAGATATAATTTTCGTTTTATATGTTTTGTTTCAGAAAAATATATTCACGAAAAAAAAATATAAAAAAAAAATAATACTCTCTAATGTTCATTTATTATCCGTTTATAATTAAAAAGCCAAAGCAAAGTAAATGATTTCAGAAAAAATCGCAACTTTCTAGAAATTCTCTAAGAGAAAATTGTTATCAAAAATAAAAATTGGTTCAAACAATTATATTTGCTTACTTGCATTAATTATTACCTCACTCTAATTACAAAGTGGACAAAAAGTTGAAAATTAAAGAAAAAAACGCAACTGACTAGCAATACTATAGAAGAATATAGTTATAAACAATAATAATTCATTTGAACAATTTTTTTCGCTAAGTTGCACAAAATATAGGAGAATATATTTATATAAAATAATGATTTGTTTAAACAATTAATGTTGATAAATTTCATTCAATATTATCTCATATTAATTGAAAAGTGAATAAAAAGTGGAAAATTATAGAAAAAACTGTAACTTTCTAGCATTATTCTAAGAGAATATTGTATTAAATAATAATAAATAGTTCCAACAATCATTTATGTTAAACTCAATTCATTATTGGTTTGCTCCAACTGAAAGGATGATGATAAGTCGGAAAATTCGGAAAAACCGCGACTTTCTAACTTCAAACTGAGAGAAAATGGCTGAAGACGATAATAAATTGCTTAAACAATTCAAATAAACATCTTATTATTAGTAGAAAGTAGTATTCAATGTATTATAAATAATTTGTATTTATAAAACTGCAAAAAAATCATAGTTAGTGTCAAAAACTCGCAAAACCCAGTTTTTCACTAATGGGGTTATTTTGGGACCCTATAAAACAGACTTATAGGGATGATGTTTAAAGAGTAAATATTCGTTACTATTACATAACTGATGGTGAAGAGAAATGTTGAGCTTCGACTCGATTCACCTTATATTGACGATTCTGAATAAAATGTACAAAAACGTCTTCTTTTATTATGGGAACTACGTGTTAAGCTTCAGGGAATTGCAGACCCTCATTTTTTTAATGCATTTATTTTTTTGTGGATTCGAACAAATTTCCAGGTGATATGCATGATATTTGAAAATTAAGTTTTTCCAGTGAATTTTTGGACCACCTTTAGTCCGTAAAGTAGGATTTTTTAATTTTTTTGAGAAATGAAGAAACTTGGATTGAGAGAAATCGACAGGAAGAATGAAATTTACCAGAAGACGTGAGAGATTCATGGGATAGGTTTCTGTGGTGAGAAAATCGATGGTGGCTCAAGCTGAATTCTCATTCCAGTCCCGTAGGAACGAAATGGCTTGATTAACTGACGACGCGTCGTTACTGTGACCAGAATTGCCCAGTAGGGGTGGACAATACGAAGGGGTGCCCCGGGTAGGAAGAAAATAGAAGAAGGCGTCTCCCAAACCACAGCAGACTTTACTTTGGACTTTTATTCACCATAAAAAGATGTTATTCCTCTTCTAATCACCGAGAAACACACGAGAAAGTCTTATTATTGTAATAATTGGCGATCAAAATCAAACATTTTGAAGTCAAAATTCTCAGTTTTTTTAAAAACTGGATGTCGAAATCAAATTATTCCAGATGGATCCTGTATAAAATAGGCAGACTTAGTTGAATTATAGCGAATTTTAATAAATTTAAGTAAATCACAGTGAATTCGACTACATTTAAGTGAATTCAAGTGAATCCGGTTGAATTCAAGTAGATCCGACTGAATGCAAGTGGATTCGACTGAATTCAAGTCAAATCGGCTGAAACAAGCGCGAGGCTCGTCGTGATCGTCACGCGCTAAGTAAGCTTCGTCGTTAGATTGATGACAAACCATAAATCGTAGATATGTGTTTGAACACTCATTTTGTGAATATTTCAAAGCACTTCAAACTCGTTTCGAAGCAACAGAGGTAAAAAATTGTAGGTTTCACGGTATTTGTGAAAAACCAAAAACCATCCCTCCTTCATGACCTTTGAGTGGTCATTGTAATTGACCTTATTGACCTATGACATTGATTTAACCATTATTGAATGGATAATTTTATATCGGCGAGGGGGGTGTAATTTCCGCAACCCTGTCGAATAGGAAAATTAGGATTTAGAATCGGAACATGCCCCCAAAAATTTCCATAAAATTTCAGCCGTCAAGTATTTTTTTCAAGTAAAACATTTATATTTACTGTACTGAAATGAATTTGACTGAATTCATGCGAATTTTACTGAATTTATGCGAATTTTACTGAAACTCATTGAATACAAGTAAATTATTCGTCTGACTTTAAAGTGAATCAAACTCAATAGAAATATTTTTAATGAATTCATCTTGAGGTTTTGACAAGAATCTGAATTATAAGTAAACTCGACTGCATTCAAGTAAGCTCGATTGAGTTCGGATGAATTATCTCATACAAAAAGTATTGGTAATTAATGGATCCAGTATTAACCAATACTCCTTTTTCATGAGGAAATTGCATTAAATACAAGCGAATTCCACCAAATTCAAGTGGAATCTGCTACTAGATTCAAATTAAATTAACTGAATTTAAAGTGATTCTAACGAAATTGAAAAATTTATTTAACTATTTTAAATACTTACTCAACTGAGTTCAAGGGAATTGAATTAAATTTAAGTAAGTTCGATTAAATTTAAGGAAACTAAACTTAATTTAGATAAAATGGACTAAATTTCACTGAATCTAACTAAATTCATCTAAATCTATATCCATTTAACAGAATTCATTTCAATTTAACGATATTCAACTAAAATGAAATAGATTCTAATAAATTACAAAAATTTTGATTAAATTACACTAATTCAATTCATAAATTAACATTGCAATAAATTTATAATATACCTATAATAGGTGTATGAATAATTCATGAGGGTGGCTCAAAAAAGTAAAATTATGGAAATCAAAATCGGAACTACGTATAAAAGTATTATATCATGACCCAAAAAAGTATAATTAATTTTTTGTTATTGTTGAACATCTTCAACTTGCGTGTTAGCAAAATGTGCTTGCAAAATTTCTTATGTTCATAATTTTAACATTTTTGGTTATGTACTTGTGTAAAAAAATGTATTTTTCATGATTCTGGAGCTCTTATCTCTCTCTCTCACAAAAAAATTTGACAGCTTTTTAATTACCATTTTGAAGGCTATAATTTATGCTTAATGAATCTCTATTTTCAAGAAACAGTTTTTGAATTCAAATACTTTCAGAAAATGGGATATTTCTGGAAAGTGATAAATGTGAAAACCGTAAATTTAAGAATTAGGAGTTTATCGTTTTTCTTTTAATTATCTTTCTTCAACTGACGCTAAAATATATTTATAACATCTGAAGACTATTTATTTCCAGCTGGAAATTTTTTGTTTCCAGCGTAGACAAAATTGTTCAAAGCCAGCTGGAAAAAGATAATTTGTGAAATCACGAAAATTATTTTTTGGAAAAAGGCTGTCTTTTTTCGGTTACATAAACTAATCAGTTTTTTTCTAGTGTATGTTTATCAGTGAGTAGCCCTATGATGTTGTAAATATCTTTTAGCGCCAGTTAAAAAAAAATATTATGAAAAGAACTCAGTTATCCACAAAATTTACTGTGTTTGGATTTATGATTTCCCAGAAATTATACGGAAAAAGCGACATACTCGAAAATATAAAAACTATCAAAGCAATAGTTATTTAAAACAGTTTGGCAATGTACAAGTTGAAGACACTCATCAATCGACACCAAATTAATTGATCATTGACCATTGAAAAATAAGTTTAGGCGTGATTTTATGTCAATGCCTTGCAAATTATGAAATTGAAGAAAAAAAACTATAAAAGCAATCAATTTTCGACCTGTGCTTACCTTTACATCCTAATCCATCGAACTGATTGGTACCACATTTGAAGAAGAATTTTTGATAGCTTGAATAGTATTCAAAATTTTACGTTTACAGTGCAAAAAATAACAATTCTGAGATCACAAAAATGGTAGAAATGTAAAGACTAGTCAGGATATCGGAAATTCTTGCAATATGTATCGAGTATATGTTACGAGAGACTTCTCATTAAAATTTGATGTCAATCTTTTGGATAAGTTAGACTACAGAGATGAGCACAGGTGAGAAATTTAATTTCTTTACAATCATTCAAAAACAGCAATTATTTATTCAAGAGAATAAAATATAAAATATATTTCAATATAAAATCTTATTAAAGAAAGTATTGGTTAAGTTCAGTCAACGTAGCTAATCTTTCCAATTTGAATTCAAATGAAAAAATCCAGTCAAAATCTTGATTGAATAATATGGTACCATACAATTAAATCAAAAAATAAATCAATGTAATTATTTTAATTATTTTTCTACAAAAATTATGAAACAATTAATTCAATCTTTCATCTTTGGTATATTGGTAATTATAATTATTTGACCGTAACGATCATATTTTCTTCTTTTCATCACAAAAAACAAGACATCCACCAAATACATCGGCAATATAAAAAATCTGCCAAGTTCTATATGAATTAGTAAAATCAAAGTTGGATTAAATGTTATGAGTAAAATGATTCAGATAAAAAATTGCTGAACATGAAAGATTGATGGTATAATACAATCCCGCCAAGTTGTATAATGTCTAATGTAGCTTTTTTAAATTTAATAAAAAATTTATGTAGGGTACTCTATAAAGAAATTATTTTATTTTGAATACTTTTCCATTTAAAAATAAATCGAAAGTTCACTCCCAAGCTGAAGTGTTTCTGAATTTGGCCCAAAGAGTATCATTGAAAGAAATTATCCGCTTTCGAGAAATAAAATGTCAAAGTTTACAATCTCATAGTGACAGGAACCTAAAATTGGAACAGGCTCGGTTAAGAATTACGATACAAAATGCAATTTTGAGCTCAAACAAAAAGTAAAAACTTACTACCGAAATATTGAAAGGAAATTACTGTGATTAGAAAAAGTTAAACAATTCAAAGTAAATCATTCAAGAATTCGGAGAGGCAAACTTAATGGGTTTTGAAAATCATCTTTGGATCGAGACTAAAAATCTATTTTTCATGAATGAGAATAAAAAAGTTTTCATTAAAAAAAGTATTCTGTTCTGGGAGAATAACGCACTTAGGTGCTGAAAAAAGTGCCAAATAGGTTTATTCAAGCGTTATTTTTTGAACAGAAGAAGTGTTTCATTATATTACTACATTTGAAAAAAGTAGGAGGTTAGTCAATTGAAAAAAAAGAAGAAAAAGATATGAGACAAGTATGTACAGAGAGTCAGTTATCTGGCTTTGAATTACCAATATTTTTATAACTATAATTAAAATGAGATTTTGAATTAATCCTTTTGAGAGAACATTTATTTTTTTGTTTCATGCAAAAAGCCTATTTTCGGGAAAAATGTTGGTTACCTAGTTCTGTACTGCAACCCTTCAGTTGTACTGGACAGACTTTTTATCGCAGATGTTTTTTGTGGGATTCATATAATTTGAAAATTCTGACCACTAAAAACGCTTTCTCCTTTAAAATAATGTAGCTAAGTGGTGTTTGGAAATTGGCTGCAAGCTTCTTCCTCATTGCGAAGAGGAAGGCAGCAAAGCTCGAAAAGCCGCGGGAAAGTCAGGGGCTCGTAAATGGTTTTATTAACGCCCACCCCCGCAGTGCGCGGATTAGATGATAAACCCTAAGGTCTTCTTCTATCTGTCGGGTCGTTCACAGGATCGTCCTAGCGAGTCTTGATTTACGAGTCTCAATCTTGAACCATTGTGTTGTGTTGGTTGATCTTTGAGGTCTCGATCCTTCCTCGTGAGAAGGCGGAAGTCGATTACTGATCCAGCCCAGAATCGCCAATCGAAAATCGCCAATCGCCTTCATCATTTTTACTCGTCCTATCCATGTTCCCCTTGGCGACGTTAAAATAAATTGTGCTTCTCGCCTGACATACGGGGAACGTGCTAATGCCGTTTTATGATCTCACTGATACCCGTATCGCAACATGGTTCACCCTAAACGAAACGGAACGTGGCTGGTGGTGCAAACAGTACCAGAAAAGCTCATGGCTTACCGAGTACTATTTGGTATATATATGTTATATAACACAGGGTGGTCGTTCAGAAAAAACGGACCAGCTTTATTCATAAGATAGGCCCTCTTTTATGATTAGGGACGAGGATGCTTCGAAAGTTGGATGAAGGCCTTTCAAAAACTACGTCAGACGAGGAAAATATAAATGTGAATAATAATCTTTTTTCATACTTCTTTAACGCTTTTTCCGAATGTAGTTGTTGTTTTTCACCACTGTTGTAACGCTGGACCAGTCTCCCCTCCCCCTCTTAAAGCAGTTGGAAATATGTGGAAGATCCCTTGAAAGTAAAGCATCTTAATACAGACTTCGCACTCTTTCCCCTCTTTACCTCTTTTTGTGAGAATTCATATTTTTTACAATGTTTTCAAGAAATTCCTCTTTTTTTCCTTTTTCTCGTTTTATGCTTCAATGCGAACTGAATTAATACAAACCAGTGCGAAAAGCTAACTATTTTCCGTTGAAATTTAATTTTTATTTATTGGAAAGTCTACACTCTGAAAACGATTTGGTTGAATCAACAAAATTTTTGTTGGTTTCACCATAGAATATGGTTATTATAGGGAGAACAAAATATTTGGTATGGTGCATTTGGTTGATTCAACCAGAAAATTCCGTTAGATCAATCAAATATTTTGTTAAATCAACCAAAACTTGTTTGGTTTAACCAAATTTTCATATATATTGAAGAAAACAGTTTTGTTCGGTTCAGAAAAATTTCTGTTCTGGGTGATAATACGATAGTTTTTTTTTAGAATTCATCTCTTTTGGTTAAAAATTCTAATATTTGGTTGAAGATTCAAATATTTTGTTCAAAATTAGTTTTTTTATTTGAGAAGTAATTTTTTTAACTAAAAATTTAACTAGTCCATTTTTTGCTATATATCGGTAGTTTTCAGTAGAAAATTCAACTACTAAATCTTTTATTTACAATACTCATTTTTTGGTTGGAGGTTCAACTATTTTGTGAAAAATTCTTTTTTTTATTGGTAGAAACTTATTTTTTTAAATGAAAATTCAACTATTCCATTATTGGTTGAAAATTGATAGTTTTCAGTTAAAAATTCGGCAATTTGATTGAAAATTCATGTATTTTGTTGTAAATTCGTCTTTTGAGATAGAAAATCAATCTCCTTGATCGAAAATTCAACTAGATGGTTGAAAAATGAAGAAAAAACCTTAATTTCATTGTTGAAGGTTTTACTATTTTGTGGAAAATTCGTTATTTTTCAGTACAAACTGAATTTCTTTCATCTAAAAATCTGACCATTGTATTATTGGTTGGAGTTGATAGCTTTCGGTTAAAAATTTAATAGTTTGGTTGAAAATTTATGTATTTTGTTATAAATTCGTCTTTTCTGGTTGAAAATTAATCTTCTTGAATGAAAATTTACCTTCCTTGTTGAAAGTTAAACTACTACTACTACATTCATTTTATTGGTTGGAGATTAAATTATTTGGTTAAAATATAATTTATTCTTTTGCTTGAAAATTAATTTCTTGAATCAAAAATTCAATTATCCTATTTTTTGTTTACAATAATTTTTCTGTTATATGCAAATTCAAGTAGGTACTAGGTTAAATTTTAAATACTTTATTGAACATTCATTTTTTCTTTAGTTGAACGTCAATTATTTCATTTTATTTTCAGAAGCTTCAACTGTGTTCTAGAAATCTCATACATTAAAAAAAAATTCAACATTTCATGTGAAATTTTTTTTGTTATCAACTGAAAACTCTTTCTTGGTTGAAAATTCAGCTCTTCTGTTTAAAATTCGTCTTTTTGTCTTGAAAATTCATCCTTTTTCATGAAAATGTATCTTTTTTGGTTAAAATGCAACAGTCTGGTTGAAACTCAATCTGTTTTGAATAATTTTGATGTTGATTGTTTTTTTTCTACTGGTCTAAATCAATATTTTTCAATATTGATTTATTTTATAAATTGTGGAAAAATTGCTCTCTAGCTCAGCTGGAAACCGAACCCAGGTCTTCCAGATTGCCGGTCTTGTGCTCTACCCACTAAGCTACTGAGAGACGAGAGAAATTTGTTCACAATCCCTACAAGTTGAATTAATTAATTTTTAAACTTAATTTAATAAAATTTTCATACAATTTTCTGTTTTGGTTGAGAATTCAACTATTTTGTTGAATATATTTTTTGTTGGTTGATTGAAAGTGTTTTATAATTGGAATTAACATCATTTTTGATGGAAATATCAATTATAACATTTTTCTAAGATTATTCATATTTTTAGTTACATTCGACTGTTTTCTATTTAAAATTAAAATCTTCTCTGTGTCGAAATATCATCTATTATATTTTTTGTTAAGAATTAATCTTTTTGGATTGAAAATTCAACTGCATACTTGGTCGAAAGTTAAACTTCTTTGTTAAAAATTATTTTGTTTGTTCTTGTTGAACATTCGTATTTCTAGATAAAAAAATTCGTCTTTTGACTTCAAAATTCAACTATTTGATTCAAAATGCAACTGTTTTTGGTTGAAGTTTGATATTTTTTGTTTACAAATTCGACCATTTGGTTGAAAATTCAACTATTTGGTTAAAAATTCAACCAGTTTGTGGAAAATTCGTCCTTTTTATTTAAAAGTTCAAGTATTTGGTTGTAAATCGGACTGTTGTTTGACAATTCAACTATTTGGTTGATAATTAATCTTTTTTCTAAATAAAAAATTCAACTATGTGTTAACAAATTCAGCTTCTTTGTTGAAATCCAATCTTTACTGGTGGAACACTTTTCAATTGAAAATTCAACAGTCTTATAAAAAATGTATTCTTTTTTAGCTTGAAGATTCATCTGTTAAAGTTAATTCTTTATTGTTCAAAAATTTGACCATTTGGTTAAAAGTTCATCTATTTGGTTAAAAAATCATCATCTTGGTTGAAAATTAATCTTTTCGGGTTTAAAAGTCAACTGGTTTCTAAATCATTCGACTTTTCGGCTTGAAATCTAAACTCTTCCTTCGAAAATTCATCTCTTTTGACAGAAAGTATTTATTGTTTGAAAATTCAACTATTTTGAAAAAAATGCAATATATTTTGATTTGAAATCTTAAGCATTTCATATTGAATTCAATATGGCACCTACATAATAATTTCATTCAAGAGAATTTATTCCCCTATTTTCGCGAAAAATCACCCGACATATCGCCGGTCTTGACAGCTGGCATTTTAGGCTGTGAAGTCTCTTTTAAAATATCATGTTTTTATATTTTCTGTTTTATTTTACGTGTTCATCAAATGAAATTGGAGAACAAATTTCGACTTAAACAAGGAATAGGAGGGATAGAAAATGTGTTAAAAAAATCGTGACGTAATTTTTGAACAACCCAAAGCGAGTCTTCATACTCTTTGAAACCGTTAAGCAATTTAAAGAAAGAAGATATTCGTTTTGGTGTGAAAGCAATACCATTTCACATTTTACAGAGTAGTTATGTGACTTGCTCAAATAACAATAAAAAGAACTCGGAGTTACTATAATAAATGCGTGTGATATAATACTGTTACATTTCCACACTAAAACTGAAGACATAAAAGTGGCTTGATCTAAGAACTCAGGGACACATTGATGAAATATGTTACGAATGAAGGGCTATAAAACTGCATGAGATGAATACTGAAGCCAGGAAAGTGCACATGGGAATATAATATATCAAGAGAAAAAAAACGAATAGGATTATATGGATGATATGAAGCTGGATCTCTAATACTTTATGTAGAGAAGATAAAACTAATAAAGGAAGGATTTCCAAAGAAAATTAAAGAGAGGAATATTAAGTTGAAGCGAATTACAGAAATGGAAGCGAAAATATTTTTTCTTTAGTTTATAAATGATAATAAGACTGGCGTTCGACATCCAAGGATCAGAATGTAAGAGAAAACTGCAAGGTCGATAATAAGAAGATCAAAGGAAATGCAAAATATAAAATTTATAAAGGCAGTGAAAGGAATGGTCCTCGAGATATGTTTCACGGAAATACGGAAATGCAGAATGAAATATAGTGATATCTTTCGTATATATGACGAGGTCGCTACATGATGATAATAAATTCCATGTTACTCGTCTCGTGAAATAAGATGCAGATAAAATTTACATTTGCGTATCTATCAAATTAAAAAGTGGAGAAGATGAATTAAAATATTTGAAAGAGATAAGAATATTAAGAGAAACATTTTATGACAGAGAAAAATTAGTCTTACCTTGCAACTGTGTTTCAAATTCATCTTCAGTTTGCAATAAGTAAAAAAAAAAAATTCTGATCCAAGCTGTTCAATTTTTAACTTACACTATCATCATCAATCACATACCATGCGCGCGTATATTTTTTTTGTGAGAGGCAAAACTATTTTCAATTCAAAAGAAAAATCTCGAATAACTACTCATTTTTCAGGTTTATTTGTTTTTCAGGTAATATCAATATAAGCTTCCTGAGATTCCAGAGAAAATTCAAAAAGATTTTTGAAGGTTTCAAATATGACAAATGAAAATTTCAGCAAAAAAATTGATTTTCAAACAAATGAATAAATTTGTAATCAAAATAGTGAATTCTCAACAAGAAATGTAATAGCTGATATTTTAATAAATAAAACAATCATTTTTGATTAGAAACAGTTAAAATCATCCAAAAAAGACAAATTTTTAACAAAATCGTACGATCCTTAAATAGAACAGATTAATTTTCAGCCAAACAGTTGTATTTTTTACGAAAAAGAATAATTTTCGGGAAGAATAAGAATTTTCTACAAAATACATGAATTTTTAACAAAATAGTTTTATTTTCACTTAAATTTTAAACCTTTACAAGAAAGTGCATTTGCAACAAAGTTAGCTTCAACTTTTAACCAAGAAGTTATATTTCAAACCACAAAAAATGAGTTTTCAAGGAAAAATGGAATAGTTGATATTTAAACTGAAAAAAATTTCTATTTCAAATAAAGAGTCGAGAAAAATTTTAAAAATTGTCTTAAAATCTTCAAAATTCTTTTTAACAATTTTGGAAATCTTTTTAAATGTTTGGGAATCTTTTTGAATTTCCTTCCAGGAAATTTGCCCAGGAATCATCGGAAAATTTTTAGATTTCCTTGGAACCTTTCAAGAAACTCAAAAAGCTTCCTAATTTTCTGTTCAAAATCTTCAAAAATTCACATTGAATTGAAAAAAATGTTGAATTCATTGTAAATTTAAAATTATTCTGCAATCTTTTCACAGCTACAAATCCTTCTAAGTATCTCTTAAAATAATTAGAATTTTTCCTAAAATTTCTGTAAAGTTTTGCAAAATTGAAAAAATTGCTTAAAAAGTTCCAGTTTTTTTCACTATTTTGGAAATTTTTGGAAATGTTCTAAAATCTTTTTAAATATTGTTGTAAAATCAATTTTTCAAAATGATAAATCACCAAAAAATTTACCAGGATTCTTGAGAAAATGTTTTCATTCCCTTGAAACTTTTCAAAATCCTAAATAGCTTTTTTCCGAAATCTTCTGAAATCTACATTAATAAAAATTAAACCTTCACAAGATTAATTTTTTTTTCTTTTCAAATCGTCTTAAACTTCCAATTATCTTTTGATATTATTCAAAGTTTCTCTAAAATTCTTTAAAATTTAGCTAAGTAATCCCAGAAATCTTAATAAATTTCTTTTATTATCTTGAAACCTTTCAAAATACTAAAAATATTTCAAAATTTCATTTTGAAATCTTCAAAAATCTATATTCTGTTTCAAGTTTTTTGACATTTCCTCCAAACTTCTAAATATGTTTTAAAGTGACTTGAATTTTTCGTGAATTTTTAAGAACATTCTGCAGAATCAAAAAAATTACCTTCAAATCCTCCATATTCTATTTTAATAATTCTACAATTCTTTTAGAATGTTTTGAAATCTTTTCCAACATTTTCTTAAAATAAATCATGTCAAATAAGAAATCATTTAAAATACCCGTACCAAAAATTTGTATATCGCTACCGTCTATAAATTTCGTGTGCTAAGCTATTCTAAATTTTTGTCCGCAATTTAATTTTTTTCATCTCTTTGAATGTGCGAAAAGTTTACAAATTTCAGTCTGGTAGCAAAATGTTGGAAACATAATTATTTTCCAATAATAAAAAATAATCGAAATTAAAATTTTGTCTTCTATCAGAAATGTTTAGAAACGTTAAAAAATAATCTATACCATCAAAGAGAATTCCTTATTTGGCTATTGCGTTTTAAAAAATTCGAGAAGATCCAAAAAGACAAACTGAAAACAGCCACTTAAAGTCATACTTATTCGCGCAGTATGAAACCAATCAGGCTTTTAACAACAATGACATGATCCCACGTCAACGATTTTTTAAGAAACGATTTAAATGTACAATTTACTATTTAAATGCAAAACTGATCATTTTCAACAGAAAATTCTCTAAGAGAATTTTTTTCATCCAATCCTTATCTTCGAGAATAATCTTGTACTGTGTAAGCGTTTATTTCTCCACATTGTGGGATTGGAAGTAGCAGTAATTGTGCAGACTTTGGAAGCAGGGGGTTGATGAAGGGGTGGGTGGTGGTCGATGAAGGAAACGTGGAGAAGGCACGAGAGCTAGGATGAAAAGAGGAGACCGTGGAAGAACTCGAGATAAACTCAGACAAAGAACAACGTTGGAGTGGTCGCTTGTGGCATTGTTGCCCTTTACCCTCACCCCTCACCCCTTGATTCTCGTGGGGAATGGAGAACTGCCACCCTCTAGGCGCAGGAAACACTTTGCCCTGTGTACCGGAAGTGTGGTCGTTTGACACTTCCCGAGCAATTCCTGTCCACGTGCTCCATCGTCTCAAACTGATTTTATTAAAACGACAATGCAATGTTGATAATTGTTCCTAGTTTCCAGAGGGATATATTTTTCTCTTTCATCCCCTCTCTTCATGAACATCAAGAGGTACTTAGTTCTTTTGAAGAATCGAATTGAGATGGTTAATAAGAATTTATGAAATTCTTTGCAAGGTCAGTTTCTTCTTTGGTAGTGCTGCATCCGAACGAGACGATGCGAGAATCGATCGATAATTTACTTAATCTCAGTTTGCCAATACAATACTCTAAAAGCGTCTCGTCTTATTCGATCGAGATTCTTAAGAAAGCGATCGATCGTAGCGAGATTCTCGTTTTTTACCACCTATTTTTACAACAAAAATTTTGTTTTACACACAAAATTGAGTTTTAGTGTTTTCTATACATTTTCTATCAATATTTTCATTATTATGAGACCATTAGAAACAACTGTGTTATTGAAATTCATTTTTTCATAGGAAACTTTGCTTTCATATATTTTCATATTTATAATTGATATTCTTGAAATACAAACTCAAATATTATAACTATATTATATGACATTTACCTTCAAAAAATTTCTGAATGTAAAGAGAATGCTGAATTTTTTTTCGTTACAAATATTTTATCCTGACAAACAAGATTAAAGCAATTTGTACTATATATAAGATTTTACGGTTTTGACTAGGGTGTAATATATATTATTGAAGATGGAAAGTAATGTAGATTACTGGTCAAATTTTATTGTAATTTATGTCTGAGAGACTCCCAGATCATAAACGTTACAAGAATTTCGACTGCTCGTCGACAGTCAACGGTAGATAGACAGTAGATAGACAGTAGAAAAATTTGTACTGGTGAGGACTGTCGACGAGTAGTCGAACCGTCTTGTAACGTTTATGATCTGAGAGTCTCTCAGGCATAAATTACAATAAAATTTGACCAATAATCTACATTACCTTCCATCTTCAATAATATACAATTTGTACTATGTTGGTATAATTTTGTTTAAAAAATTAGATCTATCTATTCAAAATACTGAAAAATGCAATGTTTTACAGAAATAGTATTTATTTTGTTATTAATTTTCCTATGAAAGTCTCATATCTATATTACAAAGAAAATTATACAATTTTTTTAGAATGCTGTTCATCTTATATATTTTAGTTGCATATATGCATAAACAATTTTTTTACAGTAACTTAACGTCTTTAAACTGTATATTTAAATTTAGAGAAACTTTTACGACAGTTCTGATCTTTCCGATATTATCGTTCGAAATTGATCGGAAGTTTGACATGAGACGATATGATTGGTAACAAATGAATGCACGAGAAGTTGGTTGTAGAATATGTTTCGAAAACGAATGAGACTGATCGAAATATTTAAAATTCTCGTATCGAAATGCAGCACTATTCTCTGGGTCTTTATAAATAATTGTATAAGAATAGGCAGAAGTTATTTTCAAATCAAAGTATTACCATTTTTGGAGTGAATCTCACTTGCATTGGCACTTTTTTTTAGGTTCCGAATGCAATAATGATCATTAACCTCTAGGCTTCGAAATAAACTTCGCCCTAAAGTGAACAAAAAAACGAAACAAACGCGAATCAACATTGAAAATTTACAGAAACCGGAAGTGCGAATAGATTTTCAGAATAAGATAAACGAACGCATAGGCAAGGCAACTTGGGAGGCTCTTAGAAGCAATATTGATAAATAGAATATGAATATAAATTTAAATATAAATATAAATAATCAATATCAATATCAATATTGATAGCGCTTGGAGATATCATTTTAAAACTGCGATTGAAGTGTGTGGTACGGCAATGGTAGGAAGAAAATCTGGTGATGCATGGTGAAATGATGAAATTGAGGCAGCCCAACAAGAAAAGAAAGAAGCGTAGAATTGAACGTTGAACATCACAGGTCTTAGCGATGATGAGAGAAATATACTTGAAAATGATCACAGAAACAAAAAGAGGAAAGTTAAACAACTAGTCAAGGAAAGTGAAGATAAAATCAGAACAGAAGAAGAGGAGAAAATACAAAACGACTTTGAAGGAACCATGGAACTATTATTTAAAGAGATGAAGGAAAGTAAAAGTACAGAGTTTGTCAGCATGAGAAAAAGCATAGGTGAAATGCCATATGATGCATACGGGATAGTAGACCCCTTAGAAGACTCTTTCAAAGAATTATTAGGAGGTGAAGATGTAGGGCAACAGAACTGCGAAATAGAACATAATGCATTAGAAAACCCAATTGAAAAAGTATGTGTCACTGAGGTTGGAGATATAATTAAGAACCTAGAAACGGTGAGGCTGTTGGTGTCGACAGTATTGGCGCTGAAATGCTTAAATACGGTGGCGAGTACATACATCACAAGTTGTGGGAATTGATAAATTTATATATCGAGACGGGAGAAGTCCCAGATGATTGGAGAAAAGCGATTATCGTACCCATATACAAAAGAAAGGGAGATAAAAGCAACTGCAATAATTACAGAGGTATCAGCTTATCATGTACCGTCAGTAAAATATACTCAAAAATACTTATTCGTAGGGTGATGAAAATTACAGATGGAAAGGTATGGTTAGTCCAAAGTGGGTTTATGCCAGGAAGATCATGTACAGATCAAATATTTAGCTTGAGACAGATCAAAGAAAAAAGTTTGAGAGGAAAGAAATTTTTCTGTGCATTATTTTGTTGACCTAGAAAAAGCATTCGATAGGGTAAATGGAAGTAAACTTTAGGAAGTCCTCAAAGAGTACAGAGTCAATGGATGGTTCTTACACACAATAAAAACAATATATGCAGGTAGCAAAGCAAGTATAAGGGTAAATGGAAAACTGAATGGTTCAACATCATGCAAGGCGTTAAACAAGGGTTCGTTATGTCCTCATGTCTATTTATCATATTTATGGACAAGTGTCTAAGAATAGCCCTCTTCGACGGAGAATGTGTGGAGCTCGAAACAGTGAAGGTGCATGGGGTAGCTTTCGCAGATGACAAGATTGTTATGGCAGAATCAATCGACGACCGAGGGGCTATGCACTCGGAATTCAAGCCTGAAATCAGCGAATTAAATAGTGAACTCAGCGAGCTCAAAACTGAAATCACTCGCACTCACTGAGCAGTCAGGAAAATACGTCGACATGTTAACCCATGCATCGCCTTCCTTCCCAAGCATAGAAGGAGGACGCATGAAATCATTGGAGATCAGGTGAAATCACTGAACTCAGCGTCGTCTGATTTCAGAGTGAATCATCCCTCGTCGAGGACTTGCAAAGAATGTTGAATAAATGTAATACAAGCATAAAAAACATGGGCCTCAAAATTAATGTAAATGAAATAAAAATCATGGCGTTCAAGGGAAGAAGGGAGAAAACAATATGCAACGTCCTAAATGATAAGAGATTAGAACAAGATGACAAGTACGTATATCTGGGGAGCCTATTCATTAGCGACGGAAAAATATATGGGGAGTTAGATAGGCGCATAAATTAGGGTGAGAAGGTTATCGGTAGAGCAGGGTCCATTCTCAGAAATGAAAACATATCAAAAAAAGCTAAACTGGCCACACATAATTCTATATTGGTTCCGACTGTACTATACGGTAGCGAGACATGGACCTGCCAAGAAAAGGATAATAGTAAAATTAATGCGATTGGCATGAAACCTCTGCGCATAATATGCGGAAAAACACTGATGAACAAAGTACGAAACGAGATAACCCTCAAAGAATGTGGTACATGAGAGACACTAGTTGACATTTGGGAAAGAAATCAGTTAAGATGATTTGGACATTTTGAAAGAATGAAATATGAACGACTGCCCAAACAAGTGTATAAAGGGTCAAGTAAATGGTAAAGTGCACAGAGTGCACCACCGAAAGAATGGTTAGAATCTGTGAATGAGACATTAGTCCGAAGAGACATAAGAAGCCATGGAAACACGAGAGCTTGCATGAAAAAATGCATGGACGTGAAGGAAGCTAGAGAAGTATGCCAGGAGAGAAAAGTGTGGTGACAAATAGTTTGTAAGCAGAGTGACAACAGAATGAATGACGCCTGAAACAAAGACCTTGGATACTAATGGGCCTCAGTGGGGAACCACACATAACAATTCTGTGAGGTTCTTCACTTGACGTAAGCACTAGAGAGATTGATCAGCAACCTGGGTCGGAACAGTGTTGCGGAATGAGCGTGTCATTTAAATAAATAACACGAGAAGCCTAGATCAGTCTGAAAAATCTTTACCCCCTACCTCACATTACTCTTTTCCTCACCGAGCAAGTCATGCCTACCCCGAAAGGGATGGCTTTATGGTATAATAATAATAATAATACATATTTGGAGTATTTTTTAAAAGTTTCATGGTCTAGCTAAGATTCCGTGAAGTTCTCAAATTCTTTTGACAAGGGGAATTTTTCTGAAAATTATAGCTTCATCATTACGTTGACTACTAACGTAATTTTTTTTCAAAATTTATTCACGAATTGAATGTTTACTTTGTAGAACGGAACATTTTCAATAAATACCTTCCAAATTTGAAAATTCTCTAAAATATTCCACATTGAATAGTATAAATTCAAAATGTTCCAAATACTTTCGTGCTAAAGCTTTATGTAGTGGACAGTTTTAAAATATTTTATTACGTCCAAAGGTTGAAGATTCTAAAATTTTATTTTGAATTGTGAAGAATTTCAAGGTATTTCAAGTTTAGAGTATTCAAAATTGATACGTATCTGGTTAGTCTAACAGAAAATTCCGTAATACTACACAGTGCCTACCTTAAAATTTAGAGCATGTGAATTTTCACAATTTTGAATTAAGGACAATAAGGTTTTACTAATTTCAAATTGAAAGTGTTTTCAAATAAGAATTTTGATTGAAAGCTCAAAAGTATACAAAACTAAACATTTTTTGAGTGCAACATTTAAATATGTTCAGCGTCAAATTGAAAGCGTTCAAAATTGTACAATATATATTGATTTCAGTTAAAAACGTCAAAAATTGAATTATTTCATCAGGTAATCACCAAAAATTCTAAAATTTCATATTTAAAATTTGAAAGCCCTGGAAAAAAGCCCTGGAAATTGACATTCTATTAGGGGTCGGCTTTTCTTTCGCGTTTTTAAAGAAAGTAAGAATTCGGAATATTTGAATTTTCAAGGCAATTTAGAATTTGGAATATTTTCCTTGAAGAAATAAAATTTCAAGTGCCAAGGATTTGAAATTCAATATTCATTCAAACTGGAATTTGATTTCGAAAATTATAAATAAACTCCAGTTCGAAAGCCTTAGATTGTTGATGATTGCTTTTCTATATTTGAAGATAATTCAAATCACAGTAAGAGTATTATTATTACTCGTTGTGCTTCTCCCGTTATAATTCTCATATCTAACTAATTTTCCACCTTTTTTTGACGAGTCATCTCATTACATTCCTCAAAGCAATTGGAAATATTCATTTTTGTAATGCTTCAGATATTCAAAAAATTAAATTTTTCAAATTGAAAGAAGGCTAGAGGGAAAATGGAGAACCGAAATCTGCTTCACGTCGATAAGAATATGTAATTTTCTTCTTTAAACTGAAGACTATTTTCTTCTTTATAAAACTTCACTTTTTCAAGCAATGTTGTATGCAAAATTTCATGCTTTTATGTGAAAACTTTTCTTTTAAATTTGAAAATAATTTTTCGTAATAATCATAAATTAAAAGAAAAATTGAAGGAAAGGGCACATGTATAATAAAGATTGAAAGGATTAATTTTTTTTGCACATCTACATGACAAAAGCTTCAATTTAATCCGACACCAAGAAAATCAGACTGAATGAAAAGCTTCCAGGATAATAGTATAAAAAACGAATTTTTCGTATTTTCAATAATTGAAAATTGGTTTGTAATGCCCTGTAAAAACTTAAGACAAGAAATGTTATTGGAAGTCTCGACCAATTTATAATTCAGACCTTCAGTGATTAGGAATTTGTCTTTAAAATTTTCCTGGGTCAAAATAACAAAAGTTTTCGTTTGTGAATTTAATTGTCCATTATATCCCAAGCTCTAAGAACTATGCACCCCACCGACCCGACAGGGCATGTCGTTTTCATGAAGAAGGTAGATAGGTTTGAACCAAACAGTTGATATCCGCTTAGAATTAAAATTCTATAATGATGAAACTTGTAATTTTGTAATAAACGATTTGCAAATCAAAAAATCGGAATCTGTTGGTCTCAACAACTATAGACATATAAAATTGTCCACAAAAAGATTAAAATTGTCATCTTCTCTAAGTACCGAGTGAACTGTTAAAAATAGGAAAAAATGGACAACATAATTATTGCAGCTAAAAAAACTTATTAGAAGATTTAGTAAAATTTTAAGCGGATTAGTGATGACCCTTAGAGGCCTTGGGAGCCTTTTCGGATAATGTTGCCCTTTTCTCGAGATTTAGAAAACGTCTTGAACATATCCTGCTTTATTGTCTGAATTTCTGGGTAATTGAAGAATTAGCCAATTTGAATTATTTTAACTCGTGATATTCATATATATTTAGATTATTCGATTCGTTCATTTCTAAATTTATAAGTGAAGCCCCAATTGTTACAAGTTAAATTCCTATTTATGAAGCTGAGCTAAGAGAGACATTAGTCTGAAAGATCCACTCATTGTTGGAAACGTTAGACTACTTTCTGCTCGTGGTCCCCTCACCACTAGAATAAAATTCGCGTGCCCTATCTCACGTCTGTGAGCCTGGAGGCTATCCACCCTTCGACCAGAACAGCTCGACTAGTGGTAGATGGGGCTGCAACAAACTCGGATCGTGTAAGGGTTCGAGGAGATAAAATGAGATCGTGTTCCGGACCCATAGATGTGAGGGGAAAAGACAGAAAAGAAAAGAAATTGGTACATCGTCTGGGAAGAATGAGCCTCTGGACCACGAACCACCCTTCCATCTTTTCATATAATCATTTCGAACACTGTCCTACTTACTCATACATTATTTTTACCCATCAGATCTTATTAACACCTTTTCCAAGGTTCTCGAAAAACTTCAAAAAACAACATGCCCTCATTTCTCCATCATTAATTTTTTATTTTCCTGATTGTTAATATTTGAAGACCAAAATTCTGATCTTGTAACATTTGTAATATAGAATCTTTTATAGGTGAAATAAAACAATTTCAAATTTAAAATCATTTTCTTTTATATTCTCATTCTAACCGAGAAAGTGACCAAAGGTGATTAATTTCTCACATATAAAGTCGAGTATAAAGTAAATAAATGTGACTGACGTATGTTAGCAATTACCTAGACTAATGTTTTTTTGAATTAAAAAAAATTCTGTAAAATTTAGAAGGATTCTAGGTCAATTTGAAGTAATTCAGGATAAATTCAAGAATTCAATTTATAAATTCAAGCTAAATTCAAAAGAATTCAAATGAATTGGTAACAAATTTAAAATAAAGAAAAGACTTATTCCAGTAGAATTAGAGTGAATTTAGATAAATGTAAGGGAAATGAGATAAATTCGATAAAATACATAAACATTCATGGCGAAATAAAAAAATGTGAGTGAATCTTTAAAAAATCAAGTGAATTGAAAAAAATTAAAGTGCATCGAAAAAATTCAAAAATATAAAAAATTAATTAAATTTAGTCATTTTTGAATGAGTCTATGAAAACTTAAAGGAATTCAAAAGAATTTGACGAAGTAAATGAGAATTCAAGTTCAGTTCAAGAGACTTCAGCTTGAATTTAACAAAAACTTTTCAAAAATTAAAAAAATACAAAAAACTCAATTTATTTCAATAAAACTGAAGTGAATTCACAGGAATTCAAGCTACATGAGAAGAATAGATAAAATTCTGAACAAATCATGGTTAATTTGAAGAAAGTTCGATAATATGAAAAACTGATTGAATTCAGTAAGTTTAAAAAAATGTAAAGGAATTCAAAAGAATTTTATACGAAATGCCTAAGAATTCAGGGTGTATTTAGGACTTCCGGATGAATTATCAAACAAGAACTAAAAAAATTTCAAAATTCCATTGAATTGAGTATAATTGAGTGAATTTAGAAAATTTTCAGTAAATTCAAAAAGCTCAAAGAATTCCAAAGAATTACAAAACCATAATTGATTCAAGTAAAATTAAATTGAATTTAGGCGAATTTAAGGGAAATGCGAAAAGTTCGGTTAAATTTATTAAAATTCATGGTAAAGTTAAAAAAATTTAACTGAAATGGAAAAAATTCAGAAATATGAGAAAATTAATTGAATCTAGTAAGTCTTAAATGAGTTTACAAAAATCTACAGAAATTCGGAAGAATTTGTTGAAATGCCTACGAATTCAAGGCGAGTTTGAAACTTCAGGATGAAAATAACAACAAAATTAAAAAAAAGTCAATTGAATTGAGAATAATTAGGTAAATTTAGAAAAATTCAAGTGAGTTAACCAAATTCAAGAGAATTGCAAAGAATTGAAAAGAATATTGAAGGATTAAGAGTGAATGAGAATTCAGGGGGACTTCCAAATGAACTTAAATGAATGATAAAAATCCACACTTCTTGTGGATAAAGTCTTTAAAATTCATTTCCCCCCCCCCCCCTTAAAATCCCTTCAATTTATTGAAACACATTAGAAATTCATTGAAATATTTTTTAGTAACCCAATGATATTTCAGATTCTTTATTATCCCATTGAATTCCTGAAATCAATTGAAAATTCCTTGGAATCTTTTCAAATACCCTGAAATATTCAAAATCCTTCAAAATCGTTTGAAATACATTGCATTTTTAAAGTTCTTGAAAATAACTGGGAATATTTAAAAATAACATAAAATCTTTAAAATCCTTTAGGATCACCTGAATCTATTGAAATCTGTTGAATATACCCTAAGATAGTTTAAATCGTTTAAAATCTTTTGAAAACCCTCGAAATATTTCAAAGCTCTTGAAAATTTTTCGGAATCTTTCAAATTAAACTAAAATTCTTTTAAAAATTTTGAAAATACTAAATTATAATTAAATTAATTCTTTCAAATCCATTGAAATATTATAAAATCCCGAGAAATTACATGAATTTTGTATAATCAAAAGTCTATCAAAAAATCACTTGGAATCTTTAAAACATCCTAAAACCTCATAGATCCTATAAAATTGTTCCATATCTTCCTAAATTCCAGTAAATTCTTTAAGAGCCTTTAATTCTTTAATTTCTTGAAAATGCCTTCGAATCTTTTCAAATAACATGAAATATTTCAAATCCTTTGAATCCCTCAAAGCTTTATAAAATTCTTGGAGATTACTTCGATTTTTTTCGATACTCTAAAATTTTGAAAATCTTCTCAAATCCTATCAAAGCATTGAATTCTGTAACTAAATTAAAAAGTTTGAAAAGTGATTACTAAAGACTAAAAAGTGATTTCAGAAAGAAAGGACTGTGTGGCAGCCCTGATTATTCTTGACTGTTACTTGAAGTGCTTTTTATAGAAAATCTCTGACTTGTGCCATTTTTTTTTAAATCCCACACTTTTCCCTGACATTCCAGGTATTTCCTGAACTGCGGCCACCATAGACTTTTACCATCAAAAGATTTCTCCTTTCCAAATATACATATTCTAAAGCTTGGAGGAGATGTTTTTTCTAACATGCCCATAATATTTCAAACCTAAAAATAATTATCTTTAACAATTTCGGTATTCATAAAATTAAATTGCATAAAAATAATCTCTTCTTTTCGAAATACTCAGAGAGGTATTTTCCTCACAAAGTAGACATCACTTTCGTTTACCCATTTTCCATTTTTCAAGCAAACAGGATCCTAATTCAGCACATCCTGAATTTACGAGTGTCACCTTTTCTCGCGGCTTTGTTCCTCTGCAAATTCCGTGACGTATCTCGTTAAGAAAATCCGGTCTAAGAATTTAAATGGAGTTGAGTTCTACTCCAACCTAGCTTTATTCAACATCGGAACTGCATGAATAATACACGCAAGAGAAACTTTTAACATTCTCTGTTCTTTAACATTTCAATATTACTCCACTCGAAACTTATTCTATTATTTTCTCGCCCCTCTAACAATAATTCAACATGAAAATTGATAAGATAAATTTCGAAAATACAGGGTGGTCCTAGGTCAGAGAAAACCTGATGGGGCAGGAAAAATGAAAAAATGGTCAGGACAAAATTAGAGAATTTTGAAAAGCAAAGTTGACGCGGCCACTATGATACAGTGTTATGGATAGTAATTTATTTGCCTTGTATTTCTATTCCTTTTTTCTGTAGTTGCTTCCACCTGATGATTATATTTTCAGTTGAAAATTTTATTATTTGGTTCAAAATTCAACAATCTTGTTTGAAATTCTTGATCGAAAATTCAACAATTTTGTTGAGAATTCGTTTGTTTGGGTGAATTCAACTGGTTTTGATTTCAAGTTAAAATTCTCTTGTACAAACATCTATTATTAGATTATTCGTCGAAATTATATCTATTTGGTTGAAAGTTTAACTATTTTGTTGAAAATGAATCCTTTTTACTTGAAAATTCAACTATTCGGGTGAAAGTTGAACAATTTGAAGAAAAAACAATTTTCAAAGGTTCATCTCTCTGGTTGAAAATTGAAATATTTTTCTGGCAATTTGATTTTTCATTAAAAATTCATTTTTTAGTTTACAATAAAACTTTTTATTTTGTTTGAAAATTAACCTTATTTAGTTCAAAATTCGTATTTTTCAGTAGAAAAACTAATCTTCTTGGTTTGAAATTTCCTCTTTTTTGGTTGAAAATGCAATTTTTTGGTTGAAAATTATCTGTTTCGATTAAGGATTCATATTTTCTAATCGAAAGTTTAAATCTTCCATAAAAAGATCGTCTTTTGGCTTGAAAATTCAACCATTTCGATACATTTCTTTCTCTTTCTTGCCTCAAAAATTCTTTGTTGAAAATTTATTTTTTTGGTTAGCAAATTCATATCTTTTGTTAAAAAATAAAATTTTATAGCTGAAAATCCAACAATTTGTTTGAAAATTCGTGTAATTTGTTAAAAATTCGTCCATTTTGGTAGCAAATTAATCTTCCTGGTTCTCTGATTGGATATTATTCACTTTTGGTTGAGGATTTAACTATTTTGTAGAAAATTCGTCTTTCTTAGTTAAAAAATAAACTAATTGGTTTAAAGTGTTGAACATTTATTATTCTAGGTGAAAATTCATATTTTTGGTTTGAAAATTCAACTGTTTCGTAGAAAATTTGTCTTTTTGGCTTGAAAATTGAACAATTATGTAAAAAATGAAATTATTTGGTTCACAATTAACTTTTTTGTTGAAAATTCATATTTTTAGATAAATATTTAACTATATAGCTGAATATTTAATTATTTTGTTGAAAATTCAAGTATTTTGTTGAAAAATCATCTTTGTTATTAAAAATTCGACCTGTGGGACTAAACATTTATCTTCAATGATATGGTCTCCTTTGGTCGAAATCAATAAAGAAATTAATATTTTTTATTTTTAATCTGAAATTTTATTGTTTTATTCCATTTATAGAAGATTCTGTGATAAAAATGTCAAGGAATAGTCAGGGAATGTTGAAAATTATGTAATTCGGCCACCCAGAAAATAGCAGTTCAAAGAAAGATAATTTATAAACTTGAGAAAATGTTTCACGAGAGGCACGTAGTTTTGAATATAATGACGGGATACTGAAGATTGATATCTGGAACACGAGACTTTATTTATCAACCTATTTGATACTATTTTCGGAACAGGTCACGCAAATGTCAAGCCTTATAACAGGATAATACCAAATTGGAAGTCAGATATCATTTAGAGGATAATTAAATTATCCCAAAATAAATTGGTGAGCAGAAAACTCTATTGACACCATGTCTGACCAAACTCGCACCCTTTCTACTGTTGAGACTAAGTGGATATTTTACTACTGAATCCTGGTGTTATAGTGTGGTTTTTTTCGTCAATGTTTTTTATTTATTAAACTGAGAAAGAAACTGAAGCCAATTCACAAAGAATTTTCAACCAAAAAAGATGAATTTTCAACAAAAGAGTTTATTTCTCTAGCTAAAAAGTCGTATATCTTAGAAAACATTTCACTTTGAAATCCGCAAAGATGAATTTTCAACGAAAAAAGTTAATTTTAGACTAAGAATAAATAAATTTAAAACAAAAACACTTACATTTTCAGCCAAATAATTCAATATCCAAGCTAAAAAGAAGAACCTTCTAAATTTAGTTAAATTCTTAACTATGAAAGATGAATTTTTAACTAAAAGAGGTTACTTCTCTACTAAAGGATTGATTTTCAATCCAAAAGGATAAATATTCTATTAACAAAAACGAATTTTCATTAAAATAGTTCAATTTTTGACCGAATAGTAGAATTTTCAATCAAAAGAGATGAATTCTAGACTGAAAATATGATAGTAGACTATTCAATTAGAAATAAATAATTATGAATCATAAAAGATGAATTTTCAACCAAAAAGATGATTTTTCTACCAAAGGATGGATACTCAATCGAAAAGGAAGAATTTTCTATCCAAAAAGACGAATGTTCAACAAAACAGTTGAAGTTTCCAGGAAAAAAGATGTTTAAAAAAGTGTAACTTTTAACCAAATGAAACGAATTCTGAACCAAAAATATTATAGTAAACTTTTCAATAAAAAGGAGTTTACTTTCAATAAAAAAATACCACTTATATACCAGAAGATGAATTTTGCATCCAAAAGGACAAATTTTTCATCCAGAATGACGATTGTTTAACGAAACAGTTGAATTTTTTATCAGATGAATTCACACTCAACAAAGTATTAGGCTTTTTATTTACAAAGAAATGAACTTTCAACAAAAAATAGTCGAATTTTCGTGAGAGGTTCTATTAATTCAGTTCTCATTTACACTGTAAAACGCCGATCCTCAAAGTACGATAAATTCAGTGTAGTTTTGAGTTGCAATATTTTTGATACGCTCAAAAAAATGAAGGCGAAAGTAAAATTTTCATTGTATAAAGTGAGATGCAACAAATTTTACACCGATGTTTTTCTATGTGAGCAAGAAAAAAGAGAAAAACGTAAAAAAGAGGAAAAAGGGGAAAAAGGCGAAAAAGCGGAATTTTCTTGGAAATAGAGGAAAAAGGGCAATTATTTAAAAACTAGCTGTGAATTCGATCTCGAGTGTTTCCACTTTGTTTGTATTTATAATTATATGGTGCTCATTTCACGAGCACTTTGCTTCCCGATAGCAAATGTATTTGCTTCCTCATAGAGGAAGCATTAGTTATTTTTTTCAATAATAGGCAAACCGAAGTCTTCATTTTGCTCAATTTAAAAATAGAAATTTACCAAAAATGAAAAATTACAGAATAATACAAAAATGTTTTAAATAACAAGACAAATAAGACAAATCAAATCTTGGGTTCGAAATAATAATTTTTTGAGCTGGAAAAGGGAAAGGAAAAGTTCTGTCGCACCCTATCCCTTTCCCAGCTTTACGATTTCTTCACAAAACTTGTCATAATATTGCTCTATTTGAAAATTTATGATCAAAAAGTCTTTTCTATTCATGCATCAACTTTAAATTATGTCGATGAAAAAAGTTTTTCTGTTTGAACCTGATGATTCAGATATTATAAATGAGCAGAAATTCCCTAATCTTCAATAAAGTGTATTATTATTATTATAGATCAATCAATTTGCCTTGAATCAAGAGATTTTTTCCGTTCTTGCATCAATTTTGAATTATGTTACTGAAAAGAAGTTTTACTATGAAAAACCGTGTTTTCAAATATTATACAATTTCACAATTTCCATAGTCTTCAATAAAATGTCTTAATATTATAGGTCAGTCGATTGATCTCGAATCAACACATATTTTCTGTTCTTGCATCAACTTTGAATTATGTTAATGAAAACAGTTTTACTATAAAAAAACGATTTTCAAAATATATAAATTACCATAACTTCCCTACTCTTTGATAAAATGCATTATTATTATAGGTCAATGGATTTGTTTCGAACCAACGAATCTTTTATATCCTTGCATCAACTGTGAATTATGCTAGTGAAGAAAGTTTTACTATAAAAAACCGATTTTCAAAATATATAAATTACCATAACTTCCCTACTCTTCAATAAAATGTATTAATATTATAGGTCAATAGATTCGTCCCGAACCAATGAATCTTTCACATTCTTGCATCAACTTTGAATTATGCTAATGAAAAAAGTTTTACTATAAAAAACCGTATTTTCAAATATTATGCATTACCATAGCTTCCTTACTGTTCAATAAAATTCATTAATATTATAGGTCAATCGATTCGACTCGAATCAACGCATCTTTTCTGTTTTTACATCAACTTTAAATTATGTTAATGAAAAAAGTTTTACTATAAGAAACCGATTTTCAAAATATATAAATTACCATAACTTCCCTACTCTTTGATAAAATGCATTATTATTGTAGGTCAATCGATTCGTTTCGAACCAAGGAATCTTTTATATTCTTGCATTAACTCTGAATTATGCTAAAGAAAAAAGTTTTACTATAAAAAACCGATTTTCAAAATATATAAATTACCATAACTTCCCTACTCTTCAATAAAATGTATTAATAGGGTAAGAGCACTAGTGGTTGGCACTGCGCCAGTTGTTGGCACCCTCTCTCATTTTTGTTAAATTTTAAGGAAATGCAAACATTTATCGTATTTTGATGGTATTATTTTAATTCTACCATTATTTCTGCGTGTACCGACATATATAATTCATACAAAATAATGTCAAATTTAGTGATAAACTAATGAATTCACTTCAGTTCTTAGGGTGCCAAGAATTTATCCGGTTTTCTAAAGAAAATTTTTAGCTGACAACATTTTTTAATTTTGTTCAAACAACGTTGTGAACAAGTAAATCTGTTCCAATTTTTGTGAATATTGAAAAGAAATACTTGCAATATAATCAAAATAAGGAATGAGCCTCGGTAATAATTTATTTATTAATTTTAGGGGGGTGCCAATGGAAATGAATAGAAAAAGTATGGTCTCTAGTCGTTGGCACCCCAGTGCCAATGACAAGACCATGCAATTCGAGAATGATTTCATTCATTGGCACCCCTGCCTCGCCAGAAAAAAGTGAGTTTATGTAATCTCAAGAACTTGTGTTGACATGAGCCATTTCACGTATTTCTGATAAAATGAAGTGTTAAAAGTGCCGGAACAACAAAAGTCTTTACTAGGTAGACGAAAAAGTAGCTAACAATTATAATAAATGAAGCTGTCATTTTAATACCGGTATATACCGGTAATCGTAACCTCCAAAGTTCTGTTCATTTAATTTATTATTCTTTTTAGGCCTCGAGGTATAGGTAAATATTGGTTTTATTTAAATTATAAATAGAATTTTATTATCTTTATACATATTGTGTTTAATAATATTGTCGTACAATGTTTTAAATGTTACGCAGGAATTCATGTTATTATAAATAGCCAAAGTTTTTATTTAATCGGTGGGTGATTTGTTTTAACTTTATTTATGTATCCATGTTTGAATTTTTTTCTTAATTTTTCTAGTATGAAGTAGAAAATGAGAAAATTAGTAACATTTATGGGTTTTATTTTATTTATTGCCATATGTTTGCCCGTCAGAGAGTGTCTCTGAGGAAAGAAAAACATATGCCAAAGAACACATACCCGTGCAGAAATTTTGGCGTGGCGCGGGTCGGGCCCAGATGTGGCAGAATGTGGGCCCAGTCGGGCAATCCTTCCAGCGCCAGATTCGAAATGAAACGCCTAGCCTGATCAGGGCCAGACTGGGCATCCATAAGGACGGTCGGATCTGGCCCAGAGCAGCACCCTTTTCTTTTTTTATGTTTAGCCATACTATTATTTAAATTTTATTGCAGTAATAAATAAACAATAAATTGAGAACTTTATACTTTATTAAAAAATATTAGAAAATCAAAAAAGAACATTTTTCATATTTTTCAGTCTAACTTAATATAAATTAAACAGGTGTTCAGCATTTTGTAGTCCTGTTCATGCAACAAAGACTAGCAAAGTGAGGTTATGACACTGAAAATTCTAAAGCAACTATCCGTACCTTTGCAATACACTAATGTTGTAGATAGAAGTTGTCGTAGTTATCACAATAATAGCATACTGAAGAATGTTGGATCGGTTAAATATCCAAGCGTTATTTGTGCAACAAGCAAAACAAAAATTTGTTCAAATTAAGTGAACTTTCTCGATTGCACTGTCGGAAATTTGAAAGAGAGAAAGTACCAATTAAGACGTACTTACACGAACGTTTCACTGTCGTTGAAAGGTTTATTTTGCTCATAGGTTCATTGCAAACTTATTTTCGTGTAGAAGGTTGCACTAGAATTATTAGCATAATTAATTAACGTAAACTTAAGCGAATGAATCACATGGCTACACGTGGCTTTGCTGTCTACCCTTGTACAAAGTTGCCTTCTTTTCCAAACAATCGAAAGGAAGAGTTTGTGAAATCAGAAACATAACCTCTGCTAACGTTCCTACTTTTAAATTAATGTTTATATAGTTTTCTTAACTTATTATTCTCAATTTATTTTGAGGTTAGGTTTGCTCGACCGATTTTAATAAATCTACTTACCTTCATCCTCATTCCGCACTAGGGAATGACAGCAATTGACCTATATTTCCGTACCCGTAAGGTACTTTTTGTTTTTGGCATTTTAATTAATTTTGAAATCGCATTAAACTCAAAACCGAGCCGTATTGTGGAAAATATAAAATAGAACATCAGATATATCAGGCGGTCGGCACAGCAGATGGCGCTGCAATTTACAGCTGGTATTTTCTCGATATTTGAATGTGGTTCCGACCCGAACCACAAGAGTGGCCATGCGACAGCCACAATGTGGCAAACCCGATCGGGGCCACATCGGAAATCGGGACCAAATTGGGCAATTTCTGCACGGGTATGTGACATGGCTAGGCTTTATAGCTGCTGTCAAAGATGTTGACTTGTCCAAAAACAAAATTTATAAAATACTAAATTTAGAATTATTAATAGAAAATTTATTTCATATTTTCAGAAGCACAATTTGTTTTTATCAATGTTTTAACGCAAGTACAGAAGTTTGAAGAGGTTATGTGAGTGTAGTGCCAATCACTGGTGACGAGGGGTGCCAATAACTGGGGTTAGCAGTGCCAAGCACTAAAATTTTGGGACTACATGCTTATTTTTAATAATTTTTCAAGTTTTTTTCAACTTTGAATAATAATTCAACATTCCAGTGTATTCTGCATAAAATTTGGAGTGCCGGTATAATTATCACTATTTCAGAATTCAATACTTTATGTGTTTATTTATTTCCTAAAGTCTGAATTTCCTCTTAAGGTGCCAATAACTGGTGCTCTTACCCTATTATAGGTCAATCGATTCGTCCCGAACCGAGGCATCTTTTATATTCTTGCGTCAACTTTGAATTATGCGAATGAAAAAAGTTTTGCTATAAAAAACCGATTTTTAAAATATTATTGAGTGCTAGAAAAAAAATGCATTAAATATTTTTTGAAATCCTTCGGTCAGTTTCAAGATATTAGTGAGGAAAATGAGCTCTCTAAATTTCATCAATTTATCTGCAACCGTTTTCTAGTTATCGTGTTCACAAAAAAGCGTGACATCCACACATCCACACATCCATACATCCACACATCCAGCCATCCACACATCCACACATCCACACACACATCCGGACAATTGCTTAGAACATTGTATTAGACATTTTTAAATTAAGGAGGGTTCAATTGAATGAATTTAAAAAATTTGAAAAATGTCACCATTACAAAGCTTCCTCTATGAGGAAGCAAAAGGGGAAAGAGTGTGAATTCTGTGATTTATTAAACCGCAGTAATAATTCTGTGCTAGGCAGGAAATTATGTCATTTCAGAATATGAATTTTGAAGTTCCGCAAGAAAAGGGCCCATCTTGTCGCATTTTTGTGACTCAGGAACTAAAATATAAATTTTCAATTTCCGATAAAAAATCATACTTCAATCTGTGCTCTATTTCGAAAACAGCTAAAAATCACAGGCAGCCTGTAAAGGTAAGGACTGTATGGAGACTGCCGAAGTTGTGTAATGCTGTTTTTTACCAGTAATTATTGAATAGGTTGCGATGAATGGGTAGGTGCGTTTTTGTGTTTGTTTTTCTCACTTTTTCACAAATCAGGCTTAAAATCTCCAAAAAAATAGTTGATGGAATCCCGTGGTCTTCCACTCTCACTGTTAAACCACGATTTTCATTAATTAACACTCGTTTTCGTTCCACATTTTAAATAGTTTTGGTCTTCACTTTCCAGTGAAGTACGATCACTTAAATCGCTTGAACCACTCAATTTGAGTATCACTCATACAGGCTCATCACCATACACCTTCTGAAACATAACGATGGTTTCTGAACATGAATGACCAAGTTGTTGGCAAAATTTTAGTCAGATTCTTTATTCGGTGCGTTTCGTCATCCTGAAATGCGACGCGTACGTGTTTAAACGTTTACACCACTGCGTACACTAGTCGACTAAAGATTAACAGGTCCGTGTCACTTAGGAAGTGGCCTCACAGAGGACCTCCCAAAATGGTAAATACCTGTTTTTGATAATAGCACAACTAGGTAAAAAGTTAGCGTACAAGGTCGGATACTTTCGGGACAGCTCTGGTATATGTAATACATCGGAACATTTATTTTTGAACGAAACATTAACTATAAAATTTTTAATATAAAATGATCTTCAATATTTTAACGAAGATGGTTGGTAACAACAAACAAAATTCTTGCATTTATTACAAAAGTAAGAACAAATCTGCAAAATTCCCGATTTTCTCGAAATTCCCTGGCTATTTCTGGGCTTCTTCCCATAGCTCATTTTCACAGACTAATTCCCGGGTTTCCCGTTCGATGGACACCATGTACTTTTTCATTCGATATGATTTAAAGAAAATTGCTAGGGATGTCGCGATGATGACGGATCGTTGGTAAGACATAGGGTGACGATTTTGTCGCTAAAATGTATTATTTCTTCGCTCTCTCGTAATGTGAAAACACGTTCTTGTTGCCACAATATATCTTCGGGTCGCAAGAACCCCTCAAGAGTTATACAAGGTATTAGTGCGGAACAGATGTAGGCGTTGCAACATGAAGGCTACGAGGTTTGCAGACTCACCCTTACCCCTAACAATTTGTCACCACCATAGCATCCGCAACAGCCTCCAGCTCACCCGATAGCCCGCGTTTGATAAATCATGCGATAGGCGCAAGACATTATCGGCAAACATACCCATTAAAGTCTTTTTCCCAGACAACCCTACTAAAGATTATATTCATGTCCCCAAATACAAAAAATGCAATACATCACTAATATCTAATGTTTTTGAAAATTATTGTATATAAAATATTCTTAGGGGCCGTTCATAAACTACGTTAACAATTTGAGGGGGGGGGGAGCACCAAAAACTGCGATTGGTAACCGGGCTTGAAATCCATTAATAAAAATCAAATTGGAAATGGGTCATAATAGTCCGCCAGGCTGACCAATGAATGAAATGCAAAATCTCTTTTTAATTTGATACTGTCTTGAATTTATCAACAAAATGAAAATGGATTTATTGGATATTGATTCAGTAAAGGCACATTGTTCTCATTATGTATGTTCTAATAACACGAATGTACCATTTCTCGCTCATTTGTATTTTTTTTTTCATTTGAAAAGTAAAGTCTCAAAGTTTTGCAGAATTATATATCATAAGAAAAATATTAAAAGGTATTTATGAATTTTAAAAATTGTTTACATGTTTGACAAGTTTGGCCTTTTTAATTCGCTAAATATGGCCTATTTCAGTTCTCTTACTCCTTAGTTCAATAATAACATAATAAGTTTGAAAATCACTGTAGGATTTCAGACTTCACACAATACCCACTGTTCCTCGCATTTCCTCTTTTTTTAAGAATTTTTACTTTCCTCCCTGTTTTCAGGAAATTGACTCTTTTTCTCATTTTTTCGCTTGCATGTGAACTAAATTAACAGAATCCGATAAGAAAATCTAACTATTTTTGATTAAAGGTTAATTGTTCTTGGTCGAAAGGTCTAGTATCTTTTTCGTTCGGAATTAATTTCTTTTGGTTGAAGACTCATCTCTTTGGTTGCAACTTGAAATATTTTGTTAAAAATTCATTTCATTTTTAGTTCAAAATTAATTATTTTCATTGACAACTATTTGGTCAAAAATTGATCTTATTCAATTGAAAAAGTGGTTGAGCTTGATTTAAAATTCATATCATTTGTTCAAAATTCATCTCTTTTTGTAGTAAAATAATCTTCCTGGTCAAAAAATTATCCTTTTAATTAAAAATGCAATTATTCGGTTGAACGTTCAACTCTTTTCTAGAAAATTAATTTGTTTTGAAGATTCATCATTTTAGTTGTAATTTCGTTTCTTTGGTTGAAAAATATTTGTATTAATTGACAGTGCAACTATTCTATTTTGTTTGAAAATTGATATTTTTAAATGACAATTGATCGTCTCTAGTTTAAAATTCAACTATTTAGTTCAAAAATCATGTATTTTGTTCAAGATTCGTCTTTTTTGGTAGGTTTTAATTAAACTCTTCGAAGCTTAAGGTTAAGGTACAGATTTTTCAATAAAATGTGATCAGCACAATCATTGACAACACTAGAAACACTGGCAAGACCAGTCCAGGTAATAAGGGCAACAGAATGGCAATGTTCTGGGACTGCCCTGGAAATGTGAATATTTTTCAAAATAACCAAGGCAATAGTATATTGTGCTACAAGTGCGGAAAGTAGGCAGTTCCAGACGAGTGTGAAGTTTGCTGTACGAGCCAGAGGCGAGTCGAAGGGGAGTTGTAGGCGAGTCGTAGGCGAGTTGGAAGCGAGCCGAAGGCGAGCTGTAAACGAGCCGAAGACAAGCCGGAAACGACCCGAAGATGAGCCGATGGCAAGTACTGTAAACTTCACAAGAGTTGCAACTGTCTACTTTCAGCACCTGTTGCACACGATATTTTTTGTAACAAATGCAGGAAATTTTCGATTTGAGAAACAATAAGAATAATTTTTTTGGAAATTTATGGTAATTTTTGGAAATTTATGGTAAAATTACCAAAAATTTCCGGAAATTTCCAGTGTATATGTATATTACCGAAAATTCCCAGAAATTCAGGGTATCGAAAGCTTTTTGGAAAAAATCCGAAAATTTCAAAAATTTCCGGAAAATGCTAAATTTCCAAAATTTCCGGAAATTTATGAAAAGTTGCTGAATTATCGGAAATTTCTGGTCTCCAAAGCTTTTTGGAAAGATTCCAAAAATTTCCAGAAATTTATGGGAAATTGCTAAATTTCCGGTTATTTATGAAAAATTGCTAAATTACCGGAAATTTCAGGTAGCCAAAGCTTTTTGGAAACAATTTGAAAATTTGCTAAATTTCCGGAAATTTATGAAAAATTGCTAAATTTCCCAAATTTCCGGAAATTTATGGAAAATTGCTAAATTTTCGGAAATTTCAGGTATCCAGAAATTTCTGAAATTTTCGGTAATTTATCGGTAATTTATGGTAATTTATCAGTTATTTATGGTAACTTATCACTTCGAGTTTGTCCAATCACTATTCACTACTCACAATCAGTCTCTCAATCGTCAAATCATAATGAAGTGAGGTTATTATTTCGGCAGTCTTGGAAAGTAAATCTGAATCGAAATGCGCAAGCGCAACAGCAAGAAAAAGTAATCTGGCTGGAAGTGCGCAAGCGCAACAGCTAGAAAAAGTAATCTGGCTCAAAGAGCGCAAGCGCAGCAGCTAGAAAAAGTCTTTTTATAACTGCTTTTTACCACGGCTTTGGAATTGGTCACTTCCCGCACGCAATACATGCCTCGAAAAGCGAACATTTCGTGCGGGCGTTACAAAAAAGACATTCTGGACTACCAAAGTAGTCCAGCTTATCAAGAGAAGCTTATAGATCAGTTCAACCGACAAGGGCAAGACACTTTGATAGTTCAGCCAATTAAGACAAGACTACAGATCAGTCCAAACAACAAAGGCAAGACATGTTATTGGTCCAGCCAGTTAAGACAAGACTATAGATCAGTCCAGTCAACAGAGACAAGACACTATGCTTGTCTACACTGAGCTTCTCATGCAAGCAGGCTTCGCAATGCGCCTTGACTTGCTAATTAATGCCCGTGACCTGCATCAATGACGTTTTCAAGCAATGCTGTCATAGGATATTTGATCCGCTGTTGCTGATGTCGTGCATACCCTAAATACCAAAATATTCTCGCAATGTGGGCACAAGATCCAAGTATTCCAGCTCCAGTTTTACATGTGCAATAACACCCTAAGATAGGTTTATTAGGTTCTTCATCTGCAAAGGCCTCATTCTCTTAATTCATATAATCATTTCATCATTTATGAACGTCTATTAGTCTATAACGTCTATCATTTATGAATGACTAATAACATGTCTTGCCTTGGTTGGTTGGACTGATCTATAGTCTTTTCTTAACTGGCTGGACTATCAAAGTGTCTTGACTCTGTTATTTGGACTGATCTGTAGTATTGTCCTTACTAGCTGGACTACCAAAGTGTCTTGCCTTTGTTGGTTGAACTGATCTATAGTCTTGCCTCAAATTGCCTGACTAATAACATGTCTTGCCTTTGTCGGTTGAACTGATCTATAATCTTGTCTTGATTAGCTGGACTATTAAATACCTTTGGTAGTCCAGAATGTCTTTTGCCTTTACTATTTTAAAAAATATTCACATTGCCAGGGCAGGCTCACAACATTGCCTTTAGTGGCTGAACTGGCTTTTCCTTTGATACTGGACTCATCTACAGTCTTGTATTTATTGACTGAACTGTCTTCTACCTTCAATATTTCGAACTGTATTTACATAGCCAGAACAGCCCCATGATTTCGCCTATTACTACCATGACAGCGCCATTTCGTTGCTCTTTTTAGCTGGACTGGTCTAGCCAGTGTTTCCAGTGTTGTCAGTGATTGTGATGATCACACTTTATTGAAAAATCTGCACCTCATCTTATTCGTATTCAACCCCACCTACATCAAAAACTTTTAATTTTTTGGTCTGGTACCCATTATGATTTTTTGATCAGGAGGCTTCGAACGATATTATATTTGTTCATTCATTTTGTTCAAAATTAGTTTTTTTTTAGTTGAAACTCAATTTCTTTATCTGAAAATTTAACTATTTCAGTTTTGGTTATAAATTTATCCTGAATGAGTTGAGAATTCATCTATTTGGTAGAAAATTTATATATTTTGTTGAAAATTACTTTTTTTTAGTAGCAAATCAATCTTGTTAGTTGAAAATTCATCCTTTCGGTTGAGGATTCAACTAGCTTGTAATAATTCGTCTTTTTTGGTTAAATTTAACTAGTTGAAAATTAGCTTGTTTGTTGAAAATTAATTTCTTAAACTGTAAATTTAACGACTCCATTTCTGGTTGAAAACTTGTCTCTTTTCGTTGAAAATTGAACTACTTAAATTAAATTCATCTTTTTGATCGAAAATTTTAATGTTTTGATAAAAATGAGTCTTTTTGGATTGAAAATTCATCTTTTGTGATATCCTAAGAACTTCGCAATGTAAATTTGCAATGGTTGTTTTACGTACGTGAAAGTTCATAATCATTTTTTGACGTTTCAAGTAAAGTGTATTTGGAAGACACACAAGACTTTATATTATGACATTAGGTTCACACCTGAGATTGACAGTTATTCTATTGCACTGAATGTCGGCATTATATCAAGGCAGCAATCAGTCTCAATTCAGGGCAATAATCAGACTTAATTTGAGACTTTTTTGTAATGTCTCAACTTGAAACCTCTTTGACCAGACTTCACTCCGTCTAGAAAACTCAATATTCGGCTCTACTGTACTATCTACAAACTTAACTTGACGATAAGAACCAATTTCATCAGGACATGAGAATTGGTAAGCACTAGCAGGTGCAGGTAAACATCAGCAAAGGTTGTTCCGGGGTCGTATTGCCGACATTGTCAGTCAGTCAGTCAGTAAAGTTGGGGTCTGTCGTCATGGAAACGCGCCCTAAAATAGTTATTTATTCACGCGATTCGCCTCTGGCCTTGGTAACTATGTCCCCTCACACGCACCACCACTTCTCTCCTCTCTACTCTTCTGAAAAATTACCCTTTCCGATTATTAAACCCAACTTTGCAAACTCGAACCTCTTAAACTCACATGAAAAATGTATAGTTCAATCCTCTCACCATAGAGAATAGAAGAAAAGTAGAAAAGTAGACAAATTGGTTTCTCAAGATAACCTCAATGTTCACTATGCAAATCACTTAAGCCTAGAGTTCTATCTCCAATTTGGACTTTAGAAGAGAAGCGGATCACCAATTAACTGTTGCTATCACTACAATCAAAACTTTACAATCTTACCCTAAATTATTTGACAAATTTGACCTATTTTGTATGGAAATAATTCCGATACTTTATTCTCTTCTCTCTTGTGAAAAATTACTCTTTCCGATCATCAAACCCAACTTTTCAAACTCGAACCTCTTAATCTCAGATGAAAAATTTATAGTCCAATCGTCTCATCATAAAAAAACAGAAGAAGAGTAGATAAATTTTTCAAGATTCTCTGAATTTCCACTACATATAAGATCTCGAACATAGGGGGACTTATCTCCAATTTAACCTTAATAAGAGTGTCTCATAGCCAACAAACTATTTGTTTCGCTAATAGTAAAACATATATAACCTTTCGCCAAATTATTTGACAAATTTGACCTACTTTGTGTGGGAATAATTCCGATACTTTACACTCTAGGGAATCAGTTTTCATCCATTGTGGTATCGGAAATCTGAAGATCTTGAAAAGGGTCTTGGATGAGCAAACGAGCCGACAAATCGGATTGACGCTTTTCTGACCGTTACGGTCATGGAAGCTGTCCAAGATGAACACGATTAGATTCTAACTTGGATCTCCCTCTCCATTCTTTATTCCCGAACCCCATGGAATTGGCCGGGCACGATTAATTGACGGTAGGCCCTTCGAGACCATTCCGATGAGATTCGAACTGACAGCTTCGGATTCCAGAAGGGTGCGAAAAGGAATAGCATAGTAAGGAACAAATGAACATGTTGTGAACTTGGTTCGAACCTTCCACTCACTTTAGCACATTCCTGATAATGCTCGAGTCAGAGGCTTAATTAACCTTGATTTACCCACTGGGGAAAGAATAGATACTTAAAATTAGCTTGGGAATTATAGTGATACATTTTTTTTTAATTATGAGATGAGTGACCCTGGTAGTGCAAGCATGCCTTAAGATGTTTACCCTATGTCAAAATTAAGGGATGAATTATTACCCAAAGATAAATTTTGGGCTATCCATTAATAATAAAACATGGAATTGCCAGCTTTACGTCAAACTAGCAGTGTCATCGTAGAAGTCTTCGTTGATCAACTTCTTTCCTTCACTGGAATTGAGGGCTCATTAAGGGCTCTTGAAAGGCCCAAGAACCAATTTATAAAAAAACAACCCTCATCATTGAGAATCTATGCTAAAAAATAAATAGGCTCTAAACATAAAAGTGAGTACAAAAGAATTTAGGGCTCTTAGCGGGCTCTGCAAAACTATAGGAGGTAGATATCACTTTTTTTACGGCATCACTTTTTGCGGGCCCTGTTTTTGAATAAGATATCTTTATGCTGTTATTTTCAATGTTAGACAGATGAATCTGGGTTCCCACCGGTGATCTTATTTTAAGACCACTCTAGACTGTTTTTTCTGAGTCTTATTTTAATACCTTCAATTAGGCCTGAAATAATACTTTTTTTCACCGTTGACATCCCCGAAATAAATTTTTCAAAACTGTCCCTTAAAATTGAGAAATTACCCCAAAACCAGAAGCTTTTAGTCTGGATTTGATTCATCTTCATCGTAGTCGCTTTGAAGATAATTCATCGACAAACTGTAGTACTTCCATCAACTGAAATTTGAAATGATCCCTAATTCAAATGATCGAAAAATTTTGTTTCTTACAGAAGTTAAACGCTTTTGAAAATTGAGTGCTTTTCGAAGATCATTGGTTTGTCATTTGATTTTTTCAAGTCAAGTGGCTTAAAAACGAGTTAAAAAACTAAAATTTCTCAAATCTCCTAAGTTGTAAAATATAAAAATCAAAAACTTTTAGGATGTCTTCTTTATCTGCTTGAAAATCACCCGCAACAGAAATTCACTTCTGTTTTTTCCGTGTTTAAGTGATTTTAGTGCCGGAATTTCACTGAGTGAAACAGCGAATTCTCACTGATTGACAGTGACACACTTCTGGCTATTTCAACCAGTGAGATTTCACTGGTTCCTTTTAAGAGAGTATCAATGAGGTGTTTTTCTGAAAATTAGGTCAATTTTGAAAATTCATTTTTGGTTAGTATTTAACTTTAAATTTAACATTATCTGACTTTATTTCACTCATGCAGAAAGAACAAAAAAAGGAGCTAATTTATTAGAAGAATTCTATTTGACAAAATTATTCAAATTGAAAACCGAAGCAATCCCGATTTTTAAAGTATTTTGAAATATAAACAATATGAGGTCCCATCAAAAAGCTTCATGCGATAAGCAGAGTTGTACCATCTGAAGACATCCTGTAAGTTTTATTCAAACTCACGTTTTTACCAGCCTCATTTATATCAAGCTGAAAACCTTCAAAATTGAAATTTTGGAAGCAATGTTTTGTATTTACATTCTTTATTAAAATTTGTACTTAAATTAACATGCATTCTTAACAAATGAAAGTTCAATTCTATAAATGAGAATATGATTTTTGTTTGATTAAGTGATCTCACGTATTTGTCTAAAATAATAGCATTTTGTGATTCAGCGTACAAGCCATCTTCGCAAAGCACACCAACATTTAAGAAGAATTGTTAGAAATGGAAATAATTGTGAGCACTTATAAATAGTGAAATTCGAGACTACGAAGATTCGAAAAACCCTCAAATCCTCAAACAAAATTTGAATACCCCCAATTTTTCGGAAATTATTTATTTAAATTTGAGGGATGTAAATTTTGAATACGAATTTTGTCAACCACATTATTTCCAGTCAAAATTCCATATTATCTGAATCAATCGAATACAACATCAATCCAGGTTAATGGGGTCATGAATTAATCATCGGAAATTGCACAATACACGGAAACAAATTTATAACTGATCCAACGATATTTATCCTTTATCTGGCCACATATATCGCTGAAAACGAACAAACGATATACGCAAAGTATTTAAGATAGGTATTTGCAGCATAATTTAATTCCACTATTATTATTAGAAAATCACATTTGTAAATTGTTTACAAATACATTATACAGTTAAAATCTAAATTTTGGATGTCTGAATATAAGGCTGATTAAATTTAAATAATTTTGAAAGAGGTTTCAAATTTATCATTAACTTCACAGTTCAACGTTACAATTGTAAATATCAAAAAGGCTTCAATCTAATGAAAATTAATATGGTAAATTCGAAACCCAAGCTAATTATCATGGGAGAAAATAAATATTTATTTATATTCATAATTTCATGAATAGAGTGAAATTATTTCAATTGTAGATCTTTAATCGTTTACATTTGATTTTATCTCACCTCGAATTTGTTTAAAATTTTTAAAAATCTACAAAAATAGATTTTCACGATAAAATGTAAGAAAAATGAACTCTGCAGCTATCGTGAAATTCAAATCGACTGGGAGAGCAATTAATTGATGTTTGAACTTGTGCTGGGGAGTGTCTGAAATCTGATCACTTAGGCGAGTGAAACCCTCTCTGTTGTGCGGTAACTGAGCAAGTTCATTAAAACGATTAAACTTGTGTCTAACAAAATCGAAACATCAATCATTTTCATTTCTAATTAAAAGTGATTGTAAGTCTATTATAATTTCAGTTACTGAATTCCTTTCAAATTGTTTTGAACTTGTCTCGAAATACTCAGAAGGGAGCATCCATATCTGATTAAACACCAGTATTATCGACACAAAATGTAGTAGTTGTGTTTCCAAGCAGGAATTTGAATTTTGAAACCAAAAAGATGAATTTCTTAGAAGAAATTTTAATTTTCGACAAAAAAGTTCATTTTGAACCAAGAAAGATGATTTTTCAAACGAGAAAGATGAACCTACCAAAAGAGATGAATGTAGCAGAATAGTTGAATTTTCAAAAAGATAATCAAACTTTCAACAAAAAAGTTTAATTTTTCACCAAATAGCATGAATTCAGAACTAGAAGAGTGGTTTAAAACAAAAAATGAAATAGTTAAATTAGCAGTCAAAACAAGAATAATTTTCTACATTGGACTTTTAAGCCGGAAAAGAAGAATTTTCAAAATAATTGAGTTTTCAAGCTGAAAAGTCGGATGCTTTAGAAAAAAGTTGACTTTTAAACCAGAAATGAAGAATTTTTCACAAGAAAGTAAATTTTTTGTCAGGAAAGATGAATTTTTAGCGTAAAGTTGAATTTTCAACTGAAAAGATAGATATCTTACCAAAATTTAAATTGTTATATTTTCACTTCCAAAGACTCATTTTCAACAAGATAAACGAATTTTCAACTAGTTTAATTCAACTTAAAAATACGATCTTTGAAGAAAATAGTTGAATCCGCAAACAAAATAATTAATTTTCAACAAACCAGATTAATTAATTTACTACCCAGGAAGAAAGAAATTGTATCAAAATACATCAATTCCCTGCAGAATAGTTGAGTTTTCAACTCATAAAACAAGAAATTTCAACCAAAAATGGAATAGCAAAACATTTTCATGTGAAAAATTAATTTTACACCAAAAAAACGAATATTCAAATAAATAGTGCAAATAGATACATAGTTTAATTTTTCAACAAGTAGTTTCATTTCTTACTATATGAGTGCAATTTCGAACAAAATGTATGAATTTTCAACAGAAAAGTTAATTTGTAACCAAATAGTTTAATTTTCTACAAAACAATTGAATTTCCAACAAAAAAGTATCAATTTTCAGTTTAAAATACAAATTTTCAACCATTAATGGAATAATTACATTTTCAGTGAAGAAAATCAATTCTCCACTAAAAAAAAAAGAATTTCTGGCAGAAAGATTAAATTCAACAGAAAATTTGTATTTTTAACCATAAAGTCATTAGGCAAAATTTTTGTTTTAATTTTCAAAACGTTATTTACAAAAAGATATATCTTTTTTTTAAATAATGTTTCGGAGTATACCACTACGAAACATTTTGTTAAAATGCTCGAGTAGACAGCCCGAGGATTTTTTGAAAATAGAATTTAGAATGTATCTGTCAAACGTAACCTGACATTATTTTTAATTTTCAACATTTTTTTCTCCCATAATTTTCTGTCTGATTTTTAAAAATTTTCCCCCTGGACACGCAGTTTTTGTTTTATTCGTAAAATACATTAAAAATGAAAAAATTCAGTTTTTGTACAAACAACACTGGCTAAAAAAAATAATAAGGCAAAAGCTGTTCACCCAGAAAAGAGCTACAAATTTGTTTGTGATCATTTTTAGATAGGGTGCGACAAAAGCTGCTCTCCCAAAAAAGAGTAAGAATACATCTGACCCAGACCGCGGTACAGAAATAAATATAATATACATTTGATGTAATAGAATTGAACATAATGTAGAAAAGTTCGCATTGTCGAGAAAATCGAGTGCCAAGCACGACATACGTGATGAGAATGTGGACGTTAAAGTCGAAGGAGCTTCAACAAAAGAGAATTCACAATCACTGAATTACAGTTGTCGATGCTTTCACCTTTAATTTGAAAAGGCCTGCGCACAAATGTGAGAGAAATACGAAGACCGAGCGCGTAGGGCGAAGCGCGAGAACCAGTCAGATTTTCTAAATTTTTTTAATGGAAAATTTCCCCCACAGACTAGACAATACATATTTTTTTCATTGAAATTGGCCTAGCCGTTTTTGAGTGAAACCATTTTTTTATATTTTTCTTTCCTCCTCCATAGCTTCTACAAAAATGCGATTTAAAGGTCAAGTCTTGGAGGGATTTCATGTTTCATGGGTGCCTAGCTATGCCATCCTTATTCTCGATTGGCTGGAAACCAACCAAAAAATTGTACCGGAAGTGTCCTTTTTCTGGGCATATTCTGCTTCAGCTCACACTATTCTATTACATATTCTGTTTCCAAGCAAAGAAATGAATTTAAAAAAATGGATTTTACAAAGTAATTCAACTGTCAACCAAGTAATTGAGTTTTCAACCAAAAAAGGCGAATTCTCAATAAAAAATGTAATATGTAGTTGGTATTTCAACTGAAAAAACTTTTTAATTTCAAATCTAAAAACAGTTGAATTTCACCAAAAATGACAAATCTTCAACAAAATATTGTAAACCTCAACCAAGGCAGATTAATTTTCAACCAAGCAGTTGCATTTTAACCAAAAAGGATGAATTTTCAAAAAAGATTAATTTTCTACTGAAAGGACGAATTTTAAACAAAATACATTAATCCTTACCCAAAAAAAATCGAGTTTCAATTTAAAATATCAATTTTTAACCAAAAATGTGATCCCTGAATTAGGAATTTAGACTGACCAGTACATTCCGTATCTACTGAATAAGGTTGTTTCCAAAGCCATGCATCACTTTTCCAATGAATGGATCTTATAGTTTATGAAATTCCAATTTTAAAAACGCCCATAGAATATTTTTTACGTGTCAGTGATTCTCAAATATCCTTCTCTGTGTCGATGTTTTGTTTTGGTTATCTACACGTCAAAAATGAAAGTCGCAAAATATTGTTTAAAAAATGTCAAAGGAGGGTTTCGTAAAAGCCAATAGCGGAAATCTACTGAAAAAAAAATATATATATATTTATTCGTGGTATCAGAGTATTTTAAGAGTAATTGTGACCTCTTTATCATAAGTTTCGATCAAAGCCACATCGTCACATTGATAATTATGAGAACCTCTGAGTCGCGTGACACCCACGTGGCACCAAGTTGAATAAGTGCTTTCCTGCCTTCAATTTAAAAAAAAAAATTTCTGTTAAAGAACTCAACAGACGAAATTTTAGAACACACCTAGAGTTTAGATTGAAATGTTGTATTAAAAAATTATTTCATCTAAAATTGCGAAGCAACCCTATTTTCGAACTGTTAACACCTTCAAAACTTCGTTTCTATATTTCCGTGCATTTATTATTCAGTTTTGTATGAAATGAAGCGAATATTCGCTTGCAATTTCTCATCCTCACCATTTTTCAATCTTTTTTTGTTTCCATTATCGTAAGTACAGTTAGTGCCAAAAGAAGATATATATTGAAGCACTTAACCATTGTGCAATGTATCTTTCCTCAATTTTCCACCGTCAACATTTAGATAATCGTTTTTTTTATGGTCGCTAGTAAAATTAGTGCCAAGAAAGGATATAAGAACTTAGAGAAAGTATAAAAGCGAGCAAACCACTTTAGAATGGATTAAAACGGAAAAATTAACTGCGAGTAAGACACGTACTTACAAAAAATTAAATTTGTTTATAATACTGTTCCGTCATGAAAAATTGCATTTACGTCAGTTTTCTGATGATGGGAATTCTACTTTATACTACTACTTTATACTCTTCATATGACTGAAGCCAGCAAGTATGAAGAGAGTTAGTTCCAAGTTTTTAAAATCAGACTTTTTATTCTTGTGTATGCATTTTAAAAAGTGAAATATAGAATTGGTTGAGACAAATGCAAACCTTCCTAAACAATTTTTTTTCATATATAACAAAATAGTTGTATTTTTAAACAAATAATTGAATATTCAAACTACGAACATGAATTTTTAATGAAATTACTGAATTCTCATACTAAATTTTTCAAAAGAAAGTTTACTTTCTAATCCAATTGTGAGAGTTTTACATAAAAAAGACAAACTTTCAACAAAACAGATAAATTTTCAACTGAATCATTGAAGTTTTCACAAAACAGTTGAAACTTCAGCAAAATAATTAAATTGTCAATAAAATAATTGCCGTTAAAACAAGTAAGTAATTTAATTTTGAACTAAAAATTATCACTTTTCAACCAAAAATAGAATATTTAAATTTGCTGCTAACAAAAAAACGAATTTTCAACAAACTATATAAACTTTCAAACAGAGAGGTGGATATTCAACTCGAAAAATTAAGTTACAACTATATACATATATTTTGAGCAAATAATGGAACGGTTGAATTTTCAGTAAAGAAAATAATATTTTTCAACTAAACAGGATGAATTGTCAATGAAAAAATTAAGACTTGAATTGAAAAAAATATCAACTTTAAACCAAAAATAGAATAGTTAAATTTTTAACCAAAAACAAACAAATTCTGAATAAAATAGTTCAACCTTCAACCAATAAAATAAATTTTTAACAAATTAGTTCAACATTCTACCAAGTAGTTTAACTTTCAAATGGAAAAGATGAATTCTTTGTGTTGACTAATAACTATCAATTAATTCGAAAATGGATTGGGTAAACTTTCAGATACAAAATTAATGTTCAAACAAAAAAAAACAAATTCACAACAAAATAGTTCAAATTTTAACCAGAGAGATGATTCGACATCTAATAAAATGAATTTTCAACAAAGTAGTTCAACTATCAACCAAGCAGTTAATTTTAATCAAGAAGAATAATTTTTCTGCTGAAAAAGACGAATTTACAACAAAATACATGAATGTTCAGCGAATAATTTAATAGTTACATTTTCAGTTAAAGAAATTAATTTTTCATTTCCAAGAAAATAATTAAAGTTTCAACTAAATAGTAGAGTTTTTAACCAAGTGAGATGTGAATTACGGAACAAAAATATAATGGTAGACGTTTCAGCCAAAAAAATGATCTTTTAAGAAAGAATATTTAGATTTCCTTATTGGTTCCTCTCAATTCAGTTAAAATTTAAGCGAAAAACCCAAAAAGATGGGGAAATTCCTTGAAAACTTTGGGAAAAATAAGAATTCTTCAAAAAGGGGAAAAAGAGTTTAAGGATGGCCCTTAATCCGTTAAATTCATCTGTAGACTAAGTTAATCTTTACGTGATATCAATGTCCGGAAATAAAAAAAATGTCTAACGAATATAATTAAAAGTATTTTAACTCATTATTCATTTTTTGATTGACGATTATACTTTGAGGAGGGGTTCACCAAAATGTCACAAGCTGTTACAAGAGGGAGGGGTGAATCAAAAATCACTGAAAATAGCGTCAAGTAATATGTAGACACTCTCAAGGGACCTAGAAGTTAATTCCAAAAGAAAAAAAAAGACATTTGGTATGTATAGAATCTCGCTTTTTTTGCGAGAATTCGAGTCTCAGAAGAAAAAAACGAAGTGACACGAATGCGGATATTCGGTCTGTGTAAAGAAATCGACAGCGGAACGAACATCGTTAGGGTGGGAATAAAAAAAGCTGAATGAGGATGGAAGGGTGGCTTCTGAGCCGTTGTTGTCGTTCACCGATGAGGCGAATAATCGGATTTAGGGATTACAGGCTCTTCGCACTAACCGTAACACTAGAGCAAAAGCGTCATCGACTTTGGCGATATCATTAACGCGATTATTACTACCTTCCAGCTGCCCTCCTCAGACCTCTGTCTAAGCCAAACCTCAAGCAATATCTTGCAAACCACAAGAGCTTATTATACTCCACTACATTTGTTTATAAAAAAATTCTAGATGATTCCAAAATGTTTTTAATAAAAAGGTACTCTTAAATATTATTGATCATTTAAATTAATAATAATTCCGAATTGATTCATTCACTTCGTCCACATTGAAGCTCTTATGTTATTGTGATTCAAGAAGACTTTAATTTTAAATTTACTCTGAAGTTGTTTAATTTTCAATGCTTTTAACGGAAACAACACTTTGAAAAATAAATATATATCTATATATATTTTTTTCTTCTTTAAAAATGTTATACTTTTATTTTGAAATTTTAGTTCTTAATGCGCAATTCTGTAAAAGTTCAATTTTTGAGGCCTTGAAACAAAAACGTTCTGCTTCAGAAGCTAAAATTCGAAAATATTTGGTTTGAAATTTCTTAATTTGTGGAGTTTTATTATTTAAAATTTCACAATATTGTACCGTCAAATTGAAATATTAAAAATATCAGGACATTTTCACTATTAAATCTTTCAAAATTGCAAATTTTCATATTGAGAACCTTAATAATCGATTTTAAATTTGATAATCTTAGATTTTAAATTTGCTAAATTGTTTGGTTTCATTGTTTACCCTTATCGGTCATACGGCTAAAAATATATGAAGGTGTATATGTAGGTGCGGTCGTTACGGGTTCAACGTACAAAAAGATCGTTTTTTTTTATTTTTCGAAATCGTAGAATATCAAATTGGAAGACTTGATAATTCCACAATTTTCAGTTTAACGGATGTCTGATTAAACACTTTTGAACTAAATGCCCCAGAAAACATAAATTCAAAACAATGAAAAATTAAGACAATAAATTCTCAAATTCAAACTTTCGAGATTAGAAGATTTTAGAACCAAACATTGAAAATTGAATTATATTTTATTTGCAAGTTTTCCAAAATATTGATAATTTCAAACTCAACTTCAAAAAGGCAGTTTCGGATTAAGAGGCTTAAAATTGTGTTATTTCAAACATTGGAATCATATACAGAAATTTTGTTATGTATTATTATTTTTTTAAATTCAATTTTTAATATCATATCTTGCTTACAATTTTAGAGTTCTGAATTTTCATGTTGAACCCTAAATTTTCAATTTTTCCCTTTTATAAGTTTTAACTTTGCAATGAAAAATAAAATTTTTGTATTTTGAAAAGTATAATTAACAATTAAAAGAATGGTTTATTTTTTCAATTTACTTGGAATAATTGAAATTTTAAACGGTATGAGTATAATCAATTTTTAATATCACAATTCTCGGTGACTAAAAATGTTTTTGGTTTTAAATAAAGTTTGGTTTCGTTTAATTATCAACGTTCCGTAGTAGAAATGTTGTCATTCTTAATGTTTCTCATTTAAAATTACTTTTAATTCTAAACGAATTTTAAGAATAATTTGTTTTCAAGGATATATAATTGAAAAATTGTTTATATTGAATCGTAAAAAAGCCGGTGAATTTATCTTTTGATCTCAGGAAAATACTTTTAATTAGTTTGAATACTGAATTATAATTTGTTATGTGATAAGAAAGAAAAATTCTAGAATTTTAGAAGCTTTGACTATACACAATTAAATATAGTCAATTCAGCTTTGAATTTTATATTATTAAATTTTGAAAAATTTTAATTAGAAATGAAAACATTTTAATCCCTTTAGATATTAAATAATCCAATTTTTAAAATCATAATCTGAAAGTCTTCTATTTCTAACGTTTTGAAATTGTGACAAAGTTATAATTATTCAAATTTTCAAACTTGAAAACGCCGATTATTAAAAAATTTTCCAAATTTGTGTTAAAAGTGTAATTTTTTTATATAATATAAGTAATTATCTTTCTCTTTCTGATTTTAATAGAATTCATTTCGAAATTTGTTGTCAAATTACAAAAAAAGTTGAAAACTGACATAATGACAGCGGTCTTTCTGAAAAAGCAAAAAAAAAATGGTTTCTCCAAAAAGGCTCTAGGAAAGTTCTTGATGCCTTCTTCTATCTCGCGTTATTTTCGAGAATATCACAATTCTTGGTGAGCAAAAAAATGTAGGAATTATCTCATTTCTGATATTTACCATTTAAAATTTCTTTTTGCTTTTGAAGTTTATTAGGACAATTCAATTTTGACGGTTTCAAATAAAAAATGTTTCCATCTTGAATGGCGAAGAAGATTCACTGTAAAACAATCAGTTTAGTTTGCAATTTCAAATTGTCAAATTTTAATTACTTTGAATTAAATATTATTTGAATTCAGAACTTTAAATGTTCAAGTGTCCACTTTTAAACGCTCTTAGTTAGAAATAATACAATTTCAATTTACTTGAAATTTGAATGATCCAATTCAAAACAATTCAATTTATAAATATCCATTCTTCAACGTTTTGAGATTTTCCTACTTTCGAAAAATTTCAACATTCTTCAATTGAAAATAATATTGTTTAATTTCAAACGGTTCGAATTAGAAATAATACAATTTTAACTCCTTTTTAATTATACTGTCCAATTTTTGAAATTGTAATGTGAAATTTTTCAATTATGAGAGCTTATTTTGAATTATTCAATTGTAAACGCTTTCATTCAGGAATTATACTTTCAACTTGAAATTAAAAATAGCAATTATTGTATTAGAAGTTTGCTAAATTCAATATTCAAAATTTTATTTAATATGAATTTTTAATTTGTTTCGTGATATAAAAATGGGAAATATAGTGATTTTCAAATACTTTAATATAGAAAATATGAACTATTATATCAGGAAAAATTTGGATAGGTCAGTATAAAAGTTGGCCACCCCTCACGAGAGTAAAACCCACCCCTAACGTATTATTTCCCTTGGAAAGATCCTTATCCTCTCTGGAGCACCCTAATATAAATATTATTACACTTTGATGGGGTTAGGTTGACACTCAACCCCCATAGAAGGCATGGTGTAGACAACTAGGGTATCTCCTTTGCCTCTATACTTTCTTTTTCATTAGGCCCGAATACCAGCCTGCACGTGGCTCTCGTCACAATACCTGGGGTTTCACTTGTGGTATCCCTTGTTCGCATACATAATCGTCTCCACGATCGAGTACATTCCACTCGTGGAAATTACCACAATTATGAGTTGTGCCTCACTATCTAGATTCTAAAATCTTGATAAATTCTGAAAACCCATTATAATAATCGTACTGAATAGTGGACAATCAACCACAATCAGTTAAATTAAATTTGGCCTTTATTTATTAAAAATTCCTCCTTTAACTTAGATTCACATTTTTTCAATTCGGGAAAAGATTATTATAATTAAATAGAATCGTTATTTATGGACATTGTTTTCTATCATTTATATGTATAAACAATCTCTTTAGGATATACTCTACGTAGAGACAATATCAAAATTGATAAAACCTTAATGATGATTTATAAAATCAAGAAATAGACCCATTGTCAATTGCCACAAATTATGAATAAAAAATATAAGTGAAAAACAAGAAAAATAATTTAGATTTAAATCGTTTCATCGAGAGAAGTTATTTTGATTTTTGTATTTTAGACCAAATTTTGTATTTTAAACCAATCAGAATTGATGAAGAATATTCCAAGGAGTAAAATCGGACATTGATCATTAGGCTTGGATAAGAAAATGCAGTCTGTTCAATAGCGTAATAAAAAACAAACAATTTATATAAATACATTTCAATAAATAATTATATCTTGGACTATTTTTTCTCAAGTAAGCTTCAGTATCCCTTCCAAAATTAGTCCCAATTAGCAAATTGTTCAATTTTTTGTGGTTTATAGGTAACAAACTAAGCTATGATTATTCAAAATCAAATTCTTCTAAAATAGTCTTATAAAATAGCTTTGGCTAACCCAAAAAATTGGCAAGCTGAAAAAGGGGATGGACTAGACGTCCCGAAATTTTGGGACGACTAGTCAAACTTATGAAAAATATTTGACTACTCTTTCCGAATTTCAGGACAAATAATAAATATTATAAAGTCGTTGAAAAACTTTTTAGTGATAGAATGAGCCATCATTCATTAATTACGTTCACTATGTACAGTCCACTTAAAAATTGAGCAATTTTTAAATAATTTATAGAATAGACAAAAATACACTCAATGTTAATGACTGCGAATTTCTAAGGAAAAATTATTGCCCAATTCCAATGATTGAGTTCTATTGAAATTGAAAGTATTGAGGAGAAAATCTGTTTACAAAAATAATAAAATAATAACTGTATGATTTCTCAACAAAATTTTAACAAAATACAATCAAAAAAGATTGTGAAGTATCTTTGAAAGAATAAAATCAGTTCAAATGACATTGGGTCTATTTTCGTCGATTTTATAAAACTGTTTAAACATTGCTTAATTTTGAAGTAGACTATAGTGGGCCTTGAACCCTTTTCTTGAGTAGCGGATTCTAATAGTGGGTAAAAGTCATATTTGAATGACAGTAATGAATCATTCAAATTTTAGTTTGATCGAGTAATATCTTCTGTTCTGTGTATGAATTTGAAAATTCAAAATTTGTAACATTTCAACAACAAAAATCCAATGGGCCAGAAAATTTTGTTGAATTGGTTGTGGGTAAAGTTTTTGCAATTGAATGTTATCATAAAATTATGGAATAAAAAATAAGTTTGTTGTTCAAGCTGCCATGTTGTTGAAAGGTAAAAAATGATTTTTTTGTCTTGTGCTAAGTGCAAATTTTGTTGAAAAAATTTAAACACGTAATGCTTCCAATTTTTTCAGCTATATTCACAGAAACATGCCAGTTTTTCATTGTGAAAATTTGTTTTCCTAGTTCCAAAATTTTGAATGAACATATGCAAAAAATTAGCTTCTGTGCCCATCCCAAAAAAGTTCCAACGTAAGTACAAATTTTGTATCTTCATTTATAATTTTACAGTACTATTATTCATTACCAAAAACTGTACCTACAAGAAATTCTACATAATTTTCCAGAACATAGAATTTTTTTTAATTTATCAAGATTTGAATATTCAAAATTGCAAATCCATATACAGAATATAAAATATTAGTCAATGGAACTAAAATTTGAAGGGTTTACTATACAGTTGGGAAAATACAACTGTTACTCACTATTATAATGCACTTTCAAAATAATTCATAAAATATATGGTAGTAGCGACATCTTTAATTATAACAAATTTTGAAAAAGAAATATCTATTTAGAAAATAGAAAATAATTTTTTTTATCTCAAATTTTATTTGGATAGTTCATGTTAAAATACAGTTAAACTTGCAGAACACAGATTGCTGGTTTACCAATTTCCAGGGCTCCCCTTAGAAAATATTATCACTTCACCGCAAGAAAATTCAAAACCTTTTTTTAAAATATGAAACATTCCAAATCCTATCAAATCATATAAAAGCGCATTTGCGTAGAGAAAATAATTGCAGTACCTAAAATACCATTTTGTGATTAAAATTTTTTCCTAGGTAAAGTAGTAACTTTTTATTTCAGAATATGTATTGAGTATAGCTGCACTAACAATATTTACATTATTAATTATATTATTATTATTAAACTATTATTCATTGACAGCATATTTCAGAAATCTTCTTTTTAAAATGCAATGATAAGTGATGATGCAATCTGACTTCAAAATCAACATAAAGCCTCATTGAGTTGGTATACATATAATTTATGTATATGTAAATGATGTTTAAAATGAGATTTGATGAAAAATTGTCAGCTGAGTGACACATATTATTTGAATAAAAATTTAATTATTCGCCACTTCAGGATATCAAACATAAACAATTTCCGAAAATTTAATTCAAGGCTGTTTAATCAGTCAGAGATGAAAGGAAAGGATGAATAATCTCAACAGTGTTCTTCAGTAACAATGACATATTTAATAACCGGCTCAACAATGTTACAGTGTCATGGGTTTTAATTACATACGCAATTTCGGTACTTGGTTTCATTAAATATACATACATACATGAGTGTCCTTGTGCGTGCCTAAGTGTCCCCTGTTAAATTGTTTGTGAACGTGTAAATGTATGTGTATGTAAATGTATGTGTATGTATATGTTTGTGAATAAAGTGTTCGTGTTTATTTTCGTGCATGCGCGAATAAAATTGTTTTCTCTATGGAATTGCGAACGTTTTCAAATTCCTTAACCGTTACTCGTTTTTTATTGCTCACGATATTATGACACAGGTTAGATACTAACGCTTATTATATTACGGGGATACGATATGTGACACGTGTGCGGAAAAACAATCGCTGCAAGGGCCGATATTTAACCCACTAGCTCACAAATTACGATTACTTTTCATTTTCATTCTCACAAATCATTCTCCGAAAGAAAACCTACCTCTATCTTACAGTTTATTATATTTTTTACTTTTTGCAATACTTTTATATCAAATGTCTATTATATAGTTCTATTTCTATTTTTATCGTATATTTGTGACTCATTATTGTAATAGCTATACATTTATCTTCAGAATATAAATTATTGTCAATTAAAAAATAATCCAAACAAAGGGTCGATAAATTATTCGTGTTTCTGGTAATTGTGAGTTAGTGGGTTAGTTTTTCGCCTGACTGGAAGTATAATTGTGAAAAAATCATTACGGTCATCTAGAGTTCTTCACCTAGATCTAAATACTTTCAATGCTATGTATACTTTCCCTGTGCGACGAGAGGGTGGATTTTTTTTATCAGCCCAGTTATTTTGATTTCCGCGCGTCGCGTCTTCTACGAGAGATACTTTCATCGTTGACTTTCATTGGCAAGGATAAACCTTTCGAAACAATAAATGGAACCTTCAGAGGAACCTATAGAATATATATTTTTAATAAAAACTTCACGCTAACTAACGCCTTCAATCTTAAAAAATTCTACTCATTCAAAAATAGTGTTTTCCTCCTGCTCTACTGAATTATTTTAACTAATACTGTTTCATTCATCACATAAAATATACTATTTTAAACATTATTTTGCCCTTGTAAAAAACCAGTTTCAAATAAAAACTATTCTTTTTTTCAAATGAGTAAAATTTTCCAAGTGTGCAGCAATTTTTAGAACAAACATTCGAATGGATACATTTGCGTGTATGTTACAAGATAGGCAAAGTGCAAATGCGCATCATATAATAGATTAGAGACTTATGCAATCCCTTAATTCGTAATGATAATTTTTTATGATAATATTTACAAGAGATAAAAGAAGCAAGGATAACCTACGTCTATATATATATATATATATATATATATGCAATATATGGATATGCACGTATGTAGTTGTATCTGCGGTTTATAATATTCGTATCATGTATACACGTATGTATAATTATTTCTGTAATTGTTTAGCATTTTGCAGGATATAATTTTGTAACGCCTTTTGGTTCGATTTCATATGTACGTCTGTGGTGAATACGGTTAGCATACACTGATATTACAGGAGATAGAAATATCTACTGACTGCTACGCGGAGTCAAAGATTTTTAATTTTTCATTAAACCTTAATATGGAGGCCAGCTCAGTGGAATCGTAAACCTCACGAAACAGCAATTACAACACCCTTTACATTTCCCCTACGTAAAAATCGATCTACATGCGCAAAAACAAGGCTCGTTATGCGCATAGCTATTATATTTGTATGTAAACTGTATTGTGAAGGAGAGATTTCTATAACGATTCAGCAAATTATTCAATAGCAGATAAGGACTCTTGAATTCAGGCACTGTAAACTAAATGCGTCCAATATGAATATTCTCCATCCACTTTTTGTGCAATCGCAGATAAGTAATATCTCTTTCGTTACTTTAGAATCGATTTTTTTTAGGAATTCGTCTGACTTGATACCTTTTTATTTTATCACTGAAATGGTATGAGTTTTTTGTGAAACTTTCTGAATGTGTCATGAATACTAACTGATATTTATTTAATAATGTCAATAAATTTATTAATTGCTATTGATAATATCGAGTAAAGCTGTCCAGTAAGAGGAATTTCACAATTTTTTTCAATTTAATATTTCCTCTTGCAGTTATAAACTATTAGAATTTCCTACATTCATGGATACCCGAACCCGGCCTTATTACTCCCCTGCGAAAAAGATTTCTTTTAATACCTTAGTTTATCAACTAGTTGAAAATAATATTGCGATATCGTCAACTCGCTCATAAAATGTACTTTTTGAAAAATAGTTCCACTAATAAAAATTCAAAAGAATATTTTATTGTTAATTTTTTCGATAGGCCATTGCAAGATTCTGAGTTGGGTTATTCTGATTTCACTCAAAGTTTGAAAAAAAAATTAATTTATGAACATATCAAAAATAAATATGCAGAAGAAAATGATCTTAAATACGAATCGTCGACATACAACACATAGACAATAATGATATAAATGCTTAAATAATTCTAAAAATATTGCGCGCGCCTTTCGAACTTAGAGATGAGAAAAAAAATTTTTTAATTCTATACTTTAGTTTGAAAAGGATGGTCACAAAAATACAGATATGTTCCTTTCGGGAATTTTTCCCTCCAGATATGCTTACTTATCGCAATTATATTAGTTATATCAATCGCGATCCTACTTGCAAATACCCGATTGAACTACTTTTCGAAGTTCCACACTCTGAAAAATATTTTCTGGATTCAAAATATTCCTTTAATATATTACATTCCTTAAATAATGTTATTTAAATAAAATAATGTAATAATAATTATTATAAATTAAAAATATTTTAACTCTATAAGACGTACTTTCAAAATATAATTAAAATATTTATTTGAATCGAATTAGATCCAACAAATACTAATCAAAAAAAAGTTTATTAGAATCAAGGAACTATTTCTCAGAATGCAATTAATTTTTGCTATCAGTTCACGCATGACAGTGACTATCACTGTCGCGACCGCCTTGCTTTTTCCTTAAACTTAACGACTTAGATCCTAATTTTTGGGTTCCTTGATAGGAACCCTGATGATATGTTATCTTGGTTCAGCAACGAATCGATTAAAATTAAAATTCATAACAAAAACAAAATTCACTAGTACGCACGAGGGTCCCTTGCTGATTGGGAGCCTTCGTTTCACGATTTTCCTAGTATTTTATGTATAATATATATATATCTATCTTTATATATAATTATATATAATCTTTATCCTATTTAATTATTTGCCTCGAAGTTGAATTAACGCCACAACCCCTAGAGTCTCTGGAAACGAATTGCAACCGATTTTTTTTTCAAACAAGGCGTAGTTTTTCCGGCAGTACTGTCTTCCAACTCTGAATCACTTTCTCCATCAACATCACTTTCTTCATCATTTTTTTTTGTTGATCATGAATTCCTTGGTCACTAAGTGTCTCAGCATCTCCCCTTTCATAATGCCCACGTCAATCATTGTTTTCTTGATCATTCTTTCCTTAATTCAAGTTCTTTCTTAATCGAATTTCTTGGCGGTCTATTTTACCATGATTCCTGATTTTTTAAATTGACTTCTTGAATTTTTTTTATATCTCGGGTTTTTTCATGAGATTCTGCTTTATCATACCTTTCTTGAGTTTCCAGGCTGATGATCGGATTTTTTGTTTCAGATTTTTCTTGAGGATCCTTTCCTTTCTTGTCTTTTTAATGATTTTTTAGCCCATCAGTCTTTTCTTGACATATGATTCTTTGAAGATCAGTTACTTGACTTATTTCTGATCTTTATTCCTTTTTTGGCCTTTGTTGATAATTGATTTATTATCACCCTTGCTTTGCCATGTTCTATTTCTCAATAACCCCTTTCTCGATCTTCCTTTCATTTATCAAAGAATTTTTTGATTTTTTCCCAATCAATCTTGGTGTACTACCTTTTCTTACAATCCTCTGTTTTAATTTTCTTGACCCCAATCTCTTTCAACATTTCTTGTAGATCTTTCATGATATGCCTTTAATAATTTTGTGCTTGTTTTTCTTATACTTGATCATTTTTCTAATTCTTAATGATTCACTGATGGTTGATTCGTACCTGCCCTTCCCCACTCCAAAAACCGTAAACACTATCATCTTCGTAACTAGTTATAAATCACAATAATTCACGATGTCTCCATCGTCAGAACCTCTCTTCTTATCTCTTCCATTCACGACACGAACATCCCTTTCATTCACAACACTCTAGGCAAATAAAATAATAACCATTTTTGCAGCACAACCTACGTCGATACGAAGAGCAGCCAGCGTAGTGGAAATCCAGAACGTCGTCGCGCACTTACACCCGAAGACGCTCTTCGAATCCGCGAGCATTTTTCTGGAGATTGGAAGCCTGCCTTGAAGACTAGTCTAGGACCTCCACTGGTCCTTCAGCGACTCACTTTAAACAGTCGTGAGTGGTCGAAAAGACTCATCAGTTAGTTCCCGATCCAGTCAGCTCACTATTTCTTACTGAAACACCCCTGCCCTGAAGGGATTGCTGTCACCAGCTGGCCTCGAATCAGGCTCCTGTCCTCTTCTGAATGGATTTACTTCACCCGGAGGTCCTCTCTTCTGTGGTTCCTGTGCATAACCAGGTCTCTGTCCTCCATATCCCGATTGCTCTTCGTACCCCGAATGCTGTTCGTAGCCACCCTGAGCTTGACCAGGCTGACTGTATCCACCCTGGCTATAACCAGCAGGTTGTTGAGGTTGTTGGTACTCCTGCCCTTGACTGTACCCACTCTGATTGTATCCTTGACTACTCTGGTAGCTCTGATCCTGATCGATGTTTGTTTCCATTCGACCTTGCGTCAAATGGTTCCCAACGTCTCCAGAAATCGGCCTCTGCTCTTGGAGAACATAGGTCTGGTACTCCTTATCCGGAGGGTCCTGCATCAGAACATTAGCCTCGTCCTGGAAGGGTTTGAAGTCATAGATGTGCTTCAGGTTGTAAAGAACCGGAGCGTACAACAAGTTGCTGAACGCTATCAGGAAATTCAGAGCTGTGAACCCAATTGCCTCAACAACTCCTCCAGCTATAATAGGACCCACAGCGTAGGCGATACTGTAAGAAATATCTGCTATCGCATAGATGCTTCCATAAACCGAGACGTATCTCACGTCCACTAGGTAACCAAGGGTTGGCAACAATGCAGTGTCGATCAGAGCGATACCAAAACAGATACCACAGATTGGAATCATCAACATCACGTAAGATGTCGAAAATGGAATGATGAAGCAGCAGAGACCTTCTAGAGCAAGTCCACCTGCTGCCATCAACCACTGATGCTGAGGATACTGCCTAGCCATCTTCACAGTTATCATCACTCCAATTACGTGGGGGATGAACGCAGGGAGCCAGATCATCCCCATTTTCCAGTTGTCTTTAGTGATGTGGTCCTCCATCCAGAGTGAGATCGTCGGTTCGAGAAAAGCCAAAGCAACGTTCGACATCATCAATGCTCCAGCACAAACTGCGATGTAAGGATCGAGTAGAAGTCTCCAGATGGGGATGCTCGGAGGCTTATCCCGATGACTATCTTTGATCTGCTCCTTGATAGGCTTCATTACCAAGAGAAGCATTATACCATCAGCGAGACTCACAAACGCAAGGATCAGGAATGGTACTTCCTTCCCAGCAAACTGGTAGAGCGATCCTCCGAAAGGCGGTGCCACAAGACATCCAAAACTGATAAAAGCTAAGGCGATGCCCAAAGCTTTTGTTCTCTCTGCCTCTTCTGTGAATCGATCAGCGATCATTGCAAGACCTGCTGTATCCGCAAAGGCAGACCCAACTCCTTGAAGACTTCTCGCGAAGAAGAGGACTCCGTAGCTCCGACCACAAGCGAAAAGAGCTGTTGAGAGGAACATGATAGTTAGTCCAATCATCATTGGAAGGTCGTAACCGATCCTGTCGATTAATGCTCCAGAGAAAGGGTTTACCATCAGCTGAACTATCGCCTTGGAAGCGAAAAGATAACCTGTTGCTGTGTCCTGACCATGATGGCTAGTTTGTTTTTCAGTGGAATTCACGTAATCGCTATCGTCTCCGAAGGCACCGATGTACTTTAGATAATCCGGGATTATAGGCACAATCACCATGTAGAGCATGTTGTCCAGAAGCAGCGCTATACAGACAATCACAAGGATCAGCTTCCGCTGTGCTTTCGGCTCCGCGACCTTCTCGAAGAAGATCTCCTTCAGTTCTCTGAAGCTGATGTTGATGAGAGGGATGTTGGTGTCCATGGTGGTGATTTGTCTTAATTTTTTGGGTAAGCGAGAGTTTCTGGATTAGTAGGAGCTAAAAATCACCTCGTGCTCCTGGAGCAATCTTGGAGGCGATGGTGGAGAGGTCGTCGCGATTGGAACGGCGCGCATCAGGCCGGGCCGGGGGTAACCTACAACAAACCACCGAAACTCGGTTAGCTACTATAAAGTCAAAACTCAAATGGTCTTTTTAGATGAACTCCATTTTTATTTCAGATGAGAATTTTATTCACAGGGGAGCCCTAGCCCGGCCTGGTCTGCGCAACCGATTTTTGTTTCTTTTACTTTGATGACACGAGCTTAATCTTCTTAGGTGTACCCGATCAGCGCGAGCCTCGTTTGCATCTCTTTTCTTCAGTGGAGGAACTTAAGGTGACTTTTTTCCGAAAGGCCGCAGCACCGGGTGAAGGCTCCCCCCAAATACCCCCAATAAAGTAATGGAGTTTTTGAAACTAATTTATAGAAGTTTAGCATATCAGTGATATTCAAATTTTTCTACTACCAACAATTATTCCCAAGATTCCCAAAAATGCATAATATTTCCTAAAGCGTTGCAAATTGATTTTGGGTTGAATTTATTCTTGAGTCTTATGAAGATATTTCAGTTCAGCCAGTTACTTAAGATTAGAAAACAATAATGTATTTCAAAGAGTGTCAACAACATGAGAGCATTACATCGAGACTGAACAGGTATTGTATAAGACTTGAATTGGTTATATAAATTAATGCGCATTATTGTTTGGAGTGAAATTATATCACATTGCTACATATTTCATCTGTTATGATTAACTAAGTAAAGATTCTATAGGATTCTAATATCTTGAAGAATTTATGTCAAAATACGAAAAATCACAAGTTGGAATTAATCTGTCAATATTATTTTTCACTTATTTCTGACCACCTTTGCTATGAATTTCATCTAATTTATCAACATCCTTCTGGGTCAGTTAGGGATATAATATTTTTAAAATTTTTTTAACTCACCGGAATTGGTGGCGAATTTTTGCCTGAGGGAATTGGCGAGGCGTTGGGGACCCGCAAGGGTCGGAAGTCCGGCTAGCAAACCACTCAGGGTGGAGGCTACGTCCGGGCCTTCTTCCTTCGAGTCGTTCGCCGACTCTATGTTTCCTCTCGACCCTGGGCCCTCCACCTTTCCAGCCGAGTCCTCTACCGAGCCTGTAACAAAAACGAAAATATCTTTTATATTTAAAATTCATAATTAAATTAGTATTTCTTGAAAAGAGAAATTAATTCAAGAAAAATTTTTAGGTGAATGAAGACTGTGAAAAAAGTTAATTAAGAGGAGTGTTCAGAGGACTTAATTAAAAATATATAAGAAGGAGATTTGATATTTAAATCTTGATTTGAGAGCTCACAAAAACAGAAAGTCGTATAATTTAATAATAAATCCATGTAAATGTAGGAAAGCATCTTTATACATGATGGTTTATTGAGGTCATTGAAACATCGATTTGCAACAAATTTCAGATTTATATAGTATTTGAGTTTTTATTTTATGATGATTTAAATCAGTTCTTTTAAAACTTCGTTTGCAATAAAATAAGTAGTCTTATCATTATCTTATGCACCATTGGCAAAAGTGTAACGTTCTAATGCATGAAAGGAACTGTATTTATAGTTGTGAATCTATTAATAAAAGCTACCTTCTGGAAAAACTCATATTTAAGAAAAATGTACGCTGTCCATGTACACGTTTTCCCAAGGTCGTTCTACTGTAGATACTAATAAAGCTATTCTGGGCATACTCCAGGTACTTATAGTTTGTCTACGGTATTTTCTTACGAGGCATGCACTCTAAGAACTTTATCCTCAGACGCAGACTTTTTTTGCTGGAAATTAGCGTTTTTTCTAAACATAACTTCATTCTAGATTTCTTACCTCTTCATGAAATATATAAATAAATAATATAAATAAAATAAAATATATAACTTTTCTTTGTAAGGAACTTTGTATTCAAGAGGCTATTGAAAAAAATGTAGTGACATAATGAGCTGATTAACAAACTAACTTTTCCATTGATTATTGAGAGAGTATAAGGTTACGGATGTAAGTGAGAACTGTAATGTCATTTAATTGAAAGGTCTGTAGGAAAGCGTTTAAAGCTTATCAATTATATGAAGAACATGTTTTTATATGGTACATTTTTTATTCAAGCTTTATTATGCAGTGTTAACATATATTATTTTCTGTCATGGAAGCATTTATATTGAAAAAAAGGATTAGTAAATGTTATATCTTCTATAAATTAGAATCTCCATAGAAATATTATGGATATCAAGCACTTATATGAGTGACTTTTTTATCCGTAGGTAAAGTTGTCCGACGGAAACTTTGTGTTCGAAGGTCCTTCAGTTCTAGTTGAATTTCCTACACCCGTTATTTTAATAATATTAAAAAATATTATTTTCATGAAGAAGTTCTCCTCGTTTTTAATATTTACTGAATCTTTCTTATTTTTATTATACATTTTCTTGTAATTCTTAGTTAATTACACATTGGAAAAGAATCAATGATGTGCATTAATATCGATATTCAAACATCTACTGACAATAACTGTATATAAATACGAAAAGAAAAAAAAGCTTTAAAAAATTGTATATAATTCCGAGTAAGAAATAAAAATCATTTTGGTAATGAAATAGATACTTAAAAATATGAATCCCAGTAAACACTGTCAATCTTTTACTTCAGACCTTCTGGGCTGGTCGAAAGGCAAAAATTTTGATTGTTCGGGAGAGGTTAAAATTAAACTGACAAGCAACTCAAAACGGAATTCAGTCATTTAGTTTAATATCGGTTGAACCGTAAACAAAAATCATCAGAAAATTCCAAATTTACCTGTCATTTTATAAAACTGGTTTCAAAATAAGGGAATATACTCAACACACACACACACACTTCACACATTTTTAAGTCCACACATTTTTAAGTCCACAAATTACCCTTAATCCCTCATTATAAATCAACATCCTCACAATACCCTCCTCGAAATATCGCAAAAATAAATTCACACCTCCAAAAAAATTCTACAAACAAAACAAACACACACTCTTACCCCCACAAATTCCCCTTCGAACGACAATAACACCTACGCAACTATTATAATCAATTTAAAATTTGGAAAAATCCAGCAAAGAAGGCACACCCTCACAAACAAAAACTGAATTTGCAAATTAGCATCACTGACGATTATCACTCACGATGATTAAACATTGATGGACAATCACTTGATCCTGGTGTCAATGGTAGCAATGGAAAAGGGATCTATAATTGATAAGGGGGTCCATGGCGAGGGGGTGGGTGGGGATGTGGGTGCTTAAAGAACAGAGAAGAATGGCAAGGGTTTGGCATACTCACGCAGACCGAAGGGCTCCCGATGTGCAGGGGCGTCTCGACGTGTCTCTCCGCCGGGGTTGCTTTGGAACGTCTGCTCTCAAAGTTCTCCCCGCCACTTCCTCGACGCGCACACCCCTCCTCGCGAGCACCCCCGCAAAATATCTAGAGAGCATTATCCGCGCAGTCGCTTTGGGGAGGTTCCTAGGATTGGCGGCCGTGCGTCAGCCCCCGGCGCTCCGCCGCCACCCCTCGCGGTCGTTTTCCACCCTCAGCGTCCCCCAACTACCCCAGGAATAGGAAGAGCCAGGTATAGCCGTATAACGCCGACGGTCGATGCTGCACGGTATTTCTGGCCCCAGGTCGATAGCTCACCTGTAACCTGTGACGCTCAGCTGCCAACCTCGTATGAAGTGAGCGAAGGGGGTAGCTAAAACCCTTTGGGGGATCGTTTCCGAAAGCATTTCGGAATTTTGGAATTCTATTTCAAATCAAGGAGGTTGCAAGATTCAGGGCGGCTAAGTGAATCAAATTGGGTAATAAACTCATGGGGGTAATAAACACTACCCCTGATCAGCTCGGTTGATGTGATGGGATTCAGGTGAAGCTCTAACCTTAGTTGGAATTCAGAGAAACAGGTATTCTGAGGAGACCAAACTTGGTGGTCGATTTTTGAACCTAGATTTCTTAGAAAGAAATCTAATGTAGATTCAGAATTTTCGAGAAAGCTATTGTCCCCCCAAGATAACTCTAAGTCTATGAAGAATACTTGCGAGACAAGATTACTGTAAAAATTAAAGGAATTGAATCATTTTTTAATTTGAACGCCAGGGGGTTGTAAGAGTAAGTTGGTTCAAGTGAATGGGATTTAAGATTTGAATCAAGGGGGTAATAATCCAAGCAGTGTAAGACAGTAAAGCGTTACCTTGAACATTACATTTTTTAGTAACGTTAGCGGTAACGCGTTTCTTATTTTAAAAAGCAACGGTAACTTCAACGCGTTACAATTTTCGGGTAACTGCAATGTAAAGTAACGCCCGTTACTGTACGTTACTTCACGAAAATTGTTCCTGGTGCTTATCCTACATTATATGTCATGGTAACCAATCAGAAGACATGTTTTCGTTATAGTAGTGTATCTCTCAAAATGTTTTAAAGTCGGAGAATATTTTCTGCTAATCATGTGGTTAGACATTTTTTACTTTGGGATTTTTGAATTAAGAAGAATATTACATTCCAAAACTGGAAAAATTACTTGTGTTACAAATTTGAATTATTTGCATATGTCTTGACCAACTCGAGGAAATATAGTAATAAATGTTTGAAAAAACGTTTTTCAAACCTGAAAAGATTTTCAATCGTTTGATCACTAAAGAAATAAGCAAAAAGAAATTCCCATTTTTTTTAAATAAATGGTAATTAGGCGGCACGTATATTTTTGTTTTCAGGAAAATAAATTTCCAGTAAGTTACGGATATTTAAATTTTGATCTCTATTTTTCAACACATCACCAATTTTTTCTTTAAAATTGTACAGTTTTTGACATGATTCAGATATTCAAATATTCTCTTCGGATTCTGGTGAGTAAATCCGTCGGAAGATTTGAAAAATGTTTAAAATAAACACTTTTGTGATAAATTGTTTGGAAATATGAAACGTCGATTTGCAGAAGAAAAAGTACACTTATACTTTTTGCCAATATTTTTGAATTTAGCCTTCTCTAAAGAAGACCTTCTGTAAGTTTCGTGTAGGCTGAACAATTCTTGTGGCCAGGGGAATTTTTCGCAAGCACAACAAGAGATACAAAAGAAAATTCTAATAAAATTGTGCACACCTAGAAAGGGTCAACGAGAAAAATTCCGAAATTATATTCTTAGAAAAGCTCAATTTCTCCCAGGTTAAAAAAGGGTTTAGTTCAAAAAAGGTGGAGTTTTCCGAAAAATCTTCATTTTATGTTTTCAAAATTCAAAGAAAAAAATTCTTATTTCATCGCTCAGGGATTCCATCCTTGGTAAACCCAAGTGAAATAACAAAATTATAAAAAAATTGAATTTACTTAATACGCATTGCTTCAACTATTTTTCGGCATAGCACAATCCAAAACTGTTTGAAGATTTCTGGAATTAAAAAAAAGGTATTAAAAATTAAATTTAAAAAAAAGTTAATTTCTGTAGTAACGGTAACAGTCACACGTTGAAACTTTTAAGGAAGTAACGGTAGCGTTCACGTTTGTTACAATTAGGTAAAGAAATATAGACCCAAAATTTTCAATAAATCTCTACCCTTAGCATTCTCAGATCTATAATCAATACAACTTTAAGTGTTCATTCTGAAACTAAATCAACTTTTTGAGTGTTAAACACGAAAAATTAGATGCAGGAAAGAGAAAAGATCGAATTTTGATCATTTATATAATTGTTTAATTATAGATTTATTTTGAGCTACTGGAGAGGAGAGGATTTCGAAAGTAGGTTAAGAAACGAAAACTTTAGAAGAACAAAGGTTAATTTTTTAAATTATACTCTACTAGAGAAGAATGGTTACAAATTGGATTTCAAAAGTTTAATTTAATGCGGAAGAAAGGAATATAGCGAATTGAAAGTTTGAGTTTAAAACTTCAAGCAAGAAGTCTATTAATCATTATCAACTACCTAGACCATAAATAACTAATTATTAACCAACTTAATATTACTGAAAATTAACTATATAATTAACCACTCTTTATTGAAAAACGATCTAATTTGATCAATTATGGATGACTATGAAAATCAGAGAGTTTCAGAATTAACTGGAATAGTTACCGATCTTGTTTAATGTTATAATACTAAATCATAATTTGCAATAGCTAAAGGCCTCAATATTTTGTATGTAAAGAAGTAATGAAAGTTAAACCATGAACAAATTGATACGACAAGCTTATAACTTTGTTTGCTTTCTCCAAGAATGAAATTGACTCATTAGGCTCATATGGTGATTTCTAAAAATGGTTACATAAATGTTCACTAGTTTCCCTTTTAAGAGCACCAATTATTGATTACCTCGAGTATCAACTGGCTCGTCTAAAAATACAATTACACCCCGTCAGTCCTGAATGCTATAAGCGGAAAAGTCGTGACTTAATTTATTCTTTAATGATAATACATCCCAACTGAGAATAGGGGTGACCTTTCTCCTTTTGGCCACACGCAAAGATAAAATTAGGAAATGTTCTTAAAAAAACGATATAAAATGTCTTGATATATTGAAGCAAAAAGCTTTGTTGAATTCCGGAACGTCTAAAAGCCAATTTATGTATATTAAAATATTTTTTGGATAATTACTTGTCTTCATTCTTTCCTCAAAATTAAATATAAAAGGCTTACAGTCGATTCTATATAGAAAGGCTTTTGTGTAAGATCATTGAAATTTCCAGATGGCAAGAAGGGCTCGACCTCGCCAAGTGGTCGTTGAAATTTCCAAAGAAAAGAATTTTATTTTATTTTCTACAGAATACAAATATACATCTACAACAGAGTTTAAAACCTGAGACTTAAGAAAAAATGAGTTGAAAGAAATATAATTAGTAAAACATAAGAAATTATTGATATCAAAATATCAATTCATAGTTAAAATATGAAATGTTTTATAAAATTTTTAACAAGATTCGTACAGCACGCAATTCAGCAGATTGTCACAATCGTACAAAAATAGTTTCATAATGCAGGTAAAATTATTCCTAGCCGGAAGTTCTGAAATAGCCTCAGCAATTTAATGTAACTTCAGGTCACCTATATTAGTTACAACATTCTCTGTCTTTCTGAGAGCTTTCTTTATTATAGGCTTGAGTGCTGAGTATAATAGCTAAATTTAGATAGAAATATGTATGCACCCTTTTCCTAGATTTATCAACCCCTGAAGAATACATTGATGAAAACCTGTAATTACAGTCACGTATGTCCTTAGGTCATGTTTATTTGATAACAGATATGTCACAATGATCATTTCATTTTCAGCAATGTGCAAACGAGCGAACGATAAATATTATAGAGGACTATAAGCAGGCTTCTATGGATTTTTTTCTATCCGAAAAGAGCAGTTGTTAACTAAAATGCTGATCTATTATCAGGATTCTAATTTAACGATTTTTTCATTTTAAATGTTAAGGTTTTTTATTTTTTGCTTCTGAAAAGTTATAGGTTCTAATTTTATCCGAATGTTTAACATTTGAATGAATTATGCAGCCTAATATGAAATTTTCAAGTTAAGGTGACCCTCAAACACATGGTTTTTTTTCAAACATTGTTTGTTTCGATGAGCGGCTTTTGTGACAATGGCCAAAAAATGATATACTTCAAATTTAAGGCAAATACGTTAATATGTATCTCATATTAAAAGCAATTATCGATGTGAGCAATAACAGGTGCTTTTCATTTTAGGCTGCAATTGTCTGGATCAGGGAATAAACTCAGTGATGAATACAATGTATTCGGTAATGTAAGCATATTTTATTTACGCCGCGTTTCTTGACTGAAAAAGATTCGGAGGCGTGGCGTTGATTATAAGAATGGTTATCATTTAATTGGATTTTTGTATTCTTGGATGTCTGGTTTGAAGGTTAATGATATTTGTAAGAGCTGATCAGGGACTCATATATAGTCGCTTCAAATACCGAAGATGATCAGTTTCTCGAAACTAATCAGATTCATCATCGAATCATCTACGCGGATTATAACCGATGAATTCGGATTGAGAATCAACAAACATAAGATATAATAATGCGTCTATCCTTTATTTTCTATCATTTATTACATAGTCCATTAATTCTCTATGTTATTCATTCTGTGAACTGTTTAACAAATCATTCTGCTCTTTTATAATCGCGTATTTCTCAAATACCGAATGGGTTACGTTATTTCATTCTCGATTTTATTATACAAATCTCACAACGTAATATTTTGGCAGTCAATCTTTATCTTTAATCTCAATTAGCCTAGTTGCGCTCTCTCTCTCTCTTTAACTTGAAAATAAAAAGACACATCTTATTTCAATTGTTGTTCTCCTTCATAAAACAGACCTTATTCAATTCGTTATATATGATTCATCAAATTTACCAATAAGAATTTTCATAATCAATTTTCAGTTTCAATTAATTGACTTTTCATTGAATATAATTAATCTTGCTGATCACTCTATAATGAAATTAAAATTGGAATTACAAAAATTATGCAACGAAAGAAAAAAGTTTATTACAGCAACATTATTCTTTTACATCAAAAAAATAGTGTGGAGTAAAAATGAAAATTTTCGAGATTTTTGAAATACCGGACCCGCAATTTCATGGAAAAGTCTGGTTAATAGCTGCAAAGCAAGTGCTACGATTAAAAATTAGACATTATGAAAAAATCGAACATGGCAGCTGTTTCGAATTCAAGATAAATGATAAGTTTACCATTCTTCAATAGAAACCTCTCAAGCTTGGCAAGGTAAGCAAATTTATTTTCAGAAATTATGCAGTAGGCCGTGCCAGTCGAAAATTTGAAAAAATTTGAAATGACGCCTCGATCACAAGATAAGCGAAATTATTTGCAAAAATTATGAAATAGTCATAGTGACAGCCAACATTTTTTACAAATTCATGTTAGTGGCTGATTCGGATTCAAGAAAGATGAATAATTTCACCATTTTTCAATAGAGACCTCTCAAACTTAGCATTTTTGACACATTTATTTTTATAAACCGCCCAGTAGTAGCTACCGGCCAGTGATACATTCACTCATTTTTCCGAGAAATCTGTATGGTATTCATAGTGATGCATACTAGATACTGTTGCCAAATGTCCTCGATCAGGCTTAATTTTTACAATGAAAGTGAAAATATTAGTTGAATTGACAATTTTGGTTTGAACTGCCATCTTGGATTTTATCAAAATTTAGACTGACACGCACTACTGCACAGCTTCTAAACATAATTTTTTTTATCTCGCTAACTGAGAGAGGCTTCCGCTGAAGAATGGAGAATCAAATTTGAATAATTTCTGAGTTTACCCTTCAAGTATGGACGTGCGGTCTTAGATACCGCACCATGGTTTTGATATATGGCCGCTCCCCCCTGGCCCTCCTCGAGGCTGTCCTTATTAGTACCTTAAGTTTTAGCTGTGCTTGCGCCAAGGTAGGTGGGCAACGTGTGGTCCTGCGTGTCATTAGTGAGTAATATCAATTGAAAGATCATAGGCAGTCTGTGAGACCGCACGTCCACGACAGCATCACAATTTGATATTCCTGTTTTAATTTGTTTTAAGGTACTTAAAACGCAAGATTGCACACATAAATAACCTTGAGTTTGATGCGGGTACCCCAGAGTACGGAACGCGGCCTTCGCAGAAAAATTGTACACTCCGATCATCCCCGATCTGAGCGAAAATTGACTAATTGTTATAGACGTATAGACGTGCGGTCTCCCAGACCGCATCATGCTTCTGGTATATGGGCTCCTTCTCCCACTGGCGCAAAATATTATGATTAATAAAAGTTGATAAAATTGATTAATTTCTTATTTATACCATTGTCCCTTCACATGTATAAGTTAGATAACAAAATCATCGCTTCTTATCTAATTATTTATAAATGTATACGGCGGTCTATGAGACCTCAAGTCCATATTAGTTCAAAAAACAATTTTTTTTTATTTTAACTTACTTCACACAGTTCAGTTTTTCATTTTAATGCTCAAAACGATATATGTAATAGTATATTCTGCATCGAAAAGGAGAAGTTGGTGATTCTAGACGAGTGTGAAGTTTGCCGCGCGAGCGCAGCGAGCTCGGTAATCACACAAGCGAATCGCGCCGTCTCCCACTAGGTTCTCACAAATAATACTTTGTCCAACACTCGCGATGTAAATAAAGCTGAGGAGGTTTTCGAGAGTGGACTACGTTGACGATTTCTCAACTGATCGATGTCACAGTGGTCAAAGTGAGTACTTTTCCCACTAGTGGGAACTTCGACCACTGTGTCGTCATCAGTTAAGGAACCGGCAACTTCGTCGTCTCGAGACGAGCCTTCGAAGTCGCATTTCCAACCTGGGGGTTGGACAAAAGACATAATTTAAAACCAACTGAAGTTAGTTTAAATTGAAAAACAGAAGTTGAAACAATGAAAAGCTTAATTGAATGATTTTTTCTACAAGTTGCATGTCAAAACGGTTAAACGTAGAAATTATTCCAATTACTTAAGTTCTCAAATTGGAATTCTTCAAAACCTTCCTTATAAATATTTCATTTCGAGAAGTTAAAAATGTTCACGATTCCAAGATGTTTAAAATAATACAAGAAAAATCGTATTTATCAAATTCTCCATTGTCAGTTTATGTTTGGAAGTTCCCAAACCAAAGCAAAATGAATCAAAAAAATCCCTTGGTAAAAATGACACTCAGATCATTTCACGTGAACCTAACTCGATAATTTTCCGATCCTTTGTTTCTCGTAAATTTTCTTCTTTCGGAAAATGAAGTTTTGCGAAAGATTTGGCACCCCCGACGACGTGATCGCCTTGAAGAAGATTCAATCGAATTATGGAGTCTGCTGCTTAGTATTCAGTTCACTTCGTCTCGTTGGCTTTTTACCGAGAGTTCGGCGACATGAAACGTGACTTCTGGACAGTTAAAATACATACGAATGTATGTTCGCATAATTATTATGAAAAATTAGAATATTTGGGCGTTTCTTTCCTTATTGTCAGACAACGGGCCATCCATAAAATACGTAACATATTTTTTTCCAATTTTGCCCCCCCCCCCCTCCCCATTTAACAAGCCGTAACAAAATGGTTAATCCCCCCCTCGCATATGTTACGTAACTTTCTCAAATATTCCCAGACATGTCTCATTAAATGAAATTTCGTTACCCGATACACCAGACACCGGTATTACCATTCCTTCCTTAAATAAGGAAACATATTATGTTTCATATATGTAAAAAATTATAAGAACTTTCAAGAAATAAATCAACGTTGTCTTTAAACTGTGTATAATTGAAGAATTTTTTATTGAAACTCTATTAAATTACAGAAATTTTAATTTTAAATCTTCGAAATTGAACAAATTTTGAAAAAGTATTCAAAATTATATCATTTTCTATTATGCATATCAAATATTGAAGATTCTCTATTTGCAAATCTTAATAAAAAAAAATTATGAGCAGTTCGAACTCGAAAGTTCATTGCCTCACTACCCGATTCGGGTAGTGTTTCTAGGTGGATATTTACTACCAGTGTGGGTCCACCACACCCACGACGGGCCAACAGCACGCAGTATTCCCGAACAGTCACCCATCCAAGTACCAACCGCGCCCAACGCTGCTTAACTTCAGTGATCTTACGAGAACTGGTGTTTTCAGCGTGGTATCGTATATTTTTAATCTTAAAAATGTTTAAATTATCTATTGTAAATCTTTGAAATTGAACTATATTATTCAAGAAAACTTTTTTTTACAAATTATATACCTGTGCGATATAAATCTTGAAAATTTAATTCATTTCAATTCTTCAGCTTCAATTTTTTTATTTTGAAACTTTTAAAATCATCAAAATTGAAGGTTTTTGAATTTTGAAAATTAAAAATCATACAAGTTTTAAGTCTTACTATTACAATTCTTGAAGTTTTGATGATTTATATTCCAAATTCTTCAATGTAGAAGATTTATAATCAAAAGCATGACTCTTAGTTTATCCAAAATCACCCATATTTAAGAATTTTGATTTACACATCTTTAAAATTAAAGAGATTTTAATTGTAAAACTTCTAAATGGAACTATTCGAGAAAACATTTCAAATCAAATCATAATAAATTGAACAATTGGAAACTGAAGAATCTTCAACTACAAATCTTAAGAATCAACGAATTTTCAATTGAAAATCTATCTAATCAAATAAATTTCAATTTTTAATCTTCAAAATTCATCTTTGTCAAAAACAAAAAAAAAAGCATTCAAAATTGCATCATTTTCCATTATACACTAGATATTCTTCAATTGCAATGCTCAAAATGCACCTAAATATTCATAAAAATGTTCGAAATTACACATCTTCAATAAATAAATCTTGAAAATTCAATCATTTGAAATTTTAAAAATTTGCAGTTAAAAATTATGCAAGTTTCAAGTTTTACAATTGAAAATTCTGTAATTTTAGTGATTCAAACTCGAAATTTCTTCAACTTGGAAGATTTAGAACTGACAACTCTTCACTTTGTTCTACAAAATCATCAAAATTAGAGAATTCTTATTCATACGTCTTTAGAATTGAAAATTCTTTATTTCGAGAATTTACAATAAAAAATTATTCAAGTTTTTAGTTAAACAATTAAAAATTCTTTAATTTTGCGAATTTACATTCGCTTCAATTTTGAAGCTTCAGAATTGAAAGCTTGATTCTCGGCCTTCAAAATCATTTGAATTTAAGATTTTTGATTTATAAATCTCCAAAATTGAAGAGTTTTTGATTGTAAATCTTCAAAATTTAACTATTCAAAGAAAACGAGAAATATATATTGAATTACATCATTCTAACTTATACACATCAAAAATGGAAATTTTTTCAATTGCAAATCTTTCAAATTTACATCACTTTAAACTATGACACAGAAAAAACAAAATGTTATCTTTACAGAGATTTCGGAGAAATACCTGCAACAAATAATTAACCGCAATAAAAATTAACTTCTGTTTTTTCTATGAGACATTCCAAATAAATGCATGTTCAATTGTAAATCTTTGAAATTGAAGATTTTTTAATTTGGAAAATTTACAGTAAAAAATTATGCAAGCTTCATAATTAAAAATTCTGTAATTTTTACTATTTACATTTGAAATATTCTTCAGTTTGGAAAATTTGTAATTGAAAACTCTTGATTTTCTTTATTTAAGATAATTCAAATTTGAGAGTTTTTATTTATACATTCTTTAAATTGAAGAGTTTTCAATTTTAAATCTTCAAAATTTAACTATTTGAAAGAAAAAACGTTGAAAATTACATCTTTTTAATATGTGAAAAGACATCTAAAGATGTTCTAAATATTTCATTCCAAATCTTGAGATAGGCCTATTTTGAGAAGATGTTGAGAATATTATGATTTAATACCATAAACATTCAAAATTAAACAATTTGCAATTGTGACGGTCCGCGAAGGAAGGGACTTTACGCGGAAAAAATAGATTTTTACTTTTTTACACAAGTCGATAATTTTTTTTTTGCTTTTTTATAATGAAAAATATTTTTTCTTTTTCTGAAAAAATGCGAATTGTTATTAAACTGCAAAGTGAGGTCCTCTTGTTGAGTTCCTGTGTTGAGCTGCCTCTTTAAGTGTTCCTCCTGTAAAATTAAGCTACCAGTAAAATGTACTAAAACGAGATTGTAAAATTTTTGATCTTTCATCAGATGATTTAATTTTTTTTCAACAAAAATTTAAAAGATTGAAATTCTTCACTCAAAGTTTAGGATATTTTTACATTCTGTTTAATCTGTCGTCAAATCTAGAAAAGTAGAAGACGAACTCTAAGGGTGTATTTAGTAAGTATGTAGTGCAAAGCCCGATAAACATGAAAAATGCTGAATAATTTTGGGAATAGTAGTAGTTTCAAAAATTGTAAATAAGACTTTGTTTTTATGTAGATTTTTTCATAGAATTATGGAAAAAATTGAAATACTAATCTAATTATACCGATATTGAAGCCCTTATAACACTATTACAATCTTTTATTGTAATTACAAAACTTAAACATTATTCTATGATGTAACAGGTCGTAACATTTTTCCGAACTACCCCCCCCCCCCCAAAAAAGTGGGTACGTTATTTATGGATGGCCCTCATAAGGCGTAAAAAAGCAGAACTCGGATTATGTATGTGTGTTCGTGCGTGTGGGTGGGCGAGTCAAAAAAGTGAAGCGCATATATATGACTTCAGGGGTTCATGAATTACGTAAGCTCGAAATTACGCGCCATTCAAATTATTGCGCCTCACTTCCTGAATTTGTTCTACGTCGTTGAAAGCCCGGACATGAGAAATTTAATGTGTGCTATTTTCTGATTCTCGTCCGAATATCAGAATGAATTTTTAATTCAATTTCCGCTTGAATTTTTCAATGAATTTTAATTTCTCAATTTTATATTCATAAATTATGTGTTAAAATTTTCTGGGTTCGAAGTTACAAATGTTCATTCTTGGAGTCAGTATAAATAAAAAAATGCAGATTAAGAAAAGTTGAAAAATGAATGTTAGTGACTAATTTAATCTATAGTTTAAATTAAATTAGTGTGTACTGGATGAAATTAAAACAGAAATATTGTTCAATTATGAAAGAAAGAAATACATTTAATCTAGTTTCTAAGTGAATTCTGTATATAAATGGAAAATAATATCATTAAGTGTTGAGAAAATGTAGATGGATTAATTAAACTTGCTAATGAAAGCAGAGTTCATCTATTTTAAAAAGACTTCAGTGATAAAAGTAGTGAGAGAAACAAATGAATTCTTTTTAATTGAAAAAGTTCGTTCGCTGAGTTCGTCTGGCAATAACATGTACCTGCTCTAGTTGAATATACTTATAGCTATGAGCTCGACTGATGGAATAAAAGCAGTGGATAATGAAAAAATTTAATTTTTCAATTTGCAGAGCGACTTAAGACCAGAATTATTTAAATATTTATCCTTATTTCAGTAATTGAGGTACTTTGTGAAGACAAACTTTAACGTCTGAGAGAATTTTTGATCGCTTTTTAATGGGATATTCATAAGTGTCTTTGACAAAGACTAATTTACTTTATTATTTACGAAGTATTTTCCAAGAAGATTAATCATTTGTTCTTGAAAACCTCTAGCTGTCAAAGATTTGAAATTTTCATTATGTGTACTTCAGTTTATTTTTAAGTGGACTATAATATTCTTGAAGAAAATTAATAATTTCTATGTGAAGACATTTATCTTATAAATCTTTCAAATCTTAATTATCTTCCCTTTATTCTACTGAATTTATAAGATGTTTGTATCGTAAAAATATATTATTTAGGAATCTAGTAAACTTTATTTCAAATGAATTTACATTCAAAGATCGTCAAAAACAAAATTCTTTTACTTTTTGCAAGATGTTTAAAATTTGAAGCTTGAAAGCTTGCCAAATTCAGTATAAATTGAATCAAATTCTATGTTTGCGTGTAATAACAAATTTAACTTATCCAATATTTCAAATTTTCAACTTTAGAAAATAGAATTACGGGAAGCCTCAGTATTAAGGGATTTAAAATTTAATTTTTAACTTGTATTTGTTATATCCTTGATTAAAGAAATTTGACCTGAAAAAGAAAATGATCTAATTCTTCATACTTCAATATGTGCACAGTGAAATTTTTCCATTTTTATCAATTTTGGGACAAAAAATTAAATTTTTTGAGTTCTAAGAAAAATATTTTTTGTAATTAAAAGGTGGCAGTCCAGAAGTAGATTACCAACAAAATAGGAATTTTTCGAAAGAGCGAAAAAACATTCCGTAAAATATAAATCACCACTTCAATATAAACCAGAAATGCAATTAAAATGCAGTCAAAAAAATTTGATTGAAAATGTTATCCAGGTTCGAGGAAATAGATGTCGAAGCAGACAATATCGAAGTGAGACTAACCTAAAATTGGAGCAGGTACGGCTGGGAATTACGATAAAAAATTCAAGCTTCAGTTTAAGAAAATGAAGCAAAACATACTCCAGAGATAATAAGTTCTTGGACACGGGTAATTAAAGTATTACGTGAAAAAGTTAGCCGATCCTGAGAAAATCCACTGAGAATTTTGAAATTTGAATTTCATGCGTGATTATACAATATCGGTTCTGAATAGCAATTAAAAATAGAATTTGTAATGCTTCATAAAAATAAGAACTCACTCCCGAGTTATGAGGACGCTGAATGATAATAAAAAAGGTTCGATTCTAAAAAATTATTGTGTTCCGAGAAAAACCAAATTAAAGATTGCGATATCTCAGTATGACAAACATTTCTTTGCACAAAATCCGAAAAAATACGAAAATATTTTTCTCAAGTAATTATAATAATTGCAAGATCTATCAACACTGAACGATTGAAAAAATTATTATTATTATATTGAAATTGTTATTGAAATTGTATGAAAATTTTGGGTTCAACTATGGTGTTAGAAAATGATATTTCTAACAAATACTTTCACCACTATGTGTATTTGGGTGAATGCAAAAAAGTCCAATATATTAGACAATGAGATTTTCAAAAATAAAAAAAATAAATCCAAACTGCTTACAATTTTTGACGAAGGAGTAACCCAAGAGATTATCAAAATATGAAACTAAGAGATCATGGAGTGTATTTATGATGACATGACATGTGACTATGATGAAAACAACAAATTTCAAAATTCTTTTAAAAATCCACGCAGAACATCAAATTTGAAGTGAACGACCCCAAAACCCCCTTATACAAAGTTTTATGCAAAGATGCAAATATTTGTAAAATTTAATCGCCATATTGGATCCGCTATTTTGAGATTTACAAAGTTTGACATCAAATTCGAAGTCAGAGACCCCAAAAACCCCTTTACACCAAGTTTCAACAAACATGTAACAATTTTGAAATTTTGGTTGCCATATTGGATCCGCCATTTTGAAATGTTAAATTTTGACATTGAATTCGAAGTCAGTGACTTCAAAAATCCCATTGCACCAAGTTTCGTACGAATATGTAAGATTTTTTTTATTTTGGTTGCCATATTGGATCCGCTATTTTGAATTTTCCATATAAGTGTTGAAATAATAATCGAAATGAATAAGTACTAACATGGTTAAAATTTTAATTTCTTTCAAATAATGATGAATTTTTTAATTTATCATTAAATCTATCAACGATTTTATCACTAAATTCATTATTGAATTCATATTCGAATTGATCATTAAATTTATCATTAAACTCATTAATAAATTCATAATTGAATTTATCATTAAATTTACCATTACATTTTTATGAATTACATACATTTTGCGTGGGAATGACCTATCAATATTGATTGTTTTACAGGTGAGGAATGAATGTTTTTATTAATATTTTCTGCATAAACTCACCCCTGAAATATTCTTCTTTTGATAATTAACCCTTATTACCGGATTAAACCAATTAGCTGTACGATTTTTTTGATTTTTTGAATATTGGTTATTTTTGTCAATTAAAGAATCTTTACGTGTAATCCAGTTTTCACATAATAAAGCATATTCAATAACTTCTTAATGCTAGTAAATTTAAGTGAGAAAATTAAACACCTGAATCATCGGATTAATGAATAACTGTTTCGTTACCGGATAACTTAAAAAATATGGAACATTTGAAAAGTATATAATACTCTGTAATTAAAATTGGAAACAAAAAATAAATTTTTTTAGGGAATCTTGAAATTAATTCTGAAGTTATACGAACGTGTATTGATAATATTATCTAGAGCTTTTCCTCAGAAGATTTATCGACATAAATATGAAAAAATATGGTGAGGGACATTTTATTTGTATAACATTCCAGACATATGATATTGTCAACTTTTTTATTCTCATCCATGAATTCTTAAGTTTCAGAACGCTACAAAAATATGTCTTTTCCATTAAAATGATTTATCCTTCAAACGGAATCAACTTGAATTTTAAAATCCAAAAATCGACTGAAAGTAGGAAAATGAGATAACTGTTTGAAGCAGGGCATTGCAGTCCCAACAAAATGATATGAAAGAAATGTTTGAAAAGATTGAAAAAAATACAAAATAAAAAAAAACAAAGCTACTCAAAGGAATCATATCTTAATGCAGCACTGACACTGTTCGAAATGTTCGGAAAAGTCCGACACATATAGGATACTAAAGTAACTGAAATTCATAAGATTAGGTTGCTGAAAACAAACTTCAGTAACTTTCACAGTAGATCTGCTAAATTTGCATTAACAGTCAGAAAATATATTTGCAAATTACAAATAGTTTCCTAAAATTCCTAAATGGTAACAGAAATATAATTTATCGTGACCGAAAGAAATGCGCAGTTAGCAACTGCACACTCCTCGCTTCTCGATCGCGATCGAAACGGGCAAATCATGGTGGTTGTTGCCATGGGCGGCAATGCACTGCAAAAGGTTGTGTTGAATTTTAACGATGCAGTAAACCTATTTTTTCCAATAGTGAATGATCTCAAACGTGAAAAGCATTCGAAATTTTACGAGAAAGAAGAAACCGAAAAAAGTGTTGAAATCGCGAGGAAAGGCAACGACTTAGAATCTCGGTTGATGAGCGAATTATCTTTACAATAAAAGAGTTACTAGATACTGTAATCATATGTCTCATAAATGATCTTCTAAAAAGGTACATCAGGACCGCAAGTAACTAGCAGCAGCCGCGTAAGTTAATAATTAATCCCGGTTTCAATTGAATGGTGAGTCCGCTGTTTTCGTCAAATGACGCTCTCTTGGCTAGATAGGTTATATCTGTATCTAGGTTATATAATATAGTCAATGACCCAAATATGTTTATATTAAATTCGCTTATATTTTCTTATTATTTATATTGTCAGGGCAAATATAGACTTCATATATTATTTAAAAATTAATGAATCGAAAAAAATTTGTATTCCCTTGAAATGCTTACTTACAGTAATTGAAAATTACTAAATTGTAACCGAATTTTCTGAAACATGTGACTAAAGCTTCATGCAGTTACCCATGCTGAAATTTCTGTTCCTGTTTAGGAAAATTTGAAGACTGTTTCTGCGTAAAGCTTCAGTGACGCGTCTCTGGAAATTCCTACAGAAATTTCTAACAGATATTAAAACAAAGCTATGAAAGCGAGAAAAGAGAATTACGGACGTTCACGAAATAGACCGGAGACGCACACTTCCGTTGAGAAATTAGAGGGGCATTGTTCCCGGGTGCAATCGAAATACGTTGTTTCATTTTTTTTATTTTTTCGCGAAAGGTAAACGTGACCTGGGTGCACGTTCTAGTTTTTAATTGCGTATCAAGGAAATGCCAGCGCCTGGAGCGCGCTATTGCGCGACTGATTCTTCTCTCCACCTACGCTATGTACGCGAGACGTTCTAAAACGCCGAGCCGACTTATGCGAGTATTACTTCACCTGGTTCCCATAATAATATAAGAGCGAATGTGTAATGTGCTCCCCACCTGTCCACTTATTACTTTTATGCCTTGCACGTGGGTGCACTTGCTTGCATACTCTTACGTTAACTTAAGATGCTAAGTATATATTGTCTACTTGGGTGTCTAGTGTCTACTGCCTACTGTCTACTATCTAGCGACTGCATCAAAGCAAGCACTAATCCTGATAGTTCCACTAATAGGCGCCTTGTTCTCGCGTCGTCCAACATTTTCATTCAAATGAGCTCATCTGGATTATAATCGTTGTGTACATTTTATTACTGTGAGACTTATTCAGAAGTAAATAAATCTTATGTAGAAATTTGTACTCCTACGTAGACAAAGAGTTGTTTTATTTCGTGCTAATTTTTAATTGCACGGTTTCCTTTTAAGATTGCAGCAGGACGTCTTCTAAAGTATTGGTAGTAATAAAAATAGAATTTATAAATAATGAATAACTTTCATGAAAGAATATCTATACGTATAAAATATATATATAAAACTGAATTTATGTATGCATAAGTGTTCCGAATAGGCGTTCACACCCTTGTACCTATTGGATCCAAATTTTGTAGGGTGTCATAAGTCGGTCCTGTGCATTTTTTATACTTTGAAGGTGCTTGCGCATTTTTTTACTTTTTTAGGGTTTCATAAGTAACCCTTATGACCTCGTGCCAGGTATTGAGAAATCAATGGATCAAAAGATTCCTATACTCCAACCTTTTCTTTTGATCCAATTTTCTTCGGAGATTGCTCAAATTGAAGCTCGCAACATGTAAAATTAAAATAAGAAATAAAATTCGTTATGTTATAAATTTCTTTTTTATATCAGTGGTTAAAACTAGGAAAAAAAATTGTTATTCAGACCTCTATGCTAGAAGCTTCTCTTTTAGTCCGATTTTTTCAGGGATGACTCAGATTGAAGATCTTGGTATGTCGAATTGAAATAAAAAATAAAATTTCTCTGTTATAGTTTTCTTTTTTTTTTATAACAGCGGTTATATGGAAAGTAAAATGAGGAAAAGTCGATTATTTAGACCCCTATGCTGGAAGCTTTGTAGGAATGTAGAATTCAGATAAAATATAACATTTGCTATGTCATGGTTTTCTTTTTTGATATCAGTGGTCAAAAAATAAGACAAATTAGGAAAATTTGGTTATTCAGACCCCTAAGCTAGAAGCTTTTTTTTACTCAGATTTTTTTCGCGGACAGCTTAAATTGAAGTTTTTGGCATGTAGAATTCAGACAAAATATAACATTTACTATGTTATGGTTTTATTTGTTGAAAACAGTGGTTGAAAATAAGAAAAATTATGGAAATTCAGTTATTTGGACCCCTATTCTGGAAGCTTTTCATTTAGTCTGATTTTCTTCGGGGATGGCTCAATTTGAAGCATGTAGAATTAAGATAAAAAGTACATTTTGCTGTGTTAATTTTTTCTTTTTTTATATCAGTAGTTTAAAAATAAGAAAAACAGTATCATTCAATATACCCTCATGCTGGAAGCTTTTCTTTCAATCCAATTTTTTCAGGGACAGCTTAAATTGAAGCTTTTGACATGTAGAATTTAGATAAAAAATAACATTTTCTATGTTATAAATTTTTGGATGTTTGCAGGTATATTCTTCGTAGTTTGCAGTTCAAAAAGACTATACCTGCAAACATATATGCTGAAGATCAAGACTCTACTTGTTTAATTTTTTTTCACATCAGTGGTTAAAAAATAAGAAAAATTGGTTATTTAGACCCCTATGCTGGAAGTTTTTCTTTTAGTCCGATTTTTTCGGGGTTAGCTTATTAATAGAAGCTTTTTGGGCGTAGAATTTAGATAAAATATAACATTCGCTATGTTATGGTTCCTTATAGAGGAAGCTTTTCATCTAGTCTTTTTTTCTGGGATAGCTCAAATTGAAGCATGTAAAATTGAGATACAAAGTGAAATTTGCTACTTTGAATTTTCCTTTTTTTATTAGTCGCTTAACAATAAAAAAAATGAAGAAAATTTTGTTATTTAATATACCTATCCCTATGCTGGAAGTTTTTCTTTCAGTCCGATTTTTTTCGTAGGTGACTTAAATTGAAGACCTTGACATGTAAAATTGAGATAAAAAATGAAATTTCTCTGTTATAGTTTCCTTTTTTTTATATCAGTGGTTACAAACAAATTTAAATTAGGAAAATTTGGTTATTTAGACCCCTAAGGTGGAGCTTTCCCTTGAGTCTGATTTCCTTCGTGGATGGCTCAAATTAAAGCTCTTGACATGTAGAATTGAGATAAAAAATCAAATTTTCTATGTTATGATTGAAAATAAAATTTGTATCGATTAAGTAAATCTGTTGAAAATTGTATATTTTTGTTCAGTTATTGTGAAGTGAATTTAGATAAACAATATTCAATGTTTTCGAACCATAAGAGCTAGAATAAATAAATTACGTATGACAAGTTTATTTAAATTCTATTTATGAAAATTTTGTCATTACGTTGAATTTTAAATAACTTTGAAAATATATGAGCTGGTATTTGCTACTGCCAGAATAATGCCGAGTACGTTTTTGCTTGTATGGAATATAAATTTAAAAAATTTAAGCGGAATTGATGTATTTAGAAAAAAAAGGATACTTTGACACATCTAAAAGAAAGAGTGAATTCATAAGAAAAATTTAGAAAATTAAATAATGGAAATATCTGCTTTAGGTAGCTAAATATCTTGGCTGTAGTTAGAGGCAACGGAACAAAAATTTTGTTCATTTAACCATAATTTTTTCTTAAATCAACCAAATACAGTAAAAAAAACGATTATGTTGAATGAAGAACATTTTTTTCTGGGAAATTTCATAATATATCATTTTTAAATAATCTATTAATTGCAGCATGTTGTATCACATGCTGATACTATTTTTTGTTCATAACCTGGCAAAATCAAAACTTGATTATAAATTCACCACCCAAAATTTACCATTGATACTTCTATTTCTTTGTAAGAATATTCTCCTACCTTTGTCTTATATATCAGGAATAATATCAAACATCTCAACCATAGATGGCAAGATATTATAACTACGCATGAAATCGAAGGGAAAATTGGAATTTGTCGTACCCTTCACTGTGATATAAAATGAGAGAATCTGAAAACTGAATATAAGTTCAAAAATACGGAACAAGATCGAATCGTAGAATTGATAGAAAGTCGATATTGAAAGAGTTCTTGTAGATTCAAATGCCACCCGCCTGATTCTCACCACCCTCTGCTCAGCAGGAAGCAAGGAAGAAGGGTGCAGTGGATGGGGGGATAAAACGGGTCCCTCTGTTTGATCCGCAAACACTATAATTACCTAGAATATTATATTAGGTACGCCGACGTGAATCGGGGCGACGCTGGTACAGAAATAGGGAGGCGAAAAATTCACCCCCTACCCCTAACAATCTTCTGGGACACAAAGTATAGTAAAATAATCATTTATTTCGCTTTAGGAATTCCTGCTACTGACAGGACTTGCGCATTCAAATCTAGATCCTTTTAATGAGAAACTTTTGAATTAAATCGTTTTTAAATTTACAACAATTTAACATTTTAGAAATATTCTAATTTATAAATAGTCAAATTTCACCAGTATGTAATTTATTAATTATTTCAATACAAACAAATTTGTAAATGTTGTGACCAGGATACTTGGGTGTAATTCTACATAATAATCTTCAAATTAAACAAGACGCTTCATTTGACATCTTGTAAAATTATTATTATAAAGGTTTTTACGAATGTGTCTGTATGTCTGTGTTATGTAAGAACGATCATTTTTTAGTGTCAGGAAAAGAAGTCACGTTCGTTATCCAGTAATTTTCGATAAAAATTCAAAAAGTGAGATCTTTTGCAAATTTTTTCGATCATTTATTCATAATTTAAAAATTCTATATAAGGTCGTTTATAGTCCTCGAAGAGTCAAACAATTTATCTCCACAACTTTTTCTGATAAAGTAAAAGTTAACAGAGTTATAGCATTTTTTAAATTCAAAAAATCGAAGGAAAATGGCAATATTAAGCCGAATAACGCACGATACAAAAAAAGTCAGGAAGAGGAAAACGTTTACTTTTGAAAGCTCTACAAGATTATCATAACTACTTTTCTAATTTTCTTGAGAAAACGAAAATTCAAATTTTTATCGCACAAAAAATAATGAAGAACCAAAAATTTTCATTTCTCATTAATTTTTTGACACGACTCGTAGTTTTTTGGTTTTATTCATAAAAAACGACATTGAAAATAAAAAATTAATTTTTTGATAAACGATGAAAGCTAAGAAAAAAATAAATGGACTAAATTTGTTCACTAAAAGAAGAGCTAAAAATTTGTCATTAATCATTTTTTGACGGGACAGGTAGTTTTCAGTTTAATCGTGAAAAAAACATTAAAAATAAAAAATTAAATTTTTGGAAAAACGACGGAAGGTGCCAAAAAAATTGATAAACAAAAGTTCTCCACCCAAAAAGGTTCAATAAATATGTCCATCATCATTTTTTATAGAACGAGTAGTATTCGTTTTAATCGCAAAAATAAAAAATAACTTTAATTAAATTTTTGAACAAACGATAAAAAAAAGTGAAAAACCAAAAGTTGTTTCATAAAAACAGATTTATTTTTTTTTCAAAGCATGCGCACTTTTTTCCGTCATGAAGACAAGACAATGAAAATACGTATGTTTCAATACTAATGCATATTATGAATTGTAATAATATAAATTAATTTAAATGATACATTTTTCAGGATTACTGAGAATGAAATTTAATGCAGGAAAATAAATAAATATTAAATTAATCATGATAAATAAAATTTGTACTCTATTTTGCAATGGCTGAATAAGCAATTTGTAGGCCAAAGTAAATAAATGAATGTAATGTACATTTGATATAAAAGTGTTGAACATAATGTAGAAAAGTTAAGATTTTGGACAAAATCGTGTGCGAAGCACGAGATACGTGATGAGAATGTGTTCGTTAAAGCCGAAAGAGCTTTAACTAACAGGCGTTCTAGAAATGACAATAATTTTAAAAAATGCAACCCAAAAATTCAATGTGGCATAACTCCTATAATTTTGTAAATTTTTAAAAATCCTTTGAGTCCAAAATTTGTCTTATGTAGCACTACATTTTTACCAAGTTTCATTAAAATCAAATAAGTACTTGCAGATTCGTTTGCAGAATTTCCAAAAAAAAATAAATCAGGGCTTTCATTTTTCGGTTCACAACTAAATAACTTTCAGTGGCAAATCTATAAAATTGGATGAACCTTAATTGTAAATCCCTGAAAATGAACCACTCGAAAAAAGCCTTCAAAATTTCAATATTTTCTATTATAGAAATTAAATATTGAAGAATCTTCAATTGCGAATATTCAGAATTGAAGAATTTTCAATTGCAAATCGTTAAAATTGGAGAATTTTCAATTGCAAATCTTCGATATTGAACTATTGAAGAAACAGTATCTAAAACCTCACAAGTCCAGCATAACCTGTCAACATTAACATTACTTCTTAAAAATTGCAACGCATCACCGTCACGAATAAGCAGAATAAAATGAGACGTTTTTTTTCAAATCATTATTATTTAACGGAAATGACTGAAACGAACCATTATTTTCACTTCACTTGTTTCTTGATTAAACATTGATCAAACCATTAGAAGTCTGTTCAGGTTTGGAAAACGTTTTTTGAATAATTTATTTAATTACTTTCTCGATTTAGCCATTTGTATTGCTTTGCAATTAGTTACTCGGTTTTGTAAACATATTCAAAATTTGGATTGAGACACATGCTAATAATGAAGAATTTTAACAAAAATATTATTTTTTAGTTTTTGGATGTATATTATTTCTGAAATCCCAAATTAGTAAATCTTAATCCTAATGAGAAGCAGAATATATACTCCGATTTTTAAAAATTATTTGAGTTTTTTGTTACAATTGAAATAGCTGTAATTTCGATAATTTATATTTAAAATTTCATCAATTTGGAAGATTTAGAATTGAAAAATTGACTTTTGATCTTCAAAATCATTTAGGAATTTTCAATTAAACGCACTTATATTACACTTACTATTATATTATATATAATAATTATAATTATAATTATATATATAGCGCTTATCGCGCTAATTTTGTTAATATATAAATAATTGAATATGAGAAGGAAACAAATTATTGCATTCACGTTAATTTTTTTACTTTTAAACAATATTCGTTCCTTGATGGTAAAACTATTGAAGTGCAATCTGTTTATGAATTAGTCTTGTCAAGACGGTTGTATAAATTCCGCTTGAAAATATCACAGTATATATTAGTATAAGGACTAAGAAATTAAGTAACTGAAGAAACAATTGAAAAATGAACATTCAACATTTCGTGAGTGATTACGAAACATTAACTCATTGCTTTAAAAGGAAAAGAAGTTCTGTGAAGTTGATATGATTACGATTTGATTAGAAAGGATGAGAGACCCAGAATTATTCATATTTACATTTCACTTCATCCTTTAGGAGCGAGACAAACTTGTAATCAGTAGAAGGAAATTCTTGAGTTGGCTCTTCTGATGAAATCAGAGTAATTGACACTTTTTTCACATCCCTCTATATTTACATTCCTTCGGTCTAAATTATGAATCGCGATTAATAAGAATTCATATTCCTCATGTAATTTAAAAAAACTAGTTTTGAATATTCTAGAGATAATAGTTGTTACAAACTTTAATATGTTCTAAGGATCAGACTAAAATAAAATACAAAATATCCAGTGAAAATTGATATCAGACTGATTATTTCCATAGTTTAAGCTTTTAAAATAAGTTTAGAAGTTAAAATATTGTTTTGACTTATAGTAGGAAATTGCGAATACTCTTCTACATTCAAAAACCAGAATTGTAGCTTTTAATTTGAGGATATAATTTATATTTTTGGAAGGTACTTAATATTTAATCAAAATTGGAAACTCAAAAATTTTACTTTACTGCAATCAGAATTAAAATTGTAAGGCTAGGGTACAAAACTCCTATGCTTAAAACCTGAAGAATAAAAATAACTCTTAAACTAAAGAAACATGTCATTATCAAAAAACTTTCATGTTTAAAAATTTCCAATTTTGAAACTCTGTGTTCAAAGACTTGTTCTGTTTTTCTCTATGCACAACATTTCTGGAAATTAAATTTTTAGAGATTTCTATCGCATCGAACGTCCAAAATCTATTTCAAGTTTAGAATATTTCTACGTTCAGTTTAAATTAATTTGTGTCCGCTTGGACACATGGAATTATTTTAGGCTTCTCGATCGATCACCGAAGTTAAGTAGCGTGTGTCTCTGCTATACTCGGATAGGAGCCATCGTCCTACAATATTAAAAATTAAGAAGAAGCTTTGAAGACAAAAGGCGGTATCACAGTGAAATAACAAGATAAGTCTATTATTAAGGATAAATGAAATCTCAGATTGAAATTTTTTTTTTAAATTTAACTATTTCTCGTGCCGGGGGGGGGGGGGGGGGGG
>CAKNXH010064126.1:126605-203504 GCA_932178445.1 Andricus quercusramuli
GGGGTATACTCTTCCTACGCCATAAATTAAACGACGTTAAAACACTCTATCCGTTCAATTTGGATTTCATGACATTTTCACGGCATTTCATGATATTTTATGAGGAATTTCCGGGAATTGGCAGATGGAAACATGTAAACTCTTATCTAATACATAGCTGCTGAAGGCTGGTGACCTTCTCAGCATAAGACATCGACCAATTGCGACTCTCTTGGTTTCCATTCCTTGGCCGCCCCCCCCCCCTCCACCCTGACCCCAGTAACAGAAGTTTTGGTGGGACTGACGTTACAACAAGACTCTCCACCATACGACGAATCACTACTTATCTTGAACATGATTCTGGCTCGCAAAACAAATTTCGCGCATAAAGGTGGTAGTTGGGTGTACAATCTAAACAATGAATAATGCAAACAATAAACTAGCCTTGGAATGGACTGAAACTTTAATTGATGAAATGCATACACGCGGTAAACGAAAAGGTCGAGTTTCAGGCTACGAATGGAGACTGGGTGTTTGGAATGCTGGAAGAATGAATGATCTTAAGGTAAGAAAACTATGAGAAATCATGCACGAGAAGAAACTAGATATTCTTTGTGTACCTGAGACGAAGAAAAAGGTTTGCGAAAGTAGAAACATAAAAAATGAGGTGTTGAAAGACGGTTTTAAAATAAGGTCAGGCGTAGATAATGAATCACATGGTAGTCAAGGGGTCGGTTTAAGTATGAATGAAAAAGCAAGACAGCATCTCAAAGATCCAGGATATGTATCACCCTATTGCTGTGGGCTAGAATGAAGGTTGGAATCAGAAGATTATTTATTATTGCATGCTACGCCCCAGTCGATAGTGGTCCGAGAGAAGTCGAAGACGCATTCTGGGAAACTTTAAATGATACGATAAGTACTTGCGATCATGGTGAAAGAATAATTCTGCTAGGAGATATGAACGGATGGGTCGGCGTCCAACGTCAGGTCACAGATACAGATAGGGTGCTAGGTAAATTTGGGGATCCAACAAGAAAAAATTATAACGGGGAAAAATTAGTTAGCATATGCTTGGAAAAGGGCCTATTTATTACAAATACTTGGTTTCGACATAAAATGATCCACATGTACACCTGGCGTAAAGGAAATAGCCACAGTATAATTGACTTCGTTATTGCGGATGACAGACTAAGGGAACTACTGAAAGGCATAAGAGTCATGAGGGGCTCTAAATGCAATAATGCCCATTACCTTCCAGTCTCCAGAATAAACTTAGGGCGGGGATGGAGAAGAAAGAGAAAGAAACAAACGCGAATCAAGATTGAAAATTTACAGAAATGCTTGTTGGAATGATTAGATTGAGGCAACCCGACAAGAATAGAAAGAAACGTACGAGAGAACGTTGAACATCACAGGTCTTAGCGATGAAGAAAGAATTAGGCTCAAAAATGATTATAGACACAAAAATAGGAAAGTTAAACGACTAGTCAAGGAAAGTAAAGATAAAATCAGAACAGAAGATGAGAGAAAAGTACACAACGACTTTGAAGGAAGCAAGAAACTAATATTTAAGAAGATGAAGGGAAGCAAAAGTACTGAGTTTATCAACATGAGAAACAGCAAAGGTGAAATGCTATATGATACAGACGGGACAGAAGACGCTTCGAAAGACTCTTTTAAAGAATTATTAGGGGTGAAGCTATAGGACAACAGAACTGCGACATACAATATAATGCATTAGAAAACCCAATTGAGACAGTCTGTGACACCGGAGTTAGAGATATAATTAAAAACTTAAAAAACGGTAAGGCTGCTGGTGTAGACAGTATTAGCGCTGAAATGTTTAAATACGGTAGCGAGTACATATCTCAAAGGCTGTGTGAACTGATAAATTTATGTATCGAGATGGGGAAATCCCAGACGAGTGGAGAAAAGCGATTATCGTACCAATATACAAAAGGAAGGGAGATAAAAGCAACTGCAATAATTACAGAGGTACCAGCTTATTAAGTACCGTAAGCAAAATTTACTCAAAAATACTTATCCGCAGGGTAATGAAAATAACAGATGAAAATATATGGGAAGTCCAAAGTGGATTTATGCCAGGAAGGTCATGTAGGAATCAAATATTTAGCTTAAGACAGATCACAGAAAAAAGTTTGAAAGTAGACAAGAAATTTTTTTGTGCTTTTGTTGACCTAGGAGAAGCAATTGACAAAGTAAATAGAAGTAAACTTTGGGAAGTCCTCAAAGAGTATGGAGTCAATGGATGGCTCCTACAAGCAATAAAAACAATATATACAGGTAGCAAAGCGAGTGTCACGGTTAATGGGAAACTGAGTGAATGGTTTGATATTATGCAAGGCGTGAAACAAGGATGTGTTATGTCCTCATGGCTATTTATCATATTTGTGGATAAGTGTCTAAGAATGGCCCTCTTCGATGAAGAAGGTGTAGATCTCGAGACAGTGAGGGTACGTGGGTTAGCTTTCGTGGATGACGAGGTTGTTATAGCAGAATCAATCCAAGACTTGCAAAGAATGTTGCACAAACTTAATACAAGCATGAAGAACATGGGCCTCAAAGTTAACGTGAATAAAACCAAAATCATAGTGTTTGAAAAAAAGGTGAGAAAACAATGTGCAACATTGTCCTCAATGATGAGAGATTAGAACAAGTTGACAAGTACATACATCTAGCTAGCATATTCACTAGTGACGGAAGATAGATGGGGAGTTAGATAGGCGCATCAAAGAGGGTCAGAAGAGTATCGGTAGAGCAGGGTCCATTCTCAGAATTAAAAATATATCAAAAAAAGCTAAAATGGCAACACATAATTCTATATTTGTACCGACTGCGCTATAAGGTAGCGAGACATGGACCTGTAAAGAAAAGGATAAGAGTAAAATTAACGTGATTGGCATGAAACCTCTGTGCACAATTTGCTGGAAAACCCTGATGGATAAAGTGAGAAACGAAATAATCCTCAAAGAATGTGGTGCAAAAGAGAGAATAGTTGACATATGGGAAAGAAATCAGTCAAGATGGTTCGGACATGTTGAAACAATGAAAGATGAACGTCTAACGAAACAAGTGTATGAAGGTAAAGTAAATGGCAGTATGCCCAGAGGCAGACCGCGGAAAGAATTGCCACAATGTGTGAATGAGACCTTAATCCGAAAAGAAATAAGAAGCCATAGAAACAGCAGAGCTTGCATGAAAAAATGCATGACGTGAAGGAAGCCAGAGAAGTATGCCAAGACAGAAAAGTGTGGCGACAAATAGTTTGTAAACAGAGTGACAATAGAATGAATGACGCCTGAAAAAAAAACTTCGATGCTAATGGGCCCAAGTGGGGAACCACACATAAGAATTTTGTGAGGCTCTTCACTTGGGGTGATCGCTAGAGAGATTAATCAGCAACCTGTGTCGCAGCAGTGTTGCGGAACGAACGTGTTATTTAAATAAATAACTCGAACATTCTAGATGTGTTTCTATCACTGAAAAGGACAAACTTAAGTTTCTCGAATCAAGTACTTTCAGTTTTTTGTACATAAAATTTTATTAACGTTGTACCACAGCATATAGATTTTTCGTTAATTCCCAAATTTTCAGTGTTTTCGATCGTTGATATTTAAAATATTCCAGTTTTTAATCCACATATTTATATCTTAAGGATTGCCGGACTTTTCATATTGCATGCCAATATTTGTCGGCGCTTCCAGATTATAATATTCCATTTGAGAATATTCGAATGCTGAATGAAAATATTGAAATCTAAAATTCCTTTCAATATTTAAATAGAATATTACGCAAGCACTTTTAACAATCACTGGTAATAAAAACAAAACTATTTGAGTTTACACTAACACTAACGGTTCTTTGTTCGTGAAACGTGAATCAGTCCTTTGATTGGATCGTCCGTAACCACTCAGGTGAGTGAAGTACCTAGCAATGGAAGTTTTTTTTGTATGACAGGTAGCGAGACGGAGGTAGAAGGGGGGAGGTATTGGAAAAATATGAATAAACGAGAAGAGATTGTAGACGAGAGGAAAAGTGGGGAAATTGCGAGGGATGAGTCAATAGGATGAGACTCTATGGGAAATGTAAGCGTGGCTGAAAAATCAATTACGAGATGAAGTACTGTCGTAACTCGTTACACATACCTGCTGGGAGTGTAAAATAAACTAAGATCCTCAGGCCTAATAGGAATACTCAATTCACATTTTCCTATTTATAAACTAAAAAAAAATAATCAGAGCATCTATTTTTTACTCTCATATCAGGCTAATGTAGACAAAGAACTTAAAAACCTTAAACAAAATGTTGCTAATTCGTTGAAAAACTTTAAAACCGCTGCAAAGTAGTGTGGAGGCGTTCATTATATGGTGTATCTTCAATTGTGATAATTTCATTAAGCCTGGGCCAAAAAAGAATTTCAAATCGATCAATATGTGCATCACTTTGAAGGTTTTAAAATTTCAATCGGTCATCAATTTTTTAATTAATTTCCTATGAGTAAAAAAATTATCAAGAATTTTTTGTTAGAATAGTTTTTGTTAGTTAAAAATAATATAAAGTTATATATTGAAAGAAAGTTCAGTGCTTTGAATTTCTTCAAATGGAATCAAAGAAACATGCCATTAGAGTGTTATTATACAAGATAATTTTTTTTATGGTCTGCAAGGTGCGAAAGTTGCTAAAAAAATACTGATTTTGTCCTGACTTTGATGTAAAAAATTTTTTTCTCGTGCTATCAATATAATTACTATGCTGTGTAATTATAAAAATAAGACTTTAACATGAATCTGGCTGAACTATTTTCTATGATCATGATAAAAATTTTCTATGACAAACTTATAAATTTTATGTTGGTACTGGAAGTTATATTTTCTCTAGTTGTTTTTTTTTCTTTTGCGAATATGACAAATTTAAAAATGCTAATTTCAATATCACTATTAATGTCCAACATTTCACACTGGTTTTTATGTTACAGATAATTCCCGGATAGTTAATTATTTAAAAAATGATCGAGTCAGTGGGATAGAAGAGGGGATTTCAGATTGTTAAATGAGTCTGAGGAGATAGAAAAGAGGATTTTGGATTATAAAAGGAGACTGAAGTGATGAACAAAAGGATTTTGGTTTGTAAAAGGAGTCTGAGGCGATGAAAAAGATGATTTCGTCTGCGCTTTCTTATTATTGATAGTTTATTTATTATCGATTGTTATTTATTCATCACAGATTATTATTCATTGTTTAATATATGTAGGTCATAGATTTTTTCACATAGTTCAACAGATTTATTTCATCAAAGCGAATAAATTTGATGCTTAAAATATTGCTGTATTTCAAACGTAGAGAATTTGTCTCTTTTAAACGTTGAACAAATCGAAAAATCGGGATATATCATAATTGTATTTAATCATACAGGCCTGTTAAATAAATCAATCGATTTGTATCCTCACAACGAATTATTATTATTTTCTCAAAATCAAGAAAGTTTTTCTCATACAAACGTTAGTAAAATAGGCAAATCTGTGAATATCATAACTTTATTTTTTGTCATAGAGTGTTTCTAAATTCACCAGTCGAAGCTTAGTTTACTCAAACTTTTTTGAAAGGATGTATTTCATTAAAATCTACGTATACCTTCTTCTCTTCATCATAATCAAAGATGAAAAAAGTGCAAATCCTAAAAAGATTATTGTTGACACACGCACACACACATTTTTTAGAAACCTCATTTGTAGACTCCTGAGGTCAAGATAGTCAAAAAATGAAGTTTAATAATTTGGATGGTTACAAAGCTTCCTCTATAGAAAAGCAATAAAGGGAATGAGTATACTTTTCAAATTAATTCATCTGAATCAGTCCTTCAATAGAGTCGTTAAGAATTCATAAACGTCGAGGACAGGTCTATACTTATGTCCCTTCAACCCACCTTATTTGCATAATTAGTACCGCCACGTGATGAACTCTACTTTCGCTCTCCTCTTAATGATATCGTGAACATTATAATTACCGATTGGTCTACACGGTTTAGTCAATTTGAGTAGATTCTAAAACCAAGATACTTTCGATTTCTTTTCCATATACTCGTTTATGACATTTTACTCTTCAACTCTGATTTTAAGATACAAACTTATTATTCTGAATTTAAATTATCTCAATTAAACTTCAAAATTTGTAAGTCAAAAAGTTATGAATTTAAGACTTTTGCCACAGAGTCTGAAATTTCCAACTGCTAATTAGGCAAGCAAACATGCCTATTTTAGTAGAAATCTTTCCACTCCAGTAGTCACTTTCATCAAATAAAATGTTCCTCTAATAAATTTCTAATCATAGAAATGTTTAGGCTAAGTATTTGAATTCATTAACCGCATTGTGACATTTCGAATTCCTTTTTCTAAATAAAAACACGTTCATAATCGTGCAGGATATACTTGGGAAGTTTTTGGAAGTTTCACGGATAACCATCCAGTATTTGATAATATGTCCCGTGCAGAAATCGCCAAGTTTCTTCCCGGTTCCAGACTTGGGCCAGGCTGGGGGCCCCTAGCCTGGATCTAGCTCGAATTTTGCAATGGCTCGAGCTTGGGCCCAGCTAGTGTCAAAGTTCCGAAAATTGACGACAGATGGCGTAGTACTATTCTCTTTGTTTCCTTATTACTTGCGAGTGTTGAGTGTAAATCTTTACAAAGTGGCAAATTTGGTATAAATAAAAATTCGTAAAGTATCTTAATCAGTAATTTGAGTGATAGTTTGAGCCAAACTGAACTTATAAATTTTGTGTGAGTGATTGAGAATAGTAGTGATGCTGCTGATTGATGATGGTCGATGAACAAAATACAAATCATCATTGAAGTTAAATTGATAAAAATGCCTCAAATAAAAAGCACTCTAAAAGACCAGAGGCATCGAGTACTCGTCAGTATCCCATATTTACGCGGTGAAAGTGCAAGTAAGTTCTTATATTAATTCTAAATAATATTTTTACATTAAGATTACACGTAACTTCTAACCTCAAATTGAGAAAACTTTTTCGTCGAATTATCAAGTGTAAAAATGTTGTTAATTTATGTAATGATGTTTAAGACTTAGATTTATAAAACAAATATGGCGGACGTAAATTAAAAAATTATAGTATATAGATGATCATGACGCAGAAAGGTGGTAGAAATTTAGGACGCGCAAATCGAATGGGTGACTTTTTGAATTGACGTTTTGATTTTTTTTCGATTTTTAAATATTACATATTCATTTGTTAACTTTAAATTTGAATAAAAAAATTTCTCCTCAATTTCCACTTTTAATTTTAAAATTAAAAATTGCTAGGAATCGATAATAAACTAGGGCCAAGCCTGGGCCAAGCTTGGGCCAAGCTGGGCGATCGAGTCTGGCCCTGGCCAGATTTGGCGTTTCATGCAAGCTTGGCCCTGGCTAGATCGCCAGGCCAGGGCCTAGTTTTGCCAAGCCTGGGCCCTGTTTGGGCCATGACCAAATTTCTACACGGGGTATAAAGATGGAGTCTAGAATTTTCAATTAATTACGAATATAAATAGTCAGATCTATATCGTTATCTTAATTCTAAAAATATTGTGCTATTCAATTAAATCAACAACATTAAACCTCGATGCAAATGATAAATTATTAAATGAAGTTTATTTTAAATTCGGGCGAGAAAGTGGTCGTGGTTGTGCAATGTGCATTGCAGATTTTAATTCTTTTGTTTCAATTAAATTTGTAATATATAGTACGGATGACAGGTATAAATTCATAAATCATTCGGTATCCAAAATAGCTAAAAATATTTATTCTTATAAATAATATAATGATGAAACAGACTTTCAAATCATTTTTAAACTCAACTTCCCAGTAATCTTTTTTCATAATTATAATCATTTTTAGCTCAAGAAAAAATTGTTTACATAATCTTCATATTTATTTAATTAAAATTATATCTATCCTTCTAAACTTTTCGGTACCCGTACTGGTAAAAAAACTAGTGCATGCTTATTTGAAGCAGCATTTCATAAAATTTCAAAGTTGTAAAATAAAAAATAGCATTGCGATTAGTTTTTAAAACTAATTGGAATTATTAAAATGATTTATATAATTTTAATTGAATAAATCTTACTAAGTCCAAACGAGGTCGTAACTCTCACCTACACAATCTTGAAATATTATTTAGCCGTTTCTTTTCGTGAATTTGAATGGGAACTTAATAAAAATAAGCAAATCAAAATTCTTCAAACCTAAAATTCTTTTTGGTTGAGAATTAATTTTTCTTGAAATTTGTTCGAATTTTGCTTGAAAATTGATCTTTTTCAGTTGAAAATCAAACTATTCGGTGAAAATTTATGTTTAATAGTTGAAAATTAAACTATTTAGTTGTTCATTCAGACATTTTGTTGATAATTCGTCTTTTTTAGGCTTTTTCGGTCTTTTTTGATAATCGAATAGGCCTACCAACTCGAAGTGGTTTTCTGCAGTTTTCCTCTCTCCTGACCAAACGTCCAGGCAAATGCGAGTACTTCTAATAAATTCCGATGCAGCCGCGGGTTACCATTGGTTGTAATTAAATTCATGCAGTGATTCTAATCCCACCTTCGTGAAAGAAAAATGTTCACAGACTAAAGGGCTAAAATGATACTTTAATAGCGAGGGTGACCCGTCTATAGACCTCTGTTTCACCGGGGTTTTGAATGTACCAGCCCGTCAAGACAATAATAATAACTAAAATCCATAAATTGAGTTAAAAATTTGTCTTTTTTTATTGCATTTTACTGTTTTTCATTGCAAATGAAAATCTTTGCAGAAATATCAACTATTCATGTTTCGCTAATATATAATTTTACTTGAAAATTGAACTATTTGGTTGTAAATGAACTTTTTTTCGAAAATTCATATTTTCGGGTAGAAAATTGAACTGTTTTGTCGAAAATTCATCTTTTTGACTTGAAAATTGAATAATTTGGTAGAAAATTCTACTATTTAGTTGAAAATTCATCTATTTTGGTTGTTAATTTCAACTAATTGGTTAAGAGTTGAATTACTTTGATGAGAATTGATTTTTTTAAATTCACCTTTTTGGTTAAAAATTGAACTATTTTATTGAAAATTCGTACTATGTAGTTGAAAATTGATGCATTTTGTGGGAAATTCGTGTTTTAGTCGAAAATTAATCTTCTTCATGGAAAATTCATCTTTGTAGGTTAAAATTCAACTGTTGGGTTGAAAATTCAACTATTTTGTTGAAAGCTCAATTATTTTGTTTAAAATTCATTTATTTTCTCATTGTTACCTTTTTTGATCGAAAATTTAATTCGAATTTCAATTATTTTTATTTGAGAATTCGACCAATAGGCTGAAAATGAATCTTTGTAGGATGGCAATTTAAATGCTTGGTAACAAATTTCATTATTCTGTTGAAAATTTAACTATGTACTATGTAACAGTCACCTTTTTTTATCAAAAATTGTTTTGCTTCGTTATAAATTTGTCCTTTCCAGATTGAAAATTCATTTTTAATGTAGAAAAATAATTTTTTTCATTGACTTGAAAATTTTATTATTTGGTTAAAAAAATCAGTTATTTTGTTGAGAATTTGTCTTCTAGGGTGATTTTTCGACCTGAAATCTTATAAATTTGAATCATTTCATACTGAACATTATCATCATCAATTTCATTTAAAATACTTTTTTCACTTATTATTCTCCTATTTTTAGAACAAATCAACCTATTTCCCCTGTTGTGAGAACATTTTGGTCTATGAAGTTTTATATTTTAATATTTCAAATTATTTTTGATTCATTTCCTTAAAATCCGCGTTCAACCAGCGGCTAAGTTACTTTCGGGTATTTTATGGAGAACTTTGTTTCATCTAAGGAGGAAGGAAATTAAAAAAAATCATTTTTTAGGTGATTTTCAGCCTTTATTTGAAGAAATCTTCAAGAAAGGAAGAAGTAAAATGTCTTGCTTTATGACATTTAAGGTCAGAGGGCATTTGTGAGATCGATTCGACACAGGCCATGGTCACCTCGATCCGCATATACACCAACTACCTACAGACCTATCGTCCGGTCCCTCCTCTTCTCCTTGTCCTACACAGAAATCGATCGACGACCCTCTTTTGCCATCTTCCTCAAGAACTTTCACACCTTACCCGCAGGGAGAACAGAAATAATTCAACTTCCTTCTGCTCTCGTATCCAGTAACCGACCAACCATCTATTACGGAAGTAGACGCTATAAAGCTCTTTCCATTTCACAGACAACATTTTTTCCAACTTCTTTAGACTACTGTCTGCTATTTAAAAATAGGAAGCTTCTACGCATTCTAAAAAAATCCAGCTATACGTACCTAAATTTCGCTATATGTACCTACATATATCCTTTCGAAAAATAGCTCCTTTTCTAGCTCCATTTATTGGTACAAAAAAAATCTGGCTATCTACTTGTACCGAAATTTCGGTACACGTAGGCACGGCCTTAAAAATAATTATACAGATTCAAATGTTTTGAAATTTCTTGTTTCCAGTTCAGCATTTGTCCAAAGATGGAAAAAAATTACGATTTCGCGGCCTTTCAAAAAATAGGTTACGCTATTCTGGAAAATTTTTCCATCCCTTTCCTTCTTCGTCACAGATCATCACACGAAGCTTGAAACCCTCATAATGACGTCACAAATATGGGGTGGGGGGCTTTGAAGTAAAAAATTTTTCTCTTATTTAATTTAATGAACGCCTGATATAAAACACAAAAGAAAGAAACATAATATTTTAAGAGACTTCACAACCTACAATGCTCTTAAAACAGGAAAAGTAGGCTAACTTTTCACGACAATGAAGAAATAAATTCATTTAAATAAAATTATTGTATATGGGTACCAAATAGAATTTAATGTGAAATGTTCAAGATTCAAGTCAAAATATATTGTATTTTCAATAAAATAGTTGAATTTCCGAAGAAATAAGATTACTTTTTTACCGAAAGGGATGAATTTCCAATCAAGGAGTTCATTTTTCAAGCTTAAAAGTCGCATATTTTAGGAAACAGTTGACTGCTCAATCCGAAAAGATGAATTTTGAACCAAAAAAGGAGACTTTTCAACCAAATAGTTGAATTTTCAGCAAACCAAAAAATTAATTATAGACCAAAAAGTTGCATTTTGAACCAAATAGTCGATTCTTCAAGTCAAAAAGAGGAATTTAAGAACAAGACAGTTAAGTTTTCAACCCAGAAAGATGAATTTTCAAACAGCAACTTATCTACTAAAAAAGATGAATTTTCAATCCAAAAAGACCAATTTGAAATAAATCTGTTGCGTTTTCGAACGAGAAAGATACATTTTTAACAAAGTATTATCAATTCCAACAAAACATTTTAATTTTCAATGAAACAGTTGGAGTTTCAATCACATAGTTGAATTTTCGAACAACAAAGATGAATTTTCAAGAAAATAGTTGAGTTTCAAGCTATAGTTGAATTTTCAGCCCACAAAGATGAGTTTTCAACCAAATGGTCGAATTTTTTATAAAAAAGATCAAACTTCAACCAAATACATTTTCATTTCCAACAAAATCGTTAAATTTTTAAGCCAAAAGATGAATTTTTCAAAAGACAGTTGAGTTTCTGATCCGAAAGGACCAATTATCCACAAGAAAACAAATTTTCAATAAAACAGTTAAATTTTCTACAGAAGACTTAAATTTTCAACGAATCAATCTTTTGCGAAACAATTACATTTTCTGCACAAATATATTTGCATTTTTGACTAAAATTATAAATCTTGAGCAAAAAATTAATTTTCAACAAACAAGTTCAACTTTCATCCGAGTATTTGATTTTTTAGTCATGAAAGCCTTATTCTTGACGAAAAATATAATAGTTGATATTTGAAAAAAAAAAGATTTTAGTGTGAAATAAAATGGCTCAAATTCACCAAAAAAGATGAATTATCATCAAAACATGTAATCGTTGATATTAAACGAATTTCCAACAAAATAGTTGAATCCTTGGGCAAAACAGATACATTTTCAACAAAAAAAAGTTGAAACAAACAGTTGCAATTTTAACCAAGAAAGATCAAATTTCCACCAAAAGAGATAAATTTTTTAGGAAAAAGTTGAATTTTCAACCACGAAAGATTTTTCAGTCAAGAGAAAAAAAATTCAACCAAATTGTTGAATTTTTCAAACAAAAAGGCAAATTCTCTAGAAAAAGTTGCATTTTTAAACGAATATATGAATTTCCAAGCAAAAGTTAATTTTCAAATAAACTATTGAATTTTAAACTAACAGCGGTCAATTTTCAACCAAAAATGGAATATTTAAATTTGCTAACCAAGAAAATAAATGTTTAAGGAAGTAATTCAACTTTCCGCCAAGTAGTTTTATTTTCAAGGAAAAATGTGTGTAATGTGGCATTCTGCCCCCCCCCCCCCTGGCAGAGTGACGTAGTTTTTCAACCCCGCTTTTTTATCAGTATATGAAAATTTATATCTGAAGCAAGAAACTCGAAAAACTTTCATAATTCGACGATTATTAATGATTCTTTAAAACATTAAAATCTTTACTAAAAAAAGTTACTTTTCAACAGTTTTTACAAGGCTTATATAGCTGATGAAATGTGGCATGCACTAGCTCGATTATCGAGGGCAGTGCATTTCAGAAGGAAGTAAAAGGAAGGAAGTTAATGATAAAAATAAGGGTAAATTAGGCATCATTAAAGTTTCTTGTAAATATGAAATTTCAGAAACAAAACAATAATTCAAGCTGGAAGTTTCTGGGGCAAAAAATTAGTTCAGATACTTTAATTTTGCTTGCTATAGTAGCAGGTAAAAGATTGATTAGGATTTCATACTAGACAGTTTTATTTATTTCAGGATTAATATAATATGTCGCATAAGTGTTTGTAATGTATTTTCATATATGTATAGATTTGTTATTGAGACATATGAAAATAATTCTACGAACGAGGGGATTCGAACCCCCAATATTCACAACTCGAATAGCCAGGCTTAATCCGCACGGCTACACTGACGCACATTGTAGCCAAAAGCAATTTTTGTGGACAAAAGTCTGTCTACAACCCAATTTTCAATGGATTTTGACGTTTTTTTAATTGACCGTAAGGCTTTCGGGTATATCGAGTCGGTGCGAGAATTTCGATTTGGCTAAACCAAAATTTTTCATTTAACACCAAAATAAACAATATTTTTATCCTAACTTTTCAGATGCATCTTTTTTGTAAGATCTGCGAATTGACTGAAGAAAAGCTTAAGTCAGCGTAATTACTATATATCAATAGTTTTCAGTAGGTTAGAATAAGGAAAAATATTGTTCATAACGTTTTAAACAAATTAATGAACAAACGCCATTTTTTGTAATTCGCAATGATTAGTTGTTTGTCAATTCGCAAGTCTTACAAAAAAAGGTACATCTGAAAAGTGAGCATAAAAACAATGTTTTTATGCTCACTTTTCAGATGTACTTTTATTTTGTTGTTAAATGAAAAATTTTGGTTAAGCCAAATAAACATTCTCGCACCAACTCGACATAACTTTCGTCCAAAAAAGTACTTTTGGCTACACTGTGTAACGTCCGGAATTTTCATTAAATTCGTATGTCTTGAATTTGTGATTTTTTATATGTCTTTCTTCAAACAAAAAGATAGAGACATTAGACCCAGAAGAACTAGAGGTTCTGGTCGAATGAAGATTTTTTTTTCCTATATTTATTCCCTATAACTTTCATAATTCACCAAATCTTTTCAGGGTTACGCTTGACCTTTACGCCTCAACTAAATCATGAAATCGCTGCCTCAAGTGTGTTAAAACCCGCAAATTTATTAACAATTTCATACACTCATGAGGAATTTGATGCATAATTTACTGAGAACCTTTTCAAATCGTATAAAATTAACAGAAATAACCAATAGTCGTATTTTTTCCATATAGCCCAAATTTAAAGGTTATATATTCTGCTACATATTGTAATTCGAAATAGAGAAAGTTCAGAATTTTTTTATCACAAAAAAAATCAGTTTAGGGGATTGAAATTTTCTTACTGGACATTTTTGTTTTGAACTGCACACTTTAAAGTTCAGTTTTTACCAAAATGTGATAAAACAAAAGTATTTTTCATCAAGTCTTAAATTTTTTGTGTAAGGAAATACAATTCTCGACAGGAGAATAAATTAGTTAATGTAATCTTGATAATGAATGTCGTGTTTACAGAACATTTTACTTATTGTTCCCCTCTGAGTTGTGTGCACTGCAGTCTTCCGCTTCGGAAGAGAAAGAGAAAGTCAAATGTTCACGTAGTGTCATATAATTGATACACACGTTAACATATTTATGGTGGTTGCACAAGAAATGTCAAGAAGACCTAATAAAAAATGCAAATTTAACTACCGAAGTTACGTACATCGATTCTTTTTATATTAACATTTTTCATTTGGCTTAATGAGGCTTAATAAAATGAGTGCATCTTCAATCAAAAATAAAGCTAATAAATGTATCATTCCATTTAACAATGTTTCTCTTCTTCAAAAACTGAGAACTGAAAAAAACGCGGGAAACATTGCATTTTCAATTAATGATATACAAATATAATTCAAGATTATTATGATAAAACTATTATAGAATATTTTTCTATTTTAGAGTATACAGTTTAATCACTTTAAAAAATAATTTGAAAGGCATGGTTTCATTTTTCAGGCAAAATTGTTCTATTTCTTCACAGATTCATGTGGAAAGGATCTGCAAAAATTGGAAAGCTACCTCAAAATATTCAGTTTTCAATGATTTCTCATTCTTTGAATTGCTTGGAATGCTTTTAAACTTTTTTAAATTTCTTGAAATCTTCTGAATTCATCTAAATTCTCTTAATTATCTGAATTCCTTGTATTCGTGAAATTTTCAGAATTCTGAGAGTTCTCTGAATACCATATAATTTTTTCCACTATGTATAAATTATATATCATTGTTCAAGGAATTCAGGAGAATTGAAAGAACTCAGAAGAATTAATGGGATTCAGAATAATTGTAGGAATTTAGAAGCATTGAAGGAAGTCAGAAAAATGGATGGAATTCAGGAGAATTGATGGGATCCAGAAAAATCGTAGGAAACCGGAAGAATTAAAGGAATTTAGAAGAATTGAAGAAATTAATAAAAATTGAAGGAATTCAAGAAAATTATATGAATTTCAGGAATTTGAAGAATCCAGAAGATTTGAAGGAATGCATACGATTTAAAGGATACAAAGGATGTAAGGAACTTAGAATTTTCAAGGAATTCAGGGAATTCAGAATATTCAAGAATTCAGATAATCCTAAATATTCAAGGAATTCAGGATATTCAAGTCTTACAGGAAATGCAGAGAATTTCATAACAGTTAGGGATTTCAAGGAATTTAAGGAATTCAGAATATTTGAATAATTGATAAGAATTGAAGGAATTCAGGGAATTTTGAATATTCCAGTATATCAGAAAATTCAAGAAATTCAGGTATTTACAGTATACAAAGAATTCCCGGAATCCAGGGAATTCAGAAAATACAAGGCATTCAAAATATTCAAGGATTTACGACAATTCCAAATATTCAAGGAATTCAGGATATTCAGGATATTCAAGTATTACATGAACTTCAGAGAATTCCATAGCATTTAGGGAATTCAAGAAATTCAAAGAATCCAGAATATTTAAGAAATTCCGGAGATTTAGAGAATTAGAGGAATTTGAGGAATGCAGAATATTTGCGAAATTCAGGGAATTCTAATGTTAAAGTGTAAAAGAAAATTCAAGAAATTCATGAATTTAGAATATAAGAGTTTGAAGAGTTTGAAGAATTTCAGGAACTCAGAATATTCAAGTAATTCCGAGATTTTCAGGAATTTGTAGGATTTAGAAAATTCAGAATATTCAAGAATTTCAAAGAATTTAGAAAAATCAAAGATTTCTGAGAATTTTAGGAATTGAGAGATATTTATGAATTCAGAAAATGCAAGAGATTTAAAATATTCAAGAAATTCCAGGCGTATAGGTTATTCAAGGATTTTAAAGAATTCAGAGAATATCAAAGATTTCAAATCGTTTAGGAAATTTAGCATATTCCAGAAGTTCAAGGAATTCCAAGAAATCATGGATTCCAGAGAATTCAAGGAATTCACATACTTTGAAGAATACAGAAAATTAAATGATTTCAGGGGTGTCAAAACGCTCAAGGAATTTAAGAAATCTCAGCAATTCAAAATATTTCAGGAATTGAGGGAACTAATAATAATAATAATAATTAATAATAATTTTTAGTTACGTGTTTTGGAAGATGTGCATTTTTTATTTTATTTTAAAGGTCATGAATTATATATTGTACCATTTTTTAGCAATTTCAGCTTGAAATTGATTATTTAACTAATCATTCGTTTTTTACAAGTATAAAATATATTTATTTTCCATTAATACAATTTTGAAGGATTTAAAAAAGAAACTAAACCATTTTCAATGTTTTGATATATGCTTTCAATTCAAAATTGTGTAATTCTCAACGCTTATTTGAAAAAAGGAGTCACAAAACTTTTATAATATTTCAAATCATTTTTACTTCTCTATATAATAAACTAAGAAGGTTGAAGAGTTTCCTTCATTGTTGAAATTGAAAAATTGTACTTGTAGCAGATTTGAGTAATTTAATTACTTGTACTGAAACTAGTATCAAAAGTCAAAAAGTGTAAAGCCTTCTTCTTTATCGCAAGTATTTTGAGTAATTAAAAAGATGAACAACTTATTAACTGAAAAAGAACATTCAACAAACATAGTAAGTAGAACTTTGAATACATTTATTTCTAAAATATTAGTTTCCAATTATTTATTACATTTTTTGGTACAATTTTAAACATTTCAAATTAATCTCAAAGAAATTCATATTTTTTAAATTGAACATTTTTTCTCTTTACGCTTATCTGTAAAAGGGCATAATAATGTATAAGCTGCGAGCACATGAAGATTATTATTATTAATCCTGTACAATATAAGTGAAAGGTGTGAAACTAATAAATTATAAACACCTTCTTATGATTTTTATTTTAGTATTGCGAACACCTTAAGCTTGGCCTGAAGGAATCGATAATTCGATTGAATAACCAATGTATGAGATTAAAAATAAGCCATGAAGAAGGAATAAAAAATTGAGTAAAAAGGCATCAAATGAAGCTGAAATAGAGAGTTCAGCACCTCAGTCCCTGTGCGGTCTGGATGAAGTCTCCGATGCAAAGCCGGAGGCCATGATAATATCGTAAAATATATAATATAAGCCAAAACGACGTTGATATCGAAAGTTACTAGAGGTCACTCGGATATCCACGTGTTCTTAACTGATGACGTGAGTTTGAGAAAAATATTTCGAAAGGAGAAAAGACTGATTTTACATGTAGAACAGATGGTATGCTGTTTTTGAAAGAATTGCCAAAACAAGACGTGAATTCAATTCAGAATAAAATCTTTACCATAAAAGAAATTTACTAATATTTTAACTTCAAAAGTCAAAGGGAAGAATCTCCTGAAATTGTTCAGTGGATATAAATTATGAGGAGGAAAGTGGAAGTGAATTTTATAGATTGTATTATTATGCGCGACTTGATTTCTTTGATGTCATGAGATATATTCCGGATTAAAAAATTATGAAATGACCGGGTTTGAGAAACCATTATGTAAAGTTGTTGCAGAATTAATGAATCCTTAATTTTTTTCGAGAAATAATGTAGAACAATTGCATCCATCAATGTCTGACTGTTACCAACTTTTTTCACTTAACAGAATGTATGAAGCTGCAATTTTAATACTTCTTTATTTGCGAAGTAGAAATGCCCTGAAAATGTATCAAAATTAATTCATACAGAAACTTTTTTCCCACGGGAAGAATATATATTTGCTTTTTGTGAGTTGCAATACTTCTTTGGGATTTAAAGCTGTGAGAACTGAAGGAGTGCTTTTTCTGGAGGAAATAATTTAATTAAAACCAACATTCAACTGAAGGCATGAGAATGCAAACTGGATTGGGTCCGATTTTTTGAAATTCTGTTTTTGACGATATTAAATAAAAATGCTTTCTCTTTTCACTCGAAAAAAGGAATTTTAAAATGTTGAAAATGACAAGTGGATAAAGAGCATCAGGGTTTTCCACCATTTAACACAGCATTTTTTTTAATGTTTTTACCTTCTTGGATTTTTGTAAAGAGTCACCTAATATTTTTGTAATTTCAACTAAATTTTTCACAATGTGCTATAGAAATAATTTTATATTTAGACCTTATTCAGTTGCTTTTCTCATATAATAAAATAAATGAGTTTTATCATTAAATGATACCTTTAACATATTTTTCATCGATACATTCAAATTATAATCAAGTTTTACGATCATTGGAACTGTCACGGTTACTAAGACTTAGTAACAATTTTCTTTGGGCGACATGTTAGTCGCGCGAGCTAAAGCTTTAATATTCCGACTGAATTACGATAATGTCGAAGGTTCGAATCCTTGCACCCGTGGAATTTACGGGTTTGTGAATAATTGAAAACTTCAATTTTAAGTATGCTTTCCATCCCGCTGCACAATAAGTGCTCAAGTTGACTCCAGTAGTAAATTTTTTACTTTTATTGAAAATTATTGATCTTTTGTACTGAAATAATAAGTGGAAAGATTTTCCTTAAATAAGAGCACCAAATATGAGATATTTTTCTTTATAAAAAAATAAAAGAAACAATTTGAAAGGATAGAGAGTTTTAACTTTGCAAAGTGAAATATAAATTTCGAAATTGAAGAAAGAAAGAAATCTGTCGCTAGTATATAATTATTTGCATAAAAATAAACAAGCCTGGCAATTTAAATAGAAAAAGCTCTACTAGTACCTAATCTGTAAGTTCGACATTACCCAATTATAACAAATGGGTACAAATAAATTGATAAATCTTATGAGATATGCATCAAAGTGAGAAAAAAAAATCCTATTTCTGTCACATGCACTAAAACTCTATTTTCATTTGTTTCACTTTGAATTATGAATAAATAATTTTAAATTGTATTGCATTTTCATTTTTCGTGAAACTTATTCGGTCTTCCATAAATATCTCTAGAAAGAGATCTATCTCATATTTGATACCTTCATCTTTTTTTTAACAGGAACCTTAAAACACAATTTTTCTGAACTCTTTGAACAAAAAAATTCTCAACAAACAACCTACCCTTAATTTACAGACATCCTTTACAGAGCACGCTACAACTTTGAATCAACTTGAGCACTTAATATCAAATTCTCCTTCATTTTCATTGACGACAAAATCCTCATCGCGACAAGGGATGATCCACGATTTGAAGAATGAACCGGATTGTGAACGAACCGCGTGGACTAAACTCAGAAAACAACAAAAAGAAAACTCTGGAAAAAACCGTACGTCGCGTGACTGCGCGTACTACATGAAGTCTCCTGCGTGGGTGCGGAGGCCATGCCACTCTCGCCCTTCCAACCTCGGGTGGATGTTAAGAGGGTTTTGTTGGACCTATTCCGCGAGGGTTGAGGGGGTAGAACTGAGGATCAATGTAGTTTGGCAGAGGACAGGTGCGGCGTTCTGCCAATCCACCCCCAACTCTGACTCACCCCCGTGATCATCCCCAACCCCCGTCATACACCCCCATTCATCCCCTTTCCCTCATCAACCCCCTGGTCTATTTTGAACACTAAATCGCTTTTCGGAGGAACGCTACCAGGCCTCCGCGTTGCCTCCGGCCTCGTCAACCCCCAACGACCATCGACCGTTGAGGCGGGGGTGGTTTTATTGATCCCGCTTCGCCACGCCTTCCGCTCTCTAAAGTCACGCCCATCTGCCCCCAAGCGGGGGCGGCAGTCAATGCCAACGGGGCCAATTTTTATCGACGGTAATTTACCCAAACTTCTACCTGAGTCGAAAGCTCTGACAGAATAAAATGGTACTAACCCCTCGATGAAACCCCCCACTACCCCCAAAACATTTATTCTCGGACCAAGAAGATACCACTTAAGGTTTCGGATTTAAGAGTTTAATGCATGATTGATGTTGTAAGTATTAAGAATGTAGAGAAATCATTTCTTTAATTCTGAAAGGACAATTTTTAAGATAAATTGTATTAGAATAAAAAAATTGATCAAAATTAATGTATCAGCAATTTTTACAAACTTTAATAGAAAGCTCTGATCAAATAGAGTGGTATCGGTACCCCTCACTCCCGAAAAATGTTTTAAAAATGCTTGCTACCCCGAAACAACCCGTAAATGTAATATCCTGCTATTTCTAAAAAAAGCAGAGTCTAAAAAGACGAATGTTAAAAAAATGGTTGAATTTTCAAACAAAAAAAGAGATGACTCTTTAACAAAATAAGTGAATCATTAATCAAAAGAGATGAATTCTGAACAAATAAAAATGACTCCCCGACTAAAAAGCTGACCTTTTTGTCTCAAAAGACGAATGTTAAAAAAACGGTGAAATTTCAAACAAAAAAAAGGGATGACTTTTTAACAAAATGAATTACTTTTCAACCAAATAGTCGAATTTTTAACAAAAGGGATGAGTTCTGAATCAAGAAAAATGACTTCTATACCAAAAAAGCTGGACCTTTTATCCAAAAAGACGAATGTTAAAAAACACAGTTGAATTTTTGACTAAAAAAAAGACTTTTAACAAAATAATCTAATTTTTGATCAAATAATTGAATTTGTAACCAAATAGTTGAATTTTTGAACAAAATATATGGATTGTGAGCCAAAAAGGATGAATTTTCTCGCAAAAGATATGAATTTTCAGTAAAAAAAAGACAAATTTTTAAACGAATAGCTGATTTTTCAACCTAAAAACCTGATTTTTCATCCAAGAAGATTAATCTTTTACCGCAAAAGACAAATTTTCAACAACAAAAAAAGAGTTTTTAACTGAAGAAGCGAATATTTAGAATAGTTAACTTTTAACAAATTAATTGAACTTTCAACCAAGTAGTTGAGTTTCCAACAACGAAAAATACATTTTTAACTAAAGTGATGAATCACCAAAAAAATTAATTTTCTTTAAAGAAAAAGACTTAACTTTCAACGAAGAATAGTTGGATTTTAAGCGAAAAAACGAGAAAAAGGGGGAGTCTCTTGAAAACAGGAGAAAAAAGAGGAATTCTTTAAAAAGGAGAAAAGAAGGAAATAGGGGAAATAGTGTGGATTGAAAACAATTTTCAATCTATAAATTTTTAATTTATTATTCTTGACAGTTACATTAAGAGCTTCTTGCAGACCTTTCGAAAAGTCTTCCAAATCTTACGCTACGATCACTCTGCACCTTGAAAATTTTGGTCAATAATTAGAGGGAAAAACATTGAAAAACAGGGTTTTTCAGCAGCCTTTTCGAAGAGTCGACTTTCACCAGCTTTCAGAAAGCGTTCTCGACGTTAGAAAAAATCTGAGATAATTCACAGATATTTTTTCAACATTCTTTAATGTAATATATTTTTCAAAATTCTAAAATAATCAATAATCCACTATTTTACGGGGATTCATGTACAAATAATTTATCTTGAGAAAGAATTATGATAAATAGTCGTTTAGTGGCTCCAAATATATAAGCAGTTTTGTGATGTGAGTGCAGTACAATAATTTAAATTAATAAAATCATTGTTACGCAAGAAATATCATTTTGAATATTTCTGACTACTATTTCTGTACTTGTTCTTACCACTTGTCCTGCTGTACCAGCCCACGCGCCAACACTGATTAAAGTTAAAAATATTCAAAATAATATTTCTTGCATAACAATAATTTTATCATGAAATTAATTATTACATTGCACTGACATCACAAAACTGCACTTTTGGAGCCAATAAATGGCTTCCTATCTTCATTCCTTCTCAAGATAATGTATTTGTGAACAAATCTCCGTAAAAAGTAAATTATTGAATATTTCAGAATTCTGAAAAAAGGATTGCATCACAGAATCTTGAAATAATATCTCTAAATTATTTTAGATTTTTCTTAACGTCGAGACCACTTTCTGGGAACAGGTGAAAGTCGACTCTTGAAAAAAGTGACCAAAAAACCTTGTTTTTTGGGATTTTTTGCCCTCTAAACTAAACAATTCAGAGATTTTTCTGATCGAGTTACAATCAAAAGAAGTGAAGGGGCTCGACTTTTGGCTCCAACTTTAGTTTCTTTAGTTTTCTGCTATTGCGTGCCTATCTTTCTTCTAAAAAATGTCCAGATGAAATGTACAAAAATTTAAAAATATTCTCCAGAGTCCTTCGACAGTTTTCAAATTATGGAACATATTTTGCCCAACTGAAAATTAAAGGGTTAATCTTATTCTTTGGATTCAATATAATTGGCGTGGGATGTTGCGATGTGCGAGGCGGTGAACGACAGATAGAGGTGAAAGTCGATTAGTCGATTAGAGGTCGTCTGGGTGAGGAAGATTGAAATTACGAGATTAGCTACCGAAGATAGACTCTGCACTGATATGATCAGAGTGTGTCGGATTTTATTGATGTTTAGCGTTCGATGAACTGCGAACTTTGACACTAAAAGCAAATATTCCATGATTTGATAAATTCGATTACATTTTAAAACCAAATTTTTTTTTGATTGAAAAATATTGGGAAGCAGGATTGAGAAGAGCTTAATCAAAGATCTGATTGTGTTTCAATTAACTGTGCTGTTTATTTGACTGAAATGCTTTGGGGTACCTCCCTCTCTATAAAAATCAAACCTATATATTTATTTATTCATTTTTTTTAGTTTATTTAGCGTCCCATCTACATCTAGGTGATTAACGACAAAAGATAAGTCCTATTTATTTATATTTATTCTATATAAAATCTCTGTATATTCATTATTATTTATATCGCCGCGGGGAAAATCTATAAAACTGAATAAATTTTATTTGTAAATCATCAAAATTCAACTATTGAAAAAAAAGTTTAAAATTACATACATACCTTTAAAATATAATAAATCTTTAAGGTGACAAATTTCCAATTCTATGTTCTAACAATTCAAGTATTTCCTATTGCAACTCTTCGAAATTGCAGAACTTTCAATTGTAAATCCTCAAAATTAAAGAGTTTTTAATTATCAAAATTTTGGTACAACAAATATTCTGCAAATTTGGAAACATAAAATTGAAAATTTGTAAACTTTTCAGATTTATATTATTTTGAAGGTATGTACGTAATTTTGAACTTTTGAAATTTTTGAAATTTGAAAGATTCAGAATATTGAAAACTTTTGAATTATGACCTTCAAGATCATCGAAATTTAAGAATTTGTATTTATACATTTTCAAAATTGAAGAATCAATCATTGAAAATCTTTAAAAATTTAATAATTTTCCGTTTTAAATCTTCCAAATTGAACTATTTATTTAAAAAAAAACATTTAAAATTGTACTGTTAAAAAAACTCAAAAATTATATACCTTTGAAATATAAATATTTAAAATTTAATAACATCCAATTCTATGTTCTATGTTTAAAGTTTCATGCTTTTAAACTATAAAGTATATTTAAAATCAAATAATTTGGCAAACTTTCAATCGTAAATATCTTCAAAATGGATCAGTATCCAAAATGAGAAATATCAGAATCATTGGTTTTAAATTGAAGAAAACGTTTCTTCAACATAATTGTTTCCATTGAACCAAAAATAAGTTCAAAATTGAGAAAACCATTTTAAATTAAAGAAAAAATTGTATTAAAACAAACAAACATTTATTTGATATAAAGAAATTTCTTTGAATAAAAGAAGTTTTTCTTTGACTGAGAGTCAATAAATACTTTTCTTTGATGTAAAGAAATCTTCTTCGAATCATAGAATCTTTTTCCGAGTGTTTATTTTTCAAGAACATCTCATTGCTATGTGAAATCCTAAATTAACTTATTATTTTATTTCTTTGCATTTTTCTAGATTTTTGGACAAAATAAACATGAACTAAAATAACCTCAACATTTTAAAAGACGATTGCGATCATATTAAACGCAAATTAAAAATGTAATATTAATGTATATTAATAATATTTTTAAAGACAATTTAGAAGATTGACTTTCTCTACTAAACGTTTTAGATATTTCTACTTATTGGATCTTTCGACAACTCTATGAAAGTGCATGACCAAAACTAGGAAAATATTTAGTACATAGTGCAAAGCCAAAGCCAAATAAAAAATATTAAATAAATTTAAGGGTAGCAGCAATTTCAAAAATCTAAAAATAAATGCTTTTATGGTTATTTTTCTTCAGAATGATAGAAAAAAAATCAAAATACATTTGAGATTCATAGATTTTCCATAGGGTTGATTTATAAAAATGTTACCTCACATTATCAATTCACCCCCCCCCCCCCCACACCTATGTAACAGATCGTAACATTTTCCTGAACCCCTCTGAGCCAAAGAAAGCTGGCATGTAATTGATGGATTCCTTATTTATAGAATAGACAATACATGATATTCTAAGTTCTGGTAGTTTTATTTAATATCAGAACCTAGGATATTGATCTCGGATGAATAATTGAAAAGAAAGTTAAAGCGGAATAATCGTTACTGGTTGCTCAAATTTATCTTCAATTTGCGATAAAAATATACTCTTCAAAGAGCTTTAGGTATTGATTTCAGGACTGTGATTAAAAAATGTTTACTCATTTCACTAGCAGGTCTAATTTTAGACAAGGAATTAAATATTTAGTGAAAAGTTTTCTTTACATCAGGTTTTACGAAAGATTATTTTAGATTCTAATCTAGAATTTATATATCCGTTAAAAATGTACGTGCGTGAGTGATTTGTTGCAACAAGTTAAAGGTTATACATTGAAATCGAAAACTGTAAATTTTTATAATATAGCTTCTCTGAAGATTAAAACTATTAAGAATGTCTCAAGGTCGGGTGTTCATGTTTCCTCTCTAGAATGGTTAAAATAAAAGTCTATGAATTGGCCGCCGTGGGTTGAATCAATAGGATAAAAATGTTTCATTTTGAATATTTTAGACATAAAGCAAAGGGATTACGAAAATCTGGTAATGTCAATCGATTTGCAAAATTCTATATGCACTACAAAGTCGTTTGCCTTGAAGCATATATTAAACTTTACTTTATCTCGCCAAAAATTCTTTCAAGCACGTCATGAATAAGCAATTCTAATGAATCTAAATCAAATCAGAAAATAATGTATTGGATTCTTATTTTAAAGGTTCAACTTATTTTTTGTAGTTTTACGAATATAAGGTATTAACTGCACGCTTATCTACTAAGAAATTTTTAATTGCTATATCAATCCTCTTAATTAAAAAATGATAAGACTTCCTTCCAAAGTAGAGAAAATGTTGAGAATCTCACATTCTAAGCTGATGAATGAACTATAAATTAAGCCACGATCTCTCTATATCCATGAAAATGAAGATGGCATCTACTTATATTTTTATTGTTGACTGATTTATCTCTATCCGTAATCCAGTGGCAAAGGTCTACGACGGCTTCCAGATATTTCCAGATATAATTCATCAATTAAGATAATTAAATTATATTAAATTAGTTAATAATTAATGAAGATGGCTCCTGCCTATTTTTTTTGTTGATTGATTTATCTCTATCCGTAATCTAGTGACAATGGTCTAGAACGGCTTCCAGATAATTACAGACATAATTATTTAATTCATTATGATAATCTAATTTAATCAAATTAGTTAATTATTGATTAATTAATAGTTCATAATTTTTTAGGAAGCATCGTAGACCTTTGTCATTATCTTTATATATTCAAACGTAAATAACACGAAGGACTTTCCATCTCATATGTTCTACTAATACTAATTCTAATTAATTCTAATTTATTAATTAATTAGTTTGAATTCTTAATTCTAATGAACATAATCTTGTGTATTTATAAAATATATATTGCGCGTATTTTTGTACATCGAAAAGTTGAATATATCATGTCCCTTATGTTTGGATGCTTGTTTGGATGCTTATGCTTATGTTTGGAGAAATAATTTTCTCAATTAAAGGGTTTTATGAAGCGTATTTTCTCCAGTAGTAAATTATCTACAAATTCTTTTTACTGTACTCCATATAAAATTAAATTCTAATTAATATGAGTAAATATTATTCAGTAAAGTGTCCCTGACTACATTCAATTTAATTTTACGAGTTTATATCTTTTGAAAGAAAGCTAATATCTAATTTTCAATACACATATTTTTTTCAGAAATAATTAAAGAGTTCCCGAGTTCTATGACATCCGGTAACAACGCAGTTTTTCATTAATTTTACGGTGTTAGTGTTTAGTTTTCCAATTTGAGTTTTTAATTAATTGAAGATTATTGCATATTCTTCTAATATTAATCAAAACATGTAGGGTCAATAGGGGGTGAGTGTGATACGAAATTATAAAGTTATACTTCGATTAATGCGATATTTGAAATATTAGAAAAGATTGTTGTTTGGAACGTTGCCAAAATTATCTTTGGACTTTCTACTTTTAATCGTCCCCTTCTTTCATCAAGAAAAACTTACCTGTAGAAATAGTTTAAATTTTTTTTGCTTGTAATATGTGGATGATTGCAGATTTTCCATCATTACGAGAAAAACACTGAAATACTTAAAAACACTAAAAACAATTTGCAGAACTCCTCTAATTATAGTGAAAAGTGCCAGTACATTCAATATAAGTGACACTATTAATTTATTTAATTTGCACACATTTCTTTAAAATTAGCAGATCAGTACTTTCAATATTTTTTTTTTAATATTTAAAAACACAACAAAATTAATTTTCAAGGTATTTTCGAAAGAATTAAACTCAAATATTTGAATCAGATTCGAATTTTATATACGATTTCATTTACCATGTTTTAAAAGTTGGGATTTGTGAAAAAAATGTTGCCTTTTCAAATTATAACCCACGTTGATTTTTTACTCAGCTAATTTTTTTTAATTATTTCATTTTCAAAGAACATCGAATTCAGTACCAAACCATCACCAACAACTTCACTTACATTTTAGATTTACTTGCTAAAACTAAATTGTTATTTTAACGTCAAGTGCTTACAAAAATAAAATAAAAAATTGGTAAGAATATTCACAGGTTTGCTTTTTAAAATAAATTTGTAAGTGATGCACTCTATCACATACCTCTGAACTATATTCAACCACATATAGAAAATTGAGTATACAATTTTTTAAAGAACATCTTCAAAGCTATGTTTACCATCAACATATATGCAAATTTTAAAACTCCTGATTAAAAAAATTAGCTTTTCACAAAACAGCTCAGGCGATGATTTTAAGTTTAATTTTAATATTTTCTTGGGACAAGATGAAATCATAATTAACCAGAAAATTGCATAAGTAAACACTTTCCATTCGAAGTTGGTTTTGCTCCACCGTGGCTTGTGTTTTTTTTAATTTTGATTTTTAAGCATGATAATATTATATAGGTTTTTTGGAAACATGTTATTTTTTCCATTGCATTATTTCAATTTAAAACATTATTTTTGAAAATCAAAGCCCTCCACAAACGATTAATTTGTACTTTTGCTATTAAAAATTTGAAATCCTTTTTACATCTTGATTCTGTAGTATGAAAAATTTAATTTTAAAACTCGAGACTTTGAAGGTTGTCATTATTTTTCAAAATGAATATTGAACATCTTTTAGTAACAAGAATGGAAAAATATTGTATTTACAGGGTATTTAGACATTTTTGTATCTAACCGTCCTATAAGTACAGTACGTTACTTAAGAAATTAAATCTTCTTCAACTATGCGATAACTTTTTTTATATGCCTGTAACAGTGTTCATTTTATATAACTAAGCTGAAAATAGTGCAAATAAATAATTCAAAAGTTTAGTATTTTCAGGCTTCGAAGGAATCAAAATAACGAACATTTAGAAATTTCTTGTTTCTGTCAGGCACTCAACTAACAGAAATAATTTATCAAACTATTTAATCAGTAAATTTGCAATTAAATTGCTTATAATTTTTGGTCATTAAAAGAATAGTAATGAAAATAAAATTTGAAATTTGAAATTTTGTATGAAGGTTCAGTGATATTGAAAAACTTACCAATTTAACTAGTATTATTTCTATATTGATCTAAAAAGTATTTGCCTGTATAAATGTATACATTAAAATGTTATTCACCAATTACTGATAGGTACTTACATTTTTATTTCAAAAATGAGGTTCATTAACCTCTCCAACTAACATCGAACATTTGACAGATTTTCTTATTTTAAAACGATTTTTAATTACCCTATTATAATAAAATTTATCATTAAAAATAATAAGAATGTTAAATTTTGGAGAGAAAAAAAATTCAGTAAAATTTCCTTTACGTTTCTTTAAAAATATTTGATTAAAGCACTAACCTACATCTTACCTGCAAAATACTTGACCGATAGACTAATCCAGAATAAAAAATTGTTTGAAATAATACAAATTTGCTTGCATCACCTTCTCATCCTATATTACAAGATTTATTTGCAACAAGTGAAATTAGTTGTAGAAAGCAAAATAACTGATCGTCTTAAAATTTCGGTACTACTAGTCCATCCCCTTTTCAAACTCTCCAAATTTTTCGGGGCAACTAGAAACAGCATTTAAATAAATTGAAAGTAATATTTTATTTTCATTTTAACATTTTGCATCATGAAAATTATTTCCAAACATATAATTTAAATAAATAAACATTAAAATATGAAACTAATTGATGTTCTATTCAGACTAATTTACATAATAAACTTCTAATTGAAAATATGAAAAATTTAGGTATTATTATGATAACAACATTAATTTTGGTGATGGAAGGAATAATTCTTTATTATTATGTTGAAGCTATAAAATGTTTAATTTCATTTTAATTTACAAAATTAATGTTTTAATTTTAAGTAAAAATAAATCTTATACAAAAGAAAAGAGTGCGAAAAAATGTTATGCTGGTGATCATTTATTTAGTTAATTGTCTAATAAAAAAATAATAATCAAATTGTAATTTTCACATTAAGAGCCTCGAGAAGCAGATATAATTGTTATTTGATCTTAAAAATATTGTAAATCTTTCTTATCAAAATGTTTTCATTAAATAAAACGCATTATATGATCATAACATAGGAACATACTTCTTCGTCTCGCAAATCATCATTTTACACATATTGTAATTTTATTATTATGAAGAGAAAAAAAATTTTAGGTTTATCTGAAATACTTTTTTTCCTATTCAATTCAAAATCGAACAATTCCAACTGTTTTAGTTTCACCCGTATATAGATATAAGAAAATATGTGTTTTTTCACACGTGTCAACATAAAGCCATAATTAATTATGTACTGCTTTCACTGATCGATCGTCGAAGACCGGCGAAAAGTCACGCGAGAGCATCTTCATGGGAGAAAGTACTTTGCCGAGGCCTCGGCAAATAAGCATCTGGTCAAAGCAGCAGACTCAGATTTCTGTTTAGATAGCAGGTTGCAGGTAGTAACTTGCTACTCAATAACATAAATGCTGAAAGTCTCTCAAATATGTTGCAAGTGTCGAATTTCGTAAATTTATTCCCCGTGTGAAATTCAACTTTTAATTAACATATATTGCAAATGTAGAGAATGCATTATTATGTTAATCAAACATATTGAAATGAATAATAAAATCCATTAAAATTTTTATTTAATAAAAGAATATTATCTACTAAATAATACTATTCAATAATAGTGGTTAAAAAATAAATAAATAAAAATAGGAAACGAATTTATTAAATTAGACTTTGTAGAAGTTTGTATTTCAATCCAGTTATTAAACAATTTTAAAAAATGCTGAAAGTAATGGCTTGATGATAAAAACTTTACTTTTATAACCATGTTTATAAACTAGATATTTGGTTGAAAATAGCGTTTAATACCTTCCTGGGACTAATATAAAGTGTCATAAAAGTGGAGATAACACGAGAACTTTACTATGAGATTTTATTATTCACCGAGTATGTCACAGAAATTTTTATTATGTTAAAGCACACAAGAATAAAATTCTATTTATAATAAGCTGAAAAATGTACTTATTGTCTCAAAATTTTAGAAGATTTAATATATATTAAATCATGTATAATACACATTTCAGATTAAATTATTATTACTAAACTATCTACTGATATTGATTAACACTTATGATGCACTAGCATATCTTTAAACTGAAAAAATTATCTTTTACCTCTGCTGAGGTTCGAACTTAGGTTTTCAGATTGCCGGTCTGGTGATCTTACCAGCTAAGCTACAGAGAGGTCAAGAATAATTTCTATTTTTGAAAATGGTTAAAAGAGATTTGAAAAATTACGGAAAATACTGTCATACCCTATCGTAACTTATTTTTATAACTGAAAGTGAAATTTAGAAAAACGTATTTCAGGTTCGAATTGTTTATTTAGCTATAGTTATTTAGAGATTTATTTTCTTGATTTCTCTTCAAATAAAAGTTGCCATCCTTATTTCACCCCAATTTTGTAGGGCTCATTTTTATTTATTAACGGATTCTCGATACGAATCTATTTGGTACGTTCTTATTTTTGAAACTTTATGTAAGAATTATACAATTTTTATTTTAATAAACAATATTGTTCTTGAATACATATTTTTAAATGAAAACGTATCAAAGAGATCTGTAGATCTCTTCGAGAAATTTAGAAATTTGTAATCAGAAGCTCTTAAAATTGAAAATTTTCAGGCTAAAATTTTTTATAATTTTATTATTTTCAGTTAAAATTGTTCAATATTAAATAATTTAAAACTCAATTGAATGTTTCGATGTCAAAGCTTCTAAAATTCTAAATTTTTCAATACTTACTACATAAAAAATAGAATTTAACATTAAAATTGACTAGACATATTGTTCTAAGATTAGAAAATAAATGTAGCATCATTTTGAACGTTAAAAAAGCAAAAATATTCAACTGAATGTCTTTAAAATTAAAATATTTTTGACAAATGTTCAAAATAAAGAGTAATTTTAAATGGGAAACATTAAAAACAAAATCTACTACAGAAGGTTGAAAATTAAATGAATCCGAACTTCACTTTGAACTGAAAAAAAATGTGGTCAACAAGAATTGTGATATTAAAATTTGGTTTTATTACTTATATTCAAACCCTCTGAAATTTCAGTTATTTTAATTTAATTCAGATCGTTTGAAAAAGAACAAGTTTCAAATTGTTAATTAGAGGTGCAATCTAAAATTAAACATTCAAATTTTAATTGAAAAATTGAAACTTATGAAAATCAAAAATTAAAAATTTAGTTTTGAACATGCAAATTCATAACTATAAAGTTGTTACTATTCCAAATCAAAGAAATATTTGGACCTTTTTAATTTCAAATCTTTAATCTTTAGCACTTACTTCAGAATTATTATTCATTCTTGAAAATTTCCCAATGAGATATTTTTCAATTTTAAAAGCTTTTTCTTTAATTTATCGACTATGAAGCGGACAATTTCACGATATGATAATGAAAATTATATGTTAAAAATTGAATACAAAACAAAATTGTTATTAATGATTCCAATGTTTGAAATTGCACCGTTTCAAGCCTCTTAATTCGAAATTGATTTTTTTTAAAGTTGGGTCTTAAATGTTTGATATTTTGAAACATTTTCAATTAAAAAATAATTCAATTTTCTATGCCTGGTTCAAAAATATTTTAATTTTCAAAGTTTGAATTCGAGAACTTATTTTCCTAATTTTGTATTGTTTTGAGTTTATTCTGGGGTAATTTAATTTAAAATTGTTTAATTCAAAATTCTCTAATCTGAAAATTGTGGAATCATCAAACCTCTCAATTTGATATTCTATCATTTTGAAGAATTTAAGGAACCAGAATATTTCATATCCAAAAATTAAAACCAAACCATTTAGAATATTTAAATCTAAAATTATTAAATTCAAAACTCACTATCAAGGCTTTCAATGTGAAATTTGGAAGGTTTATATGTGAAATTGTACTGATATTTTTCATATTTTTGTTAGTTTAGATGTCTCAAAAATGAAACAGTTCTAGAATCGCGCATTCAAAACCAAAATTTTAATTTATAATCATAGACATTTTAAAGGTAATAAATATATTATTAATAAGTATGATATCATGTAGTATCAAGTGATATTTAAAGTGATTGGATATAATTTGTTACTATAAAATGTGATTCATGTCAACTTAAAAAGAGTACTTGAAGTGTTAAAAATTAAAAAATTTCAGACTTCGTCTAAAAATGAATTCTTGAATTACGCTTTTTAAAATTTACTTGTTTTGACTTAAAATGCATATTGAATAACCTAGAAATCAATGCTGAAGCATTTTCATAACAATAATATTTAATGTTATACCTAGCATAAGTTTTTTTTTAAGAAAAAGTAAATGGCATTTTAAAACACAGTTTTTTGTGGAAAATGGTTCATAATAACCAATTTTAAAGTACGGCATGTTTTTTACGCCTTTTTTTTAATCATGTTTCCATTCAAAACTTTTTCTATTCTGAAAAAAATAGCAATGCTGGCCCGCAGTAAGTTTTTTTGTGAGTTTCTGCTTTTTCATTTTTTCAAAAGATCTTTTGCGGCGTTGAAGATTCTAAATGCCAAAAAATATAGATCCTGAGTTCTGACACAAAAGAAGGAATTTTTCAATGTTTTAATTCAAAATTCTGCAATGATTTTTAAGAATATATTTTGAAAATTGTTTAATCTGAAAAATTTTGTCATATAAAAATTCGAGTTTGCTCTTTAATTTTGTTATGTAATTTGAAGTAGTTTCTTGAACCAATATTCATGAACTTAAAAAAAACTTACCAGGATCATTGGAACTAAAGAGTGAGAGACAAAGAATTGAAAGTTAATGATAGTCTTTTGCATGCAGGTAGGCACTAAATATTCAACTATCATTTTTTCAGGCTAACCATTCATGTACTTGCTGTATCATATTATATCATAATAGTGCATAAAGCTGAAAAACTTTCCACATGGTCTGAGAAAAAAAATTCTCTCAAGAAAAAGCAAATCGGTTGATTTTTAGATGGTACGATAGACGATTGTTGACAAAATTTCCTAGAAATGCGAAAAAGTTGGTCTTCATAAAATACTGTTACAACTTCATTAATTTTTAATATAATTCAACAAAATTCCACGAGATTGTGGTTCGATCCTGATTGAATTTTATACCCTAGGGAAGAAAGTGTCACTTTCTTCCCTGTGGTAGAAAATTCGATTTTCGACCCGCTTCATATGCATCTAAAGTCGAATTTCCGATTGAGGTATAATGAAAAAAAAATTTGTTCATTATGAACAATTGGGAACTGATTTTTCATAATCAAATAACAAAAAAATGTATCCGAGAATTTCAACCAGATCTATGCTTTAAGGTCGATTCTTATTCCAGATGTAAGATTATATCTTGTTTAGGGCCTGCCCTAACAAATTAATATAAAAAATTATAAAAATTCATCCCGATGATTCACTAAATACAACATTCGTCACCCCAATGGGCACATTTAGCTCTTAGAACTACTTGTAAACCTTTTTTCACCTAATTCGAAGGATTTGAAACATTCGCACAATTTTCACAATTTGTTTATAATTTGTGTATCATTCGCTACTCCAATGTGAAATATGCAGTTTATTCTTTTCAGTTGACAAAAAAAAGGTGTATTTTCATGCATTTTTCGACTAATTTTTTCATCAACACTAATAGCAATGTTAGTTAACAAATTAATTTCACATTGAATCGATGGTTCTAAAAATCGGAAGTAAATCTGTGAGCTCGTCTGCACATAAAATATCATATGTGACAGATATTGATCAACAAATTAATAATATTACAGAATACTTTAATTAATGAAAATGTTGAACATATAGACAAGTGCGCCAATTTTCTTCGAATTTCGGGCAATTTCTTACACTTAAAATGCATTTTTAATTAAGGGAGATATTGTTCTAGTAAAAAAACTTCGCAAAAGTCTGCAAAAGTGGAATGATATTTGATATTCATCAAGAGAGCTGAGTGAACATTAATTGTTTCGAAATTTATTATTTATGGTCGAATGTAAGTGAGGTAAACTTAATTTCTTCATTAAAGAGCAGTGAATGATGCATGCATTAGAAACGAATTTTAAAAATTGTGCAAATAATGTCTTAAATCCTTCAAATTATTTGGAAAAAGGTTCGCAAGTAGTTGTAAAAGCTGAATGTGCCCAATGTGGTGACAAATGCTGAATTTATTAGTGTATCATCGGGATGAATTTTTATGAACAAATGGCTTTATTATAAATAATTTGTTAGGGCGGGCCCTAAACAAGATATAATCCTGCATCTAGCATAACAATCGACCTTAAAACATAGGTCTTGTTAAAATTCTCGGATACTTTTTAGGCATTTAATTATGCAAAATTAGTTTCCAATTGTTTATTACCAAAAAAAATTGTCAATCTTCGAACCATACAAACTCAATCAGGATCGAACCACAGACAATCTCGTGAAATTTCGTTGAATCATATTCAAAATTAAAGGAATAGTGCAGTATTTTACGAAAACCAACTTTTTCACATTTCTAGGAAATTATTTAAAGAATCACCTTTCGTACCATCTAAATATCATCTGATTTGCTTTTTCTTGAGAGCATTTTTTGCTCAGAGCATGTGGAAATCCCGGTACTCATCAAAATTCAAGAATCATGTTTTTTTTAATCACCCTAGTATACATATAATAAAATGCACCAAAATATTATAAAAAGAATTTTGCTGAAACAACCTACAATTTTTCTCCTGTCAGCATCAGATTTTGTCAGATATAGTGGTACAATTTATTCATCAATCAAACTAAAATTATGGGGTATTAACCTCTCATCACTGGCGTAATTATATATCTTATGCAATAAATCGATGACCTCATTATGTCTCTCGGATATTAAATATATACATACAGGTACCCATGATAATTGAACTGCATCTGTTTTTGACTGGAGCAAACGGCCGTCTGCCCTCTTACCTAATTACGTCACTCATTTAACCCATATTCACGTGCAAAATGCAGAAATGGCATACTCTGCAAATTTCAAAGTAGTCACCTTCTTACGAACGCTCCTTTTCGTCTCAGACATTCGAGAAAAAAGTGGAAAGTAAATTTATTCAAGTTTCTAAGCACTTTTACTTCCACTTTTCCTCAATCACTCCATTTTTACGTAAAAATGTATAAACCGGTTTGAAGGGAAAATTTGTATGATAAAAAAAGGAAGGAGAAGATAGCGAAGCAAACAAAAGGAGCCGTCCTGAAACTGCGTCAACGATTTCGGGCTATTTTGCCCCCCCCCCCCCTCACCCCTCGCTGAGGATCAAAACTTTAAACAAAAGAGACGAATTTTCAACAACATTTTTGAATTCTTAATCGAATAGATAAATTTTTAAGCCCAACAGACGATTTTTTTCGAAGGCAGTTTTATTTACAATGAAAAAGTTCATTTTCAACTAAGAAAGATGACTTTAATAAAATAGTTGGATAAAAAAAATAATAGTTTAACTTTCAACAAAACAGTTTGATTTTTAAAGCAAATAGTTGAAGTTTTACCACAAAAAGATGAATTTTCAACCAAGAAGATTAACACTTCACCAAAAGACGAATATTCAACCAAATAGTTGAATTTTCAACTTAAGACATCAGTTTTCAATCGAAAATGGAAACGTTAAATTTTCAGTTCAAAGAATTAACTTTCAGCTAGAAAAAAATATTTTTTAACTATTTGGATTCAACAACAAAAAATTTTTAACAAAATAGTTGAATACTCTACTAAAAAGCTGAATTTTCAAACGACAAGATTAATTATCTGACAAAAACTATAAATGTTTATCAAAGAAGTTAATTTTCAACCAAATGGTCTAATTTTCATTCATATCGTTGAATTTTCAAGCAAAACACACGAATTTTCTGCAAAACTGTAGTATTATCCACCCGACAAAATGAATTTTCAACAAAAAAGTTAATTGCCGACCAAAATGATGAATGTTTAATCGAGACAAATAAATTCTTCATAACACAATTCAACTTTATACAAAAAAGATACATTTTTAACGAAACCTGTAACAGTCAAAATTTCAAACAAAAAATATTGTAAGTTTAAATCGAAAGCAGTTGAAATCAACGAAAAAGACATATTTTCAACAGAATAGTTGAATCCTCAAGAAAACTAGATGAATTTTCAACCAAATAGTTGTATTTTAAAGCAAAAAGAATTATTTTTTACCAAAAAAGACGATATTTCAGCAAAATGCATTAATTCTGAACCAAATAGTCACATTTTTAAATAGAAAAGACCAATTTTCAATTAAAAATATCAACTTTCAATCAAACTTGGAACAGAACATTTTTTTTTGGAAAAGAATCATCTCTAAACCAAAACAAATGAATTTTCAACCAAATAATTAAACTTTTAACTCAAACAAGACAAATTTTCCATATAAAATATCAATTTCCGTGTCAATGTCAATGTCTTTGGGTACAAAAATTATGTCATTTTTGTCGGCCTGTGTAATATATGCACCAGTATCGATTCATGAAGTTTCAAAAAAATGGTTCATACTGTTTATATGAGAAAGACATTGTTACTAGGAATACTACAGTACTGTGTCTGCTATATTTGTTCGCATATCGACAGCATTGTTAATCTTGTTGATATGAGAAAAACTTTTTTAATATTGGATTTACAACACTAATATATATATTATACATTTGTTCGCGTCTTCGAGATGCATCGATTGCCCAAATTATAAGAACCTTTCATGATCTACCATAATCTACCAATATCGTTCTTTAAATTCGATAAGAAAATTATTTACCTTGTTTATAAGACGATTTTTTTAAATATTGGTAATATAACAGTACTGCATTTTATGTAATTGTACTCGTCTTCGAGACGCGTGGATTGATCTATTGACGAACTTTCGATGGCCATTCTTGAATAATCAATAGCAACTTTGAAAGTTTTGAAAGAGAAATTACAATGTTTCCATGAAGAAAATTTTGGTTTTAATTTGGATAACACTGCCGTGAGTTGAAAATTTGTCCATGGTAACAGAACACATCGATTGACATTTTAGTGGGCTCACTGATTTTCTAAAAGTAAGGTTTTCGGTAAGACAGGAAGATAAGCTTGGAAAATATTGAGATTATCCTTTTTCTCTTTTTTTAGGGAGAAATGAACAACTGAGCATAACCACACAATATCGAATGTATTCCTTTTCGACGTTATGTAAAATTATATTCTTTATTGTCCAAAGTAACTTAATTGCATAATACTTCTTACGCGTAAATTTCCAAATTTTCTTCAAATTGAACATAAATATAGGTGTCCTTTACTAAATATGGGGTGTGGCTTACTGAAAATAAGGTGTCATTCATTAAATTTGAATTAATCATTTTAACATAAATATAACAAGAATTTGGCAAAAAGCAATTATACTACTAGGTACTATCTAAAAACAGAAGAAATCTGCCTTTTCACATTGAATTCATCTTCGTTGCCAGACACTAAACACATAAATTAACATTCTTTTTTTTTTCTAAAACCTTTTTCGTATAAGGTGTGGGTAATACCCCTCTTTATCCTATTAGGCTTTATTCTAAATAAATTTTTACCTGAAATTTATTCTTCAAGTCAATTTCGTATCGCTCATTTTATATGAATAACCTAAATTCAATTTCAATAGCTTAAAAGTATAACCACTGTAATATTACTCAAAATTCATTAATTTGGGAATAACTTTAATGTAATTCAAGGTATGCAATGAATAGAATAATGTAAATCAGCTTTTACTATCTATTAATAAGTAAATCAGCTAATAATATTATTTATATTTAATTAATCTTTTTGTTAAAATTTAAAATTAATTTTCTTTAGTTATTAAACAAAATTGATTTATAATTAAAAAATACTACAGTACATTCATAATAATATTAACATTTGTATAAGCATATTCTCGATCACCCATTTTTTCAGACCGAAAAACTTATTTTGAGACTTAACGATATTTTAATGGAGTGAAGGATATGGCTAAACTTTGAATCTCATTTTCTTAATATGACAGGTGGCGATATTTACTCTTTTAATGTCCGATAATTTATGCATAAATTGGCAATCAAAATGCTAATTTTCAACACTATTATATGGATATTATCTCCCTAATTTCGATGTGCCATAGGATACTTGATATTGATCGTGAAGAGAATATTTATTCGGTACCAAATTTCGATATAACATCCAATAATTAAATATTAATTAAGTATCGATCGCCGCCCTCGTTATGATGGAAGGTTGGATGGAGGCAGTTTGGTACACTTTATGTGCACGCATTCATGTCCATCAACATTCAGTCGCTTATTAATTTCCTTTCTCACTTACTCAACTCTCACAATCATTTACATTCGATTGTTATCAGAAAAAGTTAATTTCGTAAAATTCACACCTAAGAATATTTAACGAAATTCTAGTTCTTTTTTTGTGATAGAAAAGTTATCTAATAGTGTATTATGCACTTGGCGCATACGATATTTTTTATAACAAATGAATGACTTCAGATACTTCTTCTTGCCATTATTGTAAACAATGTTGAAAAACTTTCGATATTTTCTTTGCTGTGAAAAATATTTGTCGTAAAATATATTAAACGAGTAATCATAAGATTCTATCAAATTTATTAAAAATATATACTTCTTTGGTTTTTACTATTATTTCCCTACAGATGAGATGTCTTCGAAATTTCTCCAACTTTTTTATTCCAATGATGTGAAATGTTTATTAGATTCTATTTAAATTTTAAGAAAACATGGAAATTTTCACTATTTTTACAATATATTCTTTAACAGTTGTGAAAATGCCTTCATCCTGGCTCATTTTATATATGATGATAGGTGATCAAAAAAATGATTTTAGAATTTAAACACACACATTAGCCTAAGTTTTAACGTTTTAGTCCCCGATTTGTTTTTTTACCTTTTTTATTGATTGACTGAAAATTTTTTAACTCATTTTTGGAGAAAATAATAATTTTCTCTTACTTGTTTTACATTTCCTCTCATAAGTTAGTGTAGTGCCATCTATTTTTCCACAGAATGTTGATTTAACCGATCCATCCACTTACACACACAAAATAATGTACGTAATTGGTTGCAAATTATTCCTCTAGAAATGTTTTTTGCTTCTTCTGTAAAATTAGGTTGATTGAACTGAGGGAGACCTCTAAATCATATATGATTTTCAATTTTTTTTCATCAATTAACTTTTATAGTATCATAGGCGAAACAATCAGATTTTTCTGTCTCCGATTCACGACTAAACAAAAAGAAGAAGATAAATTAGAAAAAAGTAGATTTCTCGTTAAAAGAAAAAAATTCCTGATCCTAAATCAAATTCCTGGTTTTTTCCGCAGTTAAATACAATTCCCGGGGTTTTCCCGATTTCCCGGTCCGCTAGACACCCTAACCTGGTTATTCTAATTCTCGCTTACTATATACATCAACAAGAGTATAAGTACAATTGTTTCATAATTTGCGTATTGAAATTATCAATAATATATCAAAAATAATATAATAAAAGTTATATAATGATCAATAAATCAGTATATTTATTTTTTAAACACTGAACCTCTAATTAATTTGCATCACATTCTGAATAATGATCTTCATGCACAAAATTGACGTCATTTAATCGGTGAGCGATTAATAAAAGGCTATGTGAGCCTGAGCACTTAGGTTTTTCAATAAAATAAGATTCGCTTTTGCTGGTAGTGAATAGCTGATTGCAAAATACGATTTGGCGAATCGTCCAAATAATTCCAATCAAGCTTCCGGGCAAACAGCCTTGAACATGAATAAAAGGAGCATAATTCTGTGTAATTATGGTCATTTTATTTCAAAGACCTTCGTTTCTCTCTTCTCAGCCGATGCTTACGTCGCTTTTATATTAGCGATAAACTTTTATGCGGGCTTGCGTTTTTTTTACTCCACAATATTATTTCATGCTACACGGAAGAGGATCCACATTGCTTTTTTACCTTGTTTTTTCTTCATTCAGCCGGATTCATTATAATCAATATTGATACGTGAACCAATCGAAAATACGTATGAATATAAATTACAAATTTTTAATACAAATTTTTCTACATATGACAGGGTTTTTATACAGAAGTCGGATTTCCAAATTCCAGGACATTTCCAGGACTTCCAGGTAAACTTTTGAACAATTTCTAGAACAACTTTTTCAAAAATTCTATTAAAAATTTGAAATCATTTTTTCTTGTGATAGCGTGAAAGGTAATAAAATTCCGCGTCTAATAAGTTCAAGTTTTCAAGTTGCAAAAAACGTCAAATTGAAATGTTTTTGAAACATTGGAATAACTCAGGTAGTAATAGATTCTGCCCTAGGATCAAATTTGTCGCATGAATGTCGCAAAATTTAAGAAATTCTTCAATACATACGAGTATTTTTTATAATTATTTATCATATTCAAATGATTTTTAGTAATATCTATTACAAATATTGTTTTGAATTTTTATAAACTATGTGGCGGGTACATTCATTATTTGAAATTTCACGACTTTTTGGCACCAAGTTCGACTCTAGGGTGGAATATGGGGGAAAACCTAAAATTGCCTTAACAATTCAACAAAATACTGTATGTAGAGACTTGACATTAAAATTAGCTGAAGAACTATGAAAAGTGTCGATATTTTTAAAATTATTCCAATTTTTCGAAAACATTGAAATTTGACATCTTTTTGCAATACCTTTCTCTACCCCTGGGGATAATCTAGGGGAAATATCTAAAAATACATTAGCAATTTGACAAAACACTATAGAGACTCACCTCTAATATTAGCTGAAGAGCTATGAAATATGTTGACTATTTTGAGAGTTATTCCAATTTTTCGAAAACATTAAAATTTGAAGTCTTCTTGCAATACCATTTCATTAAATTAATATTTTTTGTGAGCCCGGACTTATTATACACAACACATGATCAATTTTTGCGCTATTATAGGGGAAAAAATCATGTTTAGATTCTAAAAAAAGGTACTTTAAAATTCTTTTCGACTATTATTTCATTCTTAACAAAGTGTTTTAATATGGTAAAAAAATTATTAATATCTAATTGAAAAAAAAGCGAGTAATACGCTTACCGTGCTAATTCAAATTGTTATAAGGTGATAATAACAATGATAATAATAACAGTTTTATAGAATGATAGGTTTAAATAAATTATCTAGAGGCGACTGTTGCAATCGCTGAAGATTTCAAACATCGTATTAAATTCATTTATAACATCCTCATCTCATTAGACTTAGTCCGTGGCTGATAACCGGGTTCACCCGAGAAGTTTAAAAAAAATAATATTAATTAATTCCTATCGATCTGAATTTGCAAAATAAGCGGAATAGTATTAGGATAATTATTCAAACTTCCAAAAGAAATGACAATACAAATTTCAATTATCATTTTCAAATTTTCAGGACTTTTCCAGGTTTTCCAGATTCTTTATAAAATTTGAAGGACCTCTCAATCTTTTCCAGGTTCTGTAGCAATGCTCATATTGTAGAAAAGTATTCTTCTGTTCAAAAAATATTTTAGTATTCAAGTAAATTTTGTATTAAATGATTTTCCTTTTCATGACGATATTACCTCATCCAGTGATAGTGATATAATCTCAAGTATTTCAAAAGATTGGATTGTTTTATTGTGAATTTAATAAATTCTTGAAAATGTTTCGACTCGTAATTAAATACTAATTTCAGGTTTAACGAGATGATTGAATGTTCCCAGCAAGGTCTATACTATATCTCGCGGAAGGTATTCATTATTTATTAGAAATCCAGTGTAATTAACCCTTCAACTGTCACAAATAATAATCTATTGCATCTTACAAGAACAATGAGGTTATTATTTTCAGTCCTACCTAGCTCATTTGCTTTCAATATATGCACTTTTTCATATCTGTGCATAGATGAATTACTCACCCACTTTCTTTCGGAATAAATATTCAATTTTGTTGATTTTTTACAAACTATAGCGTTATATAAGAGACTTCATATTCTCAGAGAATGTTTTCAGTCACGGATAATTGTTGACCGAAAATATATGTAATTACCTAATGTAAAAACCTAATTACCTAAGCATTGATATTGGAAGAAAAAAGATTAGCAAAAATTTATCAATCGTTATTTTTTATTACAAATAGTATAAACAAATGCAACAAATGAACATTTCTTCGAGGAAAAAAAATCATTTTTCTCGCTAAGGCTTTTAGAAAGCTAGATAATATTAATATTTAATGTGCATGTTACATCAAAGTGATAATTTTTATATTCACAAATTCCACATCATTACGTGGAAAGAAGCAGCTTCTCTAATCGCCTTTATTTAATACCGCCTTAATATTGCCATTGGTAAACGTAACATGAAGCACTCCTGTCGAAAATAAAAACGTAAAATATGTAAAATTACATAATATAATTTATAAAATAGCTACATAGCTACGACAATTATAATAAATTATTGAATGTTTTATTGGAATTTTGTGTAATAATTGAACATTTTATGTACTTGCAGCGACAAATTAGGCATAAAAGTGTAATACACATTCTTAATAAAAATATTTCCCATGATGACTTGTCTGACAATTTTAATTGTGGCAATGCTAATATTATTTATTATTTCTAATCACGTGAAATCTCGATCAATAATTATTATTTATGTCAAATCTACATGAAAAGAAATTATTATGTTCAAAATTGATAATTTCGCAAAAATTCAAAATGCCGAAATTCGGGATGAGTTGTAAAATAGTTTTCATAAGCTTAGCTAGTCGTCCCAAAAATCCAAAATAGGGGCTTCCTGAATAAAAAAATGAGTTATTTTGGATTTTCCCACTAATACACAAAAAATTAGTCAAAAGACAGAGTTTATAATTAAAAATTAATTAGTAGTATATGCAATGCAAAATTTTGATTCAAATAAGAACGGCCGATCGAGATCTTTTGTAAATATATTTTTTTCTTTTACATTACACGAAATCTAAACAGAAGATGATCATTGAAATAAAAAAACTAGCCTAGTATGTGCATCAGAAAACTTTTAAAAAATTCTAATATTGTATGGTGGCGCGTATTGTTTAAAAGGATTTATAATATTCAAGGTGTAACTTTAATTTTGAAATTTTGTTATGTTATCATACCAATTTGGTTTGTATAAAGTGAGTACTTCCCTATACATTTCTACCTTTATTTGGTGTCATTTAGATCTAAAAAAAAAATTTCCCGCTTCATGAACATTTGTATGTACATAATTTTCATTTTCTTCATTATTTCCTTTTGCACATACTACTAATTGATTTTTGTAATTTCAATGTTTATCTTGTGTTTAAATTTGTTGTAATTCTAATTTTCATGAGAATTCGGCATACTTAAATATTACTAATTCATTTTCAATTATAAACTTTGTCTCTTGACTAATTGTAAGTTTGGCGTAATTTAGTTTTAAAAAATAGATAAAATCAATGTTTCAAAAATTGTAATAATTTATATAATAATAAATATTTTTCCAGAGTGCCAAGAGCTGCCACTCCCGAAATGGGCGTTATATTTCGATTGGATTGGACATAATTATAACATTGTCAAGTTTCTACTCAGTTTTCCTCATGTAAAGAACGTAGGAAATTTCAAATCGGTAGAGGCACCTCTAAATATTATCCATTTAAGCTCAAGCTTGATGGGCATTTTTTTCCCACCCTATAAGGTTCATACTAGTGCTCAGTTTAATTAAAATATTTTTTTATCTATTAAATATTCTAATAACTATATTTCGGACGAATAATGATAACTTTAATATTTATTATTTTCAACAACAACGCTTTGTTTGAGGCATCCAGATAGCACTTGGTTTGGTTATATTCGTATGCAGACCGTTGTCTTCACCTTTCAATCTAATCCTGTTTAAAATACTTCACAATACACAATTATTTTTAGTTTTTAAGTTTACAATTTAAAATTGTATAATATTGCGTACCTGAAAAATTTATTATTAGTTTGAAATAATTCAATTCCGAAAGATAAAAAATCGAATTTTTTCTTCACGTTAAAAATGAAACAAGTATATTACATATAAAAATCTATTAATTATTAATAATTAATGTTCTTCAGTGATAAAAAATTCAAAGCTACTCATAGGTGTCCTCGAAATAAGTATTAAGTACTCTTACATTAAACCAGGTCATGCGTACATCTATTGTTCATCTCGGCCTATCTCATAAAGGATCCTCGAGTGACAGACGTTCATTATTTAACGCAGCTTTTGACATTTTCAATGAAGACTGAGCACAATATCGATGCATCCTATAAGCCGTCAGCAAAAATGATAAATCGCTTCATTCAATTACTCAAAACTGTTCCGGTGTGCGACCTTGCTTTAAAAAAAACATTCATTCATATTTTGCACGTATCAAGATTCGCGGCAATGAATCATCGCCAAGTAAAAACAAAAACGCGAATATCTTTTCTCGAAAGAACGCTAGTTAACGTTTTTTGGACAAATTATATTTTTGTTTTGTTAAAAATTAATTTGTATTCAAAAATTTACCGATTTGTTTAAAAATTCAACTGTTATGTTGAAAGTTAACTTTTATATTGAAAATTCAATTGTTCTGTAGAAAACTAAGCTTGTTAGTTGAAAAAATTAAAAATTTAGTGAAAAATTCGATTTTTCAGCAGAAAGTTCAACTTTTGTGTAAAAAATTCCTGTTTTGTTGTTTTAACAGAAAACCTGAAAAATGTATCATTTTTAGTAATTAGACACACCTTCAGCTAACACGATTCAACCAATTAATATATAAATTTCAAGACGAGTCTGTTGGACGAAATTCTTCAACTATTTTTCAGAAATTTTTTATTTATCGATTAATTTTCGAGACTTTGTACCTATTATAAAGAAAAATGGACCTTTGAATAATTACACAAAAACGCACCCTACACTATTCAACTGATTGAGAGAAAAACTGCAAGATAAATCTATTGGATATTGATTTTTCCGCGAAATAAAAAGTACAATCAAAACAGTTTGTCAAATTAAAATTTTTCCAGTAATTCTAAAAGATATCTAAATTTTTAGTTTATTCAAATGAAATAATTATAGAAACTTTGAGAATGTATTCAGGAGCGTAAAAAGCGTAAGATTCCACTTTGTTCTTACAAATACATTCTCAAAGTTTCTATAATTTTTTTAATTGAATGAATGGAAAAATTTAGATATCTATTTCAAATCATGAAATATGTTTTTGTTGGGTGGAAAATAAGGAGGCACGTATTTTGTTAACTAACATAGCTACATTTTTACATTTTTTAACAATATTTTTACATGCTCAGTTTAAAAAAACTCACATAAGTTTTTTTGTATTTTTCGTCTTTTGGGAGAAAAAAATTATTTTTGATTTTTTCCAAAATATTGCCCTGTTTGCAATTGTTGAGATCTTATTGTGTTTCTTGTTCCAGTTTGTCAAGTGTTTTTAGTATTTTTTTTCGAGGGAGAACAAATAAAAAGGAAAAAAGTTTGTAGTTTCTTACGCATATAAGAAATTTATTTCTCACGTTATGTCCAATAAAATAAGATTTTTCTAATTTGAAGTGAACAATAACAATAAAATACAATAAATGCGAGAACAGAAAGAAAAAAGGATATTTTGTTTTGCCCGAAATACAAAAACATACAAAATGGAAAATTTATGGTAAGTAGGCTATATTAGTACCTATTATTCCAAAAAATTCAGGAAAAAGGTGGGGTTTTTAAGGTTTTACCAAAATTGAAATAACTTCACCATTTTTTATTTTTATAGACATAGAATGAGTACAAAACACTGGTTAAAATAAAACAAGAAAAGCCTTAATAATATCTAAAAAAAGTATAAAAACGGCACGGTTTTTTATGTATAATTTTCAAAAACCTCATTTTACCCTTGAAATTCTGGAACCCTCGTAAAAAATGCCAATCGTGAAATGGATTGGTCCGATATGGTTTTACTTGGCGGGATTTTTTGCATCCTAGATGTTTTTGGTGAGTTGTTTTTCCTTCTAGAATCAAATTTACAACTATTATATAAACTCTTTAATGTTCAAAACTGAACGTCTAAAATTGAAATTAAAATTCTCATGTATTCATAATTGGTACACTTTTCCTCCTTGAATACATACTACTCTTTTTAATATGCATTCACAGTTTTATCACGTATTTACATTTTAGTATATTTATCATTCATTATTAGGTTTTTAACATACTTTTACATTATTCAAATATATTTATGATATTTGCATATCCTCTTGGATGATATTCCTTCTATAAGGAAAAAAGATCCCTCTTAATTAACGTCCAGAAATAAAATACCGACATTTTTAAGTGAATGGACGTATTTCGTTAGAAGCACATCGAATTAATTCGCATGACAAGAAAGAAGTGTATCTTGAAATGCTTGAGTAATCTTCAAGGATAATAGCATCCTGTAAAATCCAAACAAAATCTGTCCAAACTAAAAAAAAAATTTTGAAGGACGAAGAGCGAAATAATGAAAATAGTCTTAAAGAAGAGGAGTGTCTTGCGAAACATTTTATGTATCCTTCGTGAGGCGTCTATCTTTTTAAAAAGTGGAGAGCGTGGATAATGAACTGCGAATGTTATTCTTTGTTTTGTTTTATGATATTACTTTGTATTAAAATTAATGGCCTCAGGTTATATTATTAAATAAATAATAGGAGAGATGACTTTCTGTTTCTTAATTAACTGCTGAGAGAAATTGATTGAAAGAATTACATTATTCCGAGTTATCATTGCTATTATTTCACTTATTGAATACTAGCAAAAATAGCGCGTTAAGCGCACTTATCACACATTTCTCATTTTAATTGCCTAATTCTCGCATTAAAATATACTTTTCAATTTAAAGCAATATAAAATATAACTAATATTCAAAAATTAAAATAAATATTAAAATAGATGCATTGGCTTTCCTACAATTTTAATTTAGTTTTAATTTATTTAGATTTTAATTTCATTTGCCTTGCAGTAGCCTGCCACTTTAATTTGATTATGAGATTTTATCCCAGCAGGAATTATAAACAAGGAAAAAAATAGTATGAGCTAATGTGGAATTTTTTAAAGACATTCTGGAATTCTGAGTCTTGATGATGTTCTCTATTTTTGACACTGATCCATTGTAATGATGTTTAGAATTGAAAATTCGCAATCTTGTTTCATTTCGAATATTTATATTTTGAAATCATAACATTTTGAACATCTTTTTGAAATAGGAAGATTTTCAGCTGAAGATCCTTCAATTTTAAAGATGTGTAGTTGAAAATTCTCCTAAATTTTGATGATTTGGAAAATCAAAAGTAAAGTATGCAATTAAAAATCTTTCAAATTGAAGAATTTACTCATGTAAATCATCGCAATTACAGAATTTTTAAATCATCACAATCACAGAATTTATAATCATACGTCTTAATACTTGCATTATTTTTCATTATGATGTGTGGAAATTGAAAACTCTTCAATTCTAAAGATTTACAATTTTAATTTCTGTAATTTTAAAGAGGTTAACCATTATTCTCGAATTTCTAATATAAAGAATCACAAATCATTCAACATTTCAAGATTTATATTTAAAATTTAAAGGTATGTAATTTTAAACATTTTTTTAATAGTTTAATTTTGAAGGTTTGCAATTAAAACTTAAATTTCACGATCTCCAATTTTAAGTTCTTCAATTTCGAAGATTCGCAATTGAAAACTCTGTAATTTTGAGGATGTTCAAATGAAATTTCTTAAATTTGGGAGAAATTTCTAATGTAAATCATCGCAATTATAGAATTTGTAAATCATTACAAATTACAGAATCTATAATCATACATCTTAAAACTTGCATAATTTTTCATTATAGATGTTCAAAATTAAATGCTCTTCGATTTCACAAATTACAATTTAAAGTACTGCAATTTTCAAGATTTCAAATTGAAAATTCTTCAACTTCAACGATTTGAAGATTCAAATCCTTTAATTTTAAAGATTTACAAATGAAAATGCTCAAAATCGAGAAATTTTTTTTTTCAATTTAAAAAATTTACAATTCATATTTCTACAATTCTGAAAAGTTGTAATTGAAAATTCTTGAATTTTGAACATCTTTTTTGGACTAGTTAAATTTTGGAAACTGACAATCCAAATTTATTGAATTTTATAGAATTGCAATTGCAAAGTCTTCAGTTGTGAAAAGTTGAAATTGACTTTTTTAATTATCATATAATTTTTTACATATGTAACATATGTTTCCGTATAAAAAAGGTACTTTGCAGAAAATTCAAGTTACTTGAAACATCGACTGGAAATGTAACGAATTACTATTTCCACGAAGTAACTGTAGCTGTAGCTCGTTCCTTTGTTTGAAGGACTTCCCTAACACTGCATCTAATTTCAAATAATCCTAAAGTCAAATAAAAATTATTGTTATATCGATCCAACATGATGAGAATTTGATATTGCAAATCAAACTAAAGCATTAGGCGGTTGGATGCAATAACAGTATACCTGCATTTTTAGAAGTCACTTATTTTTTATTTGTTCTTCATGAAGTTATGAGCAAAACAAACGAAAAACAGGTGATTTCTGAAAATACCAGAAGGCTCTTATTACACCTAACCGCTCAATTTTGACTCAATGTCAAACTGACATATACTAATAAATTGTCAATCTGGTTGTTAAAAAAATCAAAAGACAAAAGCACGCGGTAAATGAGAAATTATGAAAATATAATAATTAAACAATACGAGGAAAGCCCTTGAGTATTGCATAGTAAAAGTATTAAAATACATTGCATTTTCAATGAAAAGCCTCTTCACCTTCACTTGTCTAGCTGTACGCACCATGAACTACATCTTTCGTCTCAAACTTGTCAGTGGTAAGAGTCAGCACTGGCAAGACAATTACGGTCAGACGCAAACTCATTTGCCATCGATGATAAATCGGTATTTTCTATCTCAAGACTCTTATTGCTTTGCATATGCATAAAATATATATTCATAATAGATTGAAAAGAGATTCTATTGAAGGGAGAAAATGAAGAATAGTATGAAAATAAGAATCTGAAAATAAAGATTGCATCGCTGTAATTATTTAATTATTATCTGCTTACAAAATTATTGAAACTTGCACAATACATGGAAGGGATGCGTCACGTCACATCTGTGATGTATTTCATATTTTAAATTTTGAAAATTAAATCTACTAATAGTCTCTTTTGATCAAAAATCATATAAAACCTTGAGCGAATTGAGAGAAATTTGTGCTTTTTAAATATATTACACATGTTTTATGTTAGCGCTTTTCGCTGAAAATGAGTATTTTCTTAATTATAATTTCAATAGAAAATCATGAAGTTTCGAAGAAGAAGACTCGCTAAAAAATTTAGATTGTATTGGTTTTTTCCATATATCAGCATTTTTAAACAAAAATCATCATCAGGATTCCCAGTATTCAACCAATTTAGATTATTTTAACGTTGTCAACTAAAAATTGGTATTTTAAAACAAAAATTCTTTGATTTCAAAGATTAATTTTATGTTATGTTAGGTTATGTTATATTAGCGTTTCTCATCGGAAGTTATTGCTATTTCAAATAAACAATTATTATATTACAAAGAGTCCTCGCAATTTTTCAACAAGTTCAGGATATGTTAGCATGTTTCACCTGACCAATTCTATTTTGAAAGAAAAAAGATTATGCATATATTTATATATGTTTTTATATATAAATTTATAAAGCAAACTTATTGGATTTAAAATTTTGGGATTTAAATCCAATAAGCTTGCAAATTTTCGGATTATTAGTGTTTTTTGTCGGAAATTGACATTTTTATTCAAAAATCAATAGATTTAAAAAAAGATAAATAATTTTTGAGTAATTTAAGGTTTCTTTGACGTTTTACATCGGAAATTAGGATTTTCGAAAAAAAATCATTGCACGAGTTTGAACAAGTTTTTGAGTCTATCAACAAGTTACGATTATGTTATCGTTCGTCATCAAAAACTGTACTTTGAATTTAAAAAATTGTATTTTAAATGTTTCAAAGAAGATTCACAACTTTGTAACATTTGTAGGTTGTGGTTATATTTTATGCTAAAAATCAATATTGTTAGTAAAGGTGATTAGATTTCAAAGCAGATTACAAATATGTGTATGATTTGTAGGTTATGCTAGCGGTTTTCAACGAAAAATAGTTATTTTAAACAAAGATAATTCAATTTCAAAGAAAATTTACATTTAGAAATAATTCATTTTATCTTAGTATTTTATGCCGGAAATCTGTACTTTTAATAAAAAAAATCATTTGATTTCAAAGAAGATGAAGAATTATTGAACAATTTTAGGTTTGCTGCCGTTTTTCACCGGAAAAAGGTATAGATTTTAAAGAATATTTAGAATGTAGAAACAATTAATAATATTTACAACATTTGAACAATAATAAAGTATGTTAGCATTTTTTATCGGAAGTTGGTTATTTTGAACAAAAATCATTTGATTTCAAACATTAAACTTAAAAATGCGTAGCAAGTTTAGGTCAATTTTCATTCAGTATCAAAAATATTGACCTTACTTTTCTATTATTTTGTAAATAGATTCTATGAAATACAATAATTTTGTGTGAATTATATATTTTCATTTGAAACTCACTAAATTAGTACAAAATGCATATTTTCAATTATTTAAACACCTTTCTTATCTGTCCACAAACCCTATAAAAGTGATACAAATGAATATTTGTTTATTCTAAAATACTTACGCCATGATATTAAATGACGGTTTGGCCATACGTGAAATCTCTGGAAACCTATTAAAACTTTAAAAGATTTCTTCAATTGCCTTGAAATCTTCTGAAAGTTCATGAAATCCTATACAATTTTTCTTAGTCCCATAAAATCCCTTAAAATAATTTCAAATACTTTGAAAAACTTTAAAACTATTTTAACTTCTTCATAATGAATTGAACCTTTTTGAAAGCCTGTAAAATCCCATAAATTTGTTTGAAATATTTTGAAATGCCTCATTAATTTTTCAAACCCCTTAAAATTATTTGAAGTCCTTAGGGCCTCATTGAAATATTTTTAAATATTTTGCAATCCCTAGAAATCTTTTTAAATTCTTTGAAATGTTTAAAGTCGCTTGAAATCCTGTGAAGCCCTTTAAAATCTTCAGAGATAACTTAAAATCTTGTGAAATCCCTTGAAATATTTTGAAATACTTCGCAATCCTTAAAATCTTTTAAAATACTTTGGCTTCTTCAGAAGTCTCTTGAAATTCCTAGAAATCTTCTAGAATTCCTTTAAAAAATTGAAAATCCTTTGAAATCTTGTAATATCTATTGAAAAATTCTTGAATCACTTGAAATCCTTAGAAAATCTGTGAAAGATGTTTACATTTTTTAAAGTTACTTACCTTCTGGAAGTGCTATGAAATGTCTTGAAATATTTCGAATTACTTTGAAAATCCCTTAAACCTTTTGAATACTTCGCAATTCCGAAAATTCTTTGAAGTCCACTAAAAACTTTAAAAGTTTCGTGATATGCCCTGAAATATTTTGAAATTCATTGTTAACAGTTTAGATCTTTTCAAAACTCTGAAAACCCCTTAACATTTCTTATATTGGTTAAAATTCATACATTTTCTGTGAAATTCATTGAAATCTCTACATTCTCTCGAAATGATTTGAAATCGTTATAAGTCTCTTCAAAATCCATAACATTCTTTGTATGTCTTACAGTGGCCTAAAATATCTTTAAATCCTTTGGAATTCCTCGGAATCTCTTGAGATACTTCAGATTTTTTTTTAGACTTTTCAAAACCCAAAGATATCTTCAGAGGTGTTTTAAAATTTTGTGATATTTTTAGGAATCTTTGAAATCTTAATATCTAGTGTACAATCAAAGTTTGAATTTTCAAAAACTCCTAAACACGTATTTGTATTCTGGTGTATTTATTTCATGTTTTCAGTACAAAATAAGTTGAGCAAAAGCTAAGATTACTCGAATTGTAGATCTTGACTCTTGAGGTAGACAATGTTGATATTACTTAATAATTATTACAATTGTCGGAAGAAGTGGGACGATGATCTTGGGGGTTAAGGCTGTTGCTCCTGGTGGTTCGGAACCCACCTTAAACTGTGGGTCCCCCTCCCACCACCAAGTAAATGTGTGGGGGGTGTGTAAAATAACAGGGAAGAATTACAAGAAAAATGTAAACGCTTGAGGAACACATTAGAAGCTTCCATTCCACTAAAATTGTCGGAAGTCAAATTGTGTATCGGAACGCACAGTGAGGTGAAATCAAAAAACGAGGTTCAAAATGACATTTAGAACGCAACTATGTATCGATTTTAGATTTTTTGGGTGAAAAATTCAGGACAGAATTTTTTAGAAAACAGTGAGAGTAAATTTTGTAGAAAATGGTGAGAGTAAATTTTTTGCTTCATTCATTTATGTTAATGCAAACAGCGAAAAAAGTTTCGATTTTTTAATTTCATTTTCTATCTCCAAGAATCAATTTTCCTTATAATTCCCGTCACGTGGATTTAATGCACAGATGTATAAGAAAGAAGAAAAATGTTAATTCATGTTAATTGTTATAAACTAATTGTATTAACAAATAATCAACATTAGGGGCTATTCATCTTCAATAATTTATTGCGTGACGAGGATCGAGAAGCAACGATTTCACGAGTGTGAAATTTCACACGAGAGTGAAATCGTTGCCTCGACCTGAGTCATGCATATCATTTTTCATCATATCAATAATCGAAAATTCGACTTTCGATGCCTGTAGAGCAGGTCCACAATCGAGTTTTCTACCCTAGGGAAGAAAGTGACATATCAGTATAAATGGCAGTGTTAAACATTGCCATTCACATTGATCTGTAACTTTCTTCGCTAGGGTGGAAAACTCGGTTTTCGATATGCTCCACAGTTATCGAAAGTCGAACTTTCGATTATCAATATGATGAAGAGTATATTTCTGCTCTGAAACTGTTTACTTCCATCGTTAGGATAAGAAGTGACCTCAAGAATTTTTCATCGAATATTATTAATCAATTTTATAAGTAAGTTATATAAACAAATGTACATCGAAGACATTTATAGGCAGAAACAAATCGTTTTTTCTTCTAGTCTTGTTGTAATTATATTACCAATTATGTTTTCTGAAAAATGTTAGAACTTATCTATAATTGTTTATTTTATGAACAAATTATGTAAACTTTCTAAAAAAATTTTGCTATTCTCGAATATTGTTTTATCTTTTCAGCAAATTATATCAACAAACGCATATTTTGGTCGTTTTTATGCGAAAAGAATTCGTTTTTTCTTCTGATCTCGCTGAAATTATATTGCCAATGATTTTTTCTGAAAAAATTCAGCTATGCATTAATATTTGTTTATTTTATAAACGAAGTATATAAACAAATTCACATATATGAAGTATTTTCATACAAAAATAAATCATTTTTCTTATAATGTTTTTGAAATTATATGGCCAATGATGTTCTGTGAAAAAAATTTTGTCAAGCATCACTAATCGTTTATCTGATAAACAAATGTAGATTGCAGATACTTATAGGAAGAAAGAAATCGTTATTTCTTTAATTATTTTTTAAGCTATATTGACAAGGAATTGTCAATATAAAATATTGTCATGCTTCACGATTTGTTTATTTTATAAACTAGCTGTGAATTCGATTTCGAGTGTTTCCACTTCGTTTGTATTTATAATTATATGGTGCTCATTTCACGAGCACTTTGCTTCCCGTTAGCAAATGTATTTGCTTCCTCATAGAGGAAGCATTAGTTATTTTTTTCAATAATAGACAAACCAAAGTCTTCAGTTTGCTCAATTTAAAAATAGAAATTTACTAAAAATGAAAAATTACAAAATAATCCAAAAAATGTTTTAAATACAAAGACAAATCAGACAAATCAAATCTTGCGTTCGAAATAATAATTTTTTGAGCTGGAAAAGGGAAAGGAAAAGTTCTGTCGCACCCTATCCCTTTCCCAGCTTAATGATTTCTTCACAAAAATTGTCATAATATTACTCTATTTGAAAATTTATGATCAAAAAGTCTTTTCTATTCATGCATCAACTTTAAATTATGTCGATGAAAAGAACTTCCCTAATCTTCAATAAAGTGTATTATTATTATTATAGATCAATCGCTTCGACTCGAATCAACACACCTTTTCTGTTTTTGCATCAACTTTAAATTATGTTAATGAAAAAAGTTTTATTATAAAAAACCGATTTTCAAAATATATAAATTACCATAACTTCCCTAATCTTTGACAAAATGCATTATGATTATAGGTCAATCGATTCGTTTCGAACCAAGGAATCTTTTGTATTCTTGCATCAACTCTGAATTATGCTAGTGAAAAAAGTTTTACTATAAAAAACCGATTTTCAAAATATATAAATTACCATAACTTCCCTAATTTTTGACAAAATGCATTATGATTTAGGTCAGTCGATTCGTCCCGAACCAATGAATCTTTTATATTCTTGCATCAACTTTGAATTATGCGAATGAAAAAAGGTTTACTATAAAAAGCCGATTTTTAAAATATTATTGAGTGCTAGAAAAAAATGCAATAAATATTTTTAGAAATCCTTCGGTCAGTTTCAAGATATTAGTGAGGAAAATAAGCTCTCCAAATTTCATCAATTTATCTGCAACCGTTTTCTAGTTATCGTGTTCACAAAAAAGCGTGACATCCACACATCCACACACACACACATCCGGACAATTGCTTAGAACATTGTATTAGACGTTTTTAAATTAGGGAGGGTTTAATTAAATGAATTTAAAAATTTTGAAAAATGTCACCATTACAAAGCTTCCTCTATGAGGAAGCAAAAATATAAAAGGTAAGCATTATTATCCTGAGTTCTTCAGCCGTTTATGGCAATGTCTTTTACACGAACTCTTGCCGAACAATAGAACTTGACGCAGAACTTGACGCTTCTCACATATTACTATGTAAATTAAATGATTTTTCTCTGTTTGCAAATCACTTTTGTATGCACTTACATTATTTTTTATAAATTTAACAGATTTCATTTTGTAACCAAAGTTCATCAGAAAATATCACTAGCGATATGATGTAGTAGCTGAATGCGATAACTGCATATACTTGCCTTTTTAAGAATCACTTATTTTACGTTTGTTTCAAATCACCTTGTTAGTAATGACTGAAAAAAATGGACTAATGAAAATACAAGAACAACGCTATTGTTCTGTTATCTCAACACAAATACGATGAAAAACGCTTCCTTTCTGTCCACAAATGCCTGAAAGGGTCTAGCCGGATAAGATAGTCAAATCTGCCTTGTAGGGAACCTCTATAACTAAATACAACCTCATATTCGGCATGTATAGAAACCCCTTTTCCTAGATTTTCAGACCCCTAGATCCCCATGGGGCAACATGGGACACCATTGAGTGCTGGCGAGTTTTTTTTGCAATATCTCGGTCAATTTTTGAGCTAGGAAAAATAAAAAAAAAGCAAATTTTACAGCCGTTTGAAAACTTCAAAAATTTTTATATCGGAAACAAAGACCGACTCCTCGCTAAAAAAAATTGTTTTATGTATTTTTGGCTCAAAAATTCCTGTGATTTTTTTCAAATTTTTAAAAGTGGTGGAACGACCTCAAAAAAAATAAAAACCACTAAAAACCGCGTTTTTGCCTCTAGCTCTTTCTACATAATTCCTACGATGAAACCAATCACACCATCGTATTCTACGTAAAAAAATACAACAAAAACGTGTATTAATTTTTTGAAAATAATTTTTGGCAGCCCTTCAAAAATTCAGCAAATAAAAACGATGAGCCCGGCTCACATGCCGTGCAGACATTCCAGATTTTTACTTCTTCCAATTGCAAGGGAAACCCAACGTAGAATACAATGGCGCAATCAGTTTCATCATAAAAATTATCCAGAATGCGTCAGAAGCGAAAAACTATAGAAAAGTTCGGTTTTTGGACGCTTAACGCTTTATAGAAAAATATTACGATGAATCCGATTGCGCCATCGAATTCTACTAGAAAAAATATATCAGGAATTATGTATTTCTTTTGCTAAAGTAATTTTAATAGACCTTAACAAATTGAGCAAGTAAGATCATTCGACCCGACTCACAGTGACAATAAATAAAACGATAAGCCTCCCGCTCAGTCACCTGGCCCTGAGGGGTGTATGGCTGTTTGGGAGGGCTCTGTAACACAGTTCATACATTTAGATTTCCTTATTCCAAAAATGACGTTAAAAATCATCAGTCATTAAGGTCTACCAAAATTTATTTTCAAAAAAATAATACACGTTTTTGGTGTATTTTTGTACGTGTAAATACGATGGCGTGGTTGATTTCATCGTAGGAATTATGTAGAAAGAGCTAGAGGCAAAAACGCGGTTTTTAGTGGTTTTTATTTTTTTTTCTTGAGGTCGTTCCACCACTTTTAAAAATCTGGAAAAAATCGCATGAATTTTTGAGCCAAAAATACATAAAGCAATTTTTTTAGCGAGGAGTCGGTCTTTGTTTCCGATATAAAAGTTTTTGAAGTTTTCAAACGGCTGTAAAAATTTGAATTTCGCGCCAAAAATTTTTTCGGCTTCATAGGTTTATAGGGCTTGAAAAACCCTACAATTTGCTTTTTTTTATTTTTCCTAGCTCAAAAATTGACCGAGATATTGCAAAAAAACTCGCCAGCACTCAATGGTGTCCCATGTTGCCCCATGGGGATCTAGGGGTCTGAAAATCCAGAAAAAGGGGTTTCTATACATGCCGAATATGAGGTTGTATTTAGTTATAGAGGTTCCCTACAAGGCAGATTTGTCTATCTTATCCGGCTAGACCCTTTACATTTGTTGATATAAGTCGTTTATAAAATGAACAAATAGCGAATAATGGCAACATGTTTTTTGGAAACATCGTTGTCAATATAATTTTTAAAAAAACTTTTTTTAACTATTTCTTTCTGCTTAAAAACGCCTTATATGTTGATTTTTTATATAATTTGTTTATAAAATAAACAAATATTGACGGATGGTAAATTTCTAGAGAAAACATCATTGGTAATATAATTAAAACACGACTAGAAGGAAAAACTATTTTTTCCGCCTATAAATGTCTGCGATCATTCATTACGGTAATAATTAATAACATTTAATCTTAAATTTCATTAGCCACGTATCATCCTAATAATGAAATCAAGCAATTTCAGAACAAAAATATAATTTGAAGAAAGATATCCCCCAATGCCAATTATTTGTTACTACAATTTGTTTAAAACAACGCAGATGAAAAAGTTATACATATTTTATATATAGTGGACAAGGGAATTATATTTTTCATTTGTTTTATAAATTGTTCTATATAAAGAAAATAAAAAATATCAGTTTTTTGTCTACTCCATATGAACTATATATAACTTTTTAACCTGGGCAATTAACTTTACAAGTCAACAATTTTTTTATTTCTCACACCTCTGTGTATTGATTGAATCCAAGTTACATGAACTATAAGAAAAATTGTTTAAAAGAGATAAAAGAAGAGATTGAAAAACCAGCGTGTAGCAGTGGGGTCATACGGCAGAAGTGAAACTTTAATGGATTACCTTCGAAATTTTTTGTGAGGAATCATCATGAGTTTTGAAGAGATCGCATAGTAAGAAAGCGCAGAGAGAGAGAGAGCATATACAGATTTTGCTGATTGTGGCAGTAGTGGGGATATTGAATAGAAGTCTTTAGAGCAATTTCGAAGCGCCGCACAAAAAGGAGACGCGAATAAAGAGAGGAGGTATATTCTATAGAAAGTATACTTGGAAGAGAGAGACAGGGACATCCGTTCGTTCAGTCGGTCGTTTTTTTTCAATTCACTCTCGTCCTAAAAAAAGTTTCACTTCAAAAAATAGACCTGAATTTAACCCAAAAAAAATCTAAAATCGGTGTATAATGCGTTCTAAATATAATTTTGAAACTCGTTTTTTGATTTCACCCCACTGTGGGACGTGGGAAAGTCAACTTTAAGTTGGAATTGTAAATCGAGATCAACTGAGAAGACGTGCGAGCGATAAATTTCGCTCGAGTTGAATAGAAGGAAAAGACGTGTCTTACGAAATTATGATCGACAGCACGTCTCCTACGCGTCAAAATCGCTCGAGCGAGAAGCGTCCGCTTTGCGCATTAAACGTCTGCCAGAGAGGCAATAATCCCTTTAATCAATTAGCTCAGCTGCAATGAGGCAACTCGCATGAAGTGGCGCGATGAGCCTTGCAGCTTCAGTCGCAAAAACAACTACGGATATTAATTATCTAGGGCAATCATTCTCGCATCGATGACTTTCCCTCATTCTACCTCCGAAACCTCCGATGATTTTATTGTGTTTTATTAAAACTTTTTTTATTTCATTATTATGAAATAACTAACTTTTATAACTAACTATTATGAAATAGCTAACAGTGAATTTAATATCGCAATCGACACAGTGTCTTTTTTCGGTTTTTTATCTGGCAGATCTTTAGGTTTTTATTTCCTAACATTAAAAATATAAACAATTTAAAAATCCATTATTAAAGAAATCTTAGAATGTCAAGTTTAACATTTATTCGAAAGATTAATTAATAATGAGTAATCTCGAATTGAAATCGTTTGCAATTTAACAAAAATTGAACGATTTTGAATTGAAATCGTTCTAAATTAAACAATTCCAGATATGAACAATTTTTGAAGAATAAATTTCTAATTTGAAGCGTTCAATATTGAAAAATTTTACTTTTTAATTAAGAATTACGAAATTCAATGATTTCAGTTTAAAATTTCGAAAAAAGAACAATGTCACCAACGTGAAAATTTTGTAATTTGAAATTGAAAACTGAATTAAGTGTTTCAAAGTCAAAGCTTCTGTAATTCTCGAACTTCAAATAGTCAGAACATGAAAAAAATTAGAATTTAGCATTGAAATTATTAGACAAATGTTTATAAAATCAAAAGCTAAATTCACCGTCATGCTCACCATAAAGAAATGTAATTTTAAATGGAAAATATTATAAATGAAAAAATTTGTACTACGAACTTCGAGAATTTAACACATCTGAACTTCATTTAAAACTGAGAAAAATGTTATACACTAAAAATTGTGATATTAAAACATTTTTATACTTAAACCCTTCAAAAGTTCCATTATTTCAAGTGAACTTAAATTGTTTGAAAAATATAATAAAAAATTTTCATTTTTTTTTAGGTTTTATTTTAAAAGATTGATTATAAGTTTTGAAGATTTCAAAACATGCAAAAAAATCTGGAAGATTTTATGAATTTTTTCTTAATTTTGAAGGATTAAACATTTTTTTGGAAAATTTAACTATTCTAAGAAACATTCAGAAGTTCAAGAAGTTTTGAAAAGATTCAAAAATAATTTAAATCTTGAGGAGATATCAAAAAATTAAAAACAAAATGTAGATTTTGCAAGCTTTCATGAGAATCAATAAAAGATCTTAAGATTCCTTAGAAAATTGTTCATTATTTTGAATAGTTAATTTTGAAGAAATATTTTAAAATATTTCAAAATATTTCAAAACTTTTCCGAAATTGTGAAAGAAAATCCGGAAGATATTTTTTAATTATTCAGAATTTTTTCAATCTTAGGAAAAATTAGAAACATTTTTAAAGATGCTTAGAATGTTTAGAAGTTTTGAGATGTTTCGAAATTAATTAAAAATTGTAATAGATTTTTAAAAAATTGAAAAATGTAGATTTTCAAATGATTTCGAAAAAAAATGTAGAACCTTTTTAAGCATTTTGAAAGGTTTCAAAAGAATACCAAATTTTTCTCAAAAAGAATCTGGATGATTTTAAGGCAATTTTTTTTTAATTTTGCAGAATTTTGCAAACTTTTGAGAATAGATCGAATCATTTTAAATTATATTTAGGAATTTCCGAAATTTTTAAGAGAATACAAATATTTTAAAACTTTAAAAGATGTCCGAAAATGTAACAAATATAGTTTAAAATTTCTCCCAAACTTCTAGATGTCCATAATATCTTTTAATCTTCCTAGTACTTTGTAAAATCCTGTAAAATAAAAAAATTTTCTTCGAAATTTTCTAGATTGTTTTTCGACACATCCGAAATCTTGAAAAGCCTTTTTGAATTTTTTCAAGAATCTCAAGGAAATTATATTTATACTACATAAATATAATTAACTTATTCGATTCAAGAACGAACTGATAACTGATAACATAGCACGCGATGAATGATGTCAATCGTAGAAAAAAATATTAGTATCTCTTTTTTTCAATTTGTTATCTTTTTTGAGGTAAAAGTGAATTTTCGATATTCAAAACTTTATTCAAGATTGAAATTGTTATGATTTTTGGACTTTTAAATACATTTTTTCCTAAAACTGCGAATCTCTTGATTTGGTTTCGGACATCCAGCTACAAGAATAGATTCCATGTTTCTCTGTCTCTCTCTTACAAGTACATAAATATACTCTCTGTACCTTCTCTCTCTATTCTTGTTTCCCTTTTGTGCGGCAATTCGCAATTGCTCCAAAGACTCCTATTCGATATCCCCACTACTGCCACGCTGAGCAAAACCTGTATATGCTCTCTCTCTCTCTCTCTCTCTCTCTCTCTCTACGCTCTCTTACTATGCGATCTCCTCAAAACTCATGTTGATTCCTTACGAAAAATTTCAAAGTCAATCCACCAAAGTTTCGCTTCTGCTGTGTGGCCCTACTGCCACACACTGGTTTTTACTAATAAATTATTGATAATCCCGTTTAATGAATTGACACCCTTATTAAAACTGCTTACAATATTACATTATATATTTCTTTTTATCATGAATGTATCCCAACCTTGGGCAAATTGTTTACATATTATATTGCATCAAGCTTGTCATACACAATTGCGCCAAGATTTATGATTCCATTGCTGCACAATCAATAATAAATGGTTGATTTAGCAACCTTATTTGAGCAATCAACTGTATTATCCGCGCAATAAGATTCCAAGAAATTTACTTAGATTTACACTCAGAAAAATAGATTATACCGTTAATGATCGATTTTAAAATTTAGGAAAGCAATTTATAGATATGAGTCGTAAAATTTAAATATTGAGTTTTATAATCCAGGCTTATGAAAATTAACATCCAGATTGTACGGCTTAATATCTATAGATTGCTGTCTCAAATTTAAAAATACAAGATCATAAATAGATCCATTTTTCTTGTAGGAAAGTTATCTTAAATTTTCTCTGAAACATTTCTCGATCATCTGAGAGAGCTTTGTGCGATTTTTGTAGTATTTTTGTGAACTTTATGTACAAATTTTGATTGAAACTTCACTAAAATTCTAGTTTTTAATTTCGACACTGAAATTCAATGGAATATTTTTAGATAGATGATATAATGAATTCTCTTCCAGCAGGAAATAAAATGGAATGAATCAATTTGCAAGAGGCCAAGAATTTCAAATAGAAAGTATTCAGAACTGAATGCAATAATAAAGCAGTCAAATCGGAACAATTTTTTATAAAAGCTTTATAAATTTGAAAAATGCGCGTAGCTTTAAATTGGAAGCTTTGAAACCCACACAATAAAAAATAAGATATTAATTCTTCATATTCACGACTTAAAAATTAAACTATTTTATTCAAAGCCATCCCAAAATTGAATTCTTTCGAAAATAAACATAAACGCCTCCTTTTGTATTATTTTATATTATCTATTATTCTCAAATATTATCCTTTATCAGGATTACTAGAGAATCCCAATTTCGAAATTCCCTGACATTTCCTGACCTTTCCCTGACAAATTTTTTATTTTCTCTGACGGTTCTAAATTTTTCTTTCAGGTATAAAACAACCTTATGCCTGGGATATTAATGATGTTAATGCAAAAAAAAAACGTTAGTTTCTAAATTTATTTCAAATCCTTTTGGTGACAATAGTCATAAAGAATTGTATAAGGGGTCATCCGCAATTTACGTAAGACCTACATAAAATACATGAATTTTCAATCAAGCAGTTAAGTTTTTAACTCAAAAAGGTGAATTTTGAACAAGGAATGGAAAAATTGAATTTTTAATTAAAACAATTAACTTTCAACGCAAATAAGCAAAATCTCAGCAAAACAGTTACATTTGCAACGAAAGTGATGAATCTTTGATAAAAAAATGAATTCTCAACAAAAAGTGTAATAGTTGATATTCCCATCAAAAGATATCATAATTTTCAAACCAAAATGAGTAATTTCCAACATAAGCATTGAATTTCCAACCGAGAAAGATTTTTTAGTAAATAAGGAAAAAAATCTCATCCAGAATGTTGAATTTTCCAGCCAAAAAGACAAATATCCTGTGAAACAGTTGAGTTTTCAACTCAAAAATATAAATTCTTGAGAAAATAGTTGAATTTTCAACCCAAAAATATGAATTTTCTACCGAATTAATGTAATGTTCAACCCAAAAAGACGAGTCTCAAATAAATAAATGAATTTCTGACGAAAGAAGATAAATTTTCAAATAAAAGTAGAATAGTTCAATTTTTAGTTAGAAAAATAAATATTCAAGATGACAACGAATTTTTAACGAAATATTTCATTTTTCAAGCAGCAAAAAAAATGGTTGGGAAAAAATGACGTTGCAACTAATGAGATCATTTCTCTACTATCAAAGACGAATTTTCAACAAAATAGTTTTAGTTTAATATTCACCTAAAAGAGATGTATTGCCTACCAATTAAATGTTCTACTAAAAAAGATTAATTTTGAACAAAAGGCATGAATTTTCAACCAAATAATTTAGTTCTCAAAATTATTCAGCCTGATAGTTAAATTTCAATCCAAATAAATTAATTTTTAACAAAAAATATGAATTAGCCACCAAGAAGATTAATATTTCACCAAAAAAGATTGATTTTCAACTAAACAGTTGTCATTATTTACCAAAAAAGATTCCCTTTCTACCTAAATAGATGAATTTCCAATCCAAAAAGACAAATTTCCAACAAAACGGTTGAATTTGCAACAAAAAAGAATGACATTTTAACAAAATTGTTGCATTTTCAACAAAATAATAAAATTAACTTCAACTTCAGCTTACAGAAAATTGCCTGATTCGGTCAGGTCTTCCCTAACAGCAACTCTGTTTATGTTTTGCTTCCTCATAGAGGGAGGTTTGCAATGACCAAAATTTTTAAATATTTATACTTTTTCGACGTATTTTGATATAATTCGACCTCAGGAGTTTGAAAATAAAAATTTTAAACAGTGTCCTTGTGTGTGTAACTTATATTCTCTACCATATCTTGAAAAGTAAAAGAGCTACATTCATCAAATTTGGATGAAGTGTAGCTTCGATTGATATGCAGGTCTGATAGGATTTTGAGGTAGATCGACCATTTAGAAGTAGTTTTTTCTTGCGTTTAGAGATTTCAAAAGAAAAATTGTACCTTGTTTATATGAGAAAATCTTCTTTATATTCAAAATACAACAATAAGATATCTAGCGTATTTTTTCGCGTCTCTGTGACGCATCGATTGGCCTATTGTTGAACCTTTTATGACCAACCAGTACCGATTTGTGAATTAAAAAAATGGTTAATTCTGTTTATATGGGAAAAATTTGGTTTGATATTCAAAATATGACAATATTACATCTAGAGTATTTGTTTGCGTCCTTGAGACGCATCGATTGACTTATGGGTGAACCTTTTATGACCAACAGTACCGATTTATGAAGTTTAAAAAAAATTTGTGTATTCTGTTTATATGAGAAAAACTTTGTTCATATTAGGAGTATCCGACATTTTTGTTTGCGTCTTCGAGACACGTCGAATGACTTATTTACGAACCTTCTATAACTTCTTATGATCTAGCAATACCGATTTATAAATTAAAAAAATTTGTTGTTTATCTTGTTGATACAAGGAAAACTTTTTTAATATTGGAAATACAACTATAATGTGTATCATATATTTGTTCACATCTTCGAGACGCATCGATTACCAAAATCAACAACTTTTAATGGTCTACCATAACCTACCAATGTCGTTTTCAGATTTTTCAACAAAATTAGTTTCATTGTTTATAAGAGGAGTTTTTTTATATTGGGAATATAACAGTACCGCATTTGATGTAATTGTTCGCGTCTTCGAGACGCGTGGATTGATCTTTTGACAAACTCGCGAAGACCATTATTGATTATTCAATAGCTACTCAGAAAGTTCGAAGAAAAGTGACATTGTTTCTATAAGATTTTTATTTGAAAGATAAAACTACCGTAGGGTAAAAAGTTGTATATTATAACAAAACATATTAATTGATATTTTGGTGGGCCCTCTGATTTTCTGAAAATAAAATTTTTGGTAAGACAGAAACATAAGCTTGAAAAATATTGAAAGTATCCATTTTTTTCTTTTGTTAGGAAAACCTCCCTCTATGAGGAAGCAAATTTATTTGATAATGAAAAAGCAAACTGCTCACAAGATGAGCACAAATAAATACACCCATAGTGAATACGTCCATAGTACTTCGCAGCCGTATTATATTTCGTTTTTATTACTTATTTCTACTACTTATTAAATAATCGACTTTATAGTTAAATTGCACTCATCCGTTTAATGTCTCAATAGCAATCAAAACCACCAAGAGTATACAAAAAACTGAAAGTACGTTCCCGACCCACTTAAGTCAAAAAAAAGTCGCTCACTGCTTTCAAGAATCAAGGACCTGATACAAGTCGACGGATTCAGCCAATTTACTCCCTTTATCTCGCGAAAAGAGCTGAGCGCGTGAATGTGAATGTGGAAAGATGTTCTTTTCAATCTTATAGCTACTGCATCGCATTTTCGCGTATGTCGTTTTGTACGCGAGTATGTAGATAGATTGTAGGCAGATAGTGTACTCGGCCTAGAAAATAATCGAGTGCTTGTCATTTGTGCTCGCTATAACGTAACGGGTCAGGACCCGAGCAGTACATATTATGACGTTTACCTGAGTACCAACGCTAATTTGACACACCTGTACGACGAGCCTGTCCAACGAGCCTGTAAATACGCTCCAATTACGCGCGCGTTTAATTGAATTTATATGTTAATCTTGCTCTTTCTTTCGCCTCTGAGTTCAAGTTTCTTACGGAACCGAAGCTAGTTACATAATTAAGAGCGATGATGATGAGTAAATCGACGAAGGACATCGTTTCGGTCTCGCGCGCGATACTAGACTCATCATTATATAGAATTATATAGGCACGTCTCCTCTCACTTCATTTTTTAACCTTTTTTACTCTGATTTATTCAGGGTCAGTGTCCGCTATTATATACTATTAAGATATGCTGATTTATTGGAACATTTTCCTTTATCAAATTCTGATTATTGGAGATGTATAAAAGTTGAAAATTCAATTTATAGTAAAGTTTCTTATTACATCAAGATTCGTGGTAGCGAATCGTTGCCAAGTACAAAAAAAAACCATCAAGAATCCTTATAGGGAATAACCTTCGAATTTAAACATTTTTCGGAATTTCGACGCAATTCTCAACCGATTTCAATGAAACTTGACATCTGTCTGACCAACCATTAAAAATAAGTTCAAATATAATTTTTTGACATATTTCTATATAATTCGACTATATATCTAAAAGTAAGAGAGCTGTGAACATGAAACTTGGAAGAATTGCAGCTCCGACTGATATTCAGGCCTGATAGGATTTTGAGCTAGATCGCTCATTTAGAAGTAGTTTTTTTGCGTTTAGAGATTTCAAACAAAAATTTACCTTTTATATGAGAAAATCTTTTTTTATATTCAAAATACAGCAATAGGATATTTAGCGTATTTGTTCACGTCTTTGAGACGCATCGACCAACCTATTGTTGAAACCTTCATGAGGTCCCAGTACCGATTTATGCAGTATCTGACATTTTTGTTCGCGCCTTCGAGAGACGTTGCATAACCTACTGACGATACTTCTGTGACCACTTATGATCTAGCAAAACCAGTTTTAAAAATTATAAAAATAAATTCTTTATCTCGCTGATATGAGGAAAACGTTGTCAATATTGGGAATACGACAAGAACTTACGTGATATATTTGTTCGCGTCTTCAAGACGCATCGATTGCCCGAAATAAGAACCTCTCGTGCCTTACCAGAACCTACCAATATCGTTTTTAAATTTTTGGACAAAATTATTTTTCCTCATTCCAGAAGGATTTTTTGATATTGAAAATGTAACAGTACTGCATTTGATTTAACTGTTCACGTCTGCGAGACGCGTGCCAACACATTTTTGAAGAATTTTGTTCAAAAAGAAAGCGACCATTTTTTATTGGTTGTTTTTATAAAAAGAAAAAATTTGGGTTTTTTTTCAAAAAATATGCGAGATACGGTAAGGAATTCGAAGTAAAAGTTGATCTCCTTCAAGGGACTTTCTGACGGTTAAAGAAGGTGTAAGAAGTCGCTGGATTATAATCCTTAGGTAGATAGAACATTCTTGACGTTGTTTTTATTTATTTTTTCAACTTTTCGTTTAAAAACATTGTTTTCTGAAAATTTTCAGCAATAACATTTTTTCCAAATCAAGCCTAAACTTTATATTTAGGGTGTTATTTCCATTCGAACTCATCCAAAGTGGAATGTTAGTGACGTTTATTTTCTTCAACGTCCAGAATTTGGGCCTTAATTCCCAATTTAAACATATTAAAAATTGTAACCCAATGTAATAAACTTCAAGTCCAAGCAAATTTGCAATAAAATGTAAAGTGTATGTTAAACGAATGGTATAAAATTAAATTTGAAAAGGAAACTGGTTAGCAACATTTTAGATATACTTCATGAACAATTTTAAAATTAAATAAATTTTCATCAATTTTTTTGCATTTCTTTTTTACCCGAAATCCAAGGCCAATTGCAGGGTATCAAACTCCCCATGTCCTGATTAGAATGGAAGAATGAAACATTTCTGGTTAGGAACTGGTCGGGCCTTACTCAGTATACCTCGGATGAACTTTCTGAAGATGGTGCTGCAAATTAACATTTATTTCGATCCGAAACATCCGAGTGTTTATCACTTATGAATAATTGCTTTTAATGAAATTATCACAATCACGTTATTTTGTTTTAAATAAGGATCAAATTAATTTTGACATGTGGAATATAAGTTCAACTGTTAAATTTGTATACTGTGTATTTGAATGGAAATGTGTAATGTTTCGATATTGTGTGATACAAATATATGCAAAAAACGATTTTCAAGCAACAAAATATAATGCACATATAAAATTATGTATCTAAAATGTGTATGAATTGAAATATTCTTATTTACTTTGTTGCATAAATTGAAAATAAAAACAATGCAATTACTGTTCTTTCTACCTGAGGATCATAACTAAGTGACTTCTTACACATTCTTTAGCCGTCAGAAAAACTCGTATATTTTTCAGGAAAACCCAAACTTTTTATTTTCAGAAAAACAACCAAATTTTAAAATGACTTTTAAGCATTTATTTAAAAAATTTCGATATGATTCTTCATATGAAAAACTTTCTTATTGTATGCTGTTATCAATATTTTTTCTCAATTACTTGTCCTTTAATTTCACAAATTCATATACTTGTACTCGGCAGATTTTTTGCATCACAGACTGATTGATTTATTCTTTAATTTAATTTAATGGTATACATTATTCAATGAGACAATTATCAAGTGCGAAGAGTGGCTAGGTTCACCAAGCTTAACCGATACTTCATATATATGAACCTTTTCCTTTATCCCTTATCCTTTATAATGGAATAATGATTGAAGAATAAATCATTCTCCTTTCTTTCCTCAATAATAAGAACCATAATTTATTTTATATTTAGATTGGTTTTTCGCGAAATTAATTTAATTTTATTGTCATTCTAATCATATACTTATTTCTATATTTATATTCGTGAATTAAAAAAAATTTACATTTAAATAATAACTTTTTCCGATTTGAGAACAAAATTTTTTTCACGAAGTTATGAGTACTTGCATTTTGATGTCTGTTTAAAAAAAAAAAAAAATTTTGTCTTTAAAATTCTTGAGTTGTTGATTTAATTCATATATTTTATTCATTATATTTTTCATATTTTTTTTTAAAGTTCCAAATTAACAATATGGCGACAATTCTCACGAAAATATGAAAAGCTGACTTTCACTATAAAAAAACTCACATTTATAGTTTTTGCAACTTTCTTGTTGAATTTTTTCTTTCATAAATAAGATATCCTATGAGTTTCATGTAATCTGAAGAATTTTTGTAGCCAGGAGATTTTTTTCGTAAAATAGAATTTTTTTATTTTTTTGGAAACAACAAAAGGTACCAAAAAATGTTGAGATAAAAGTTCACACATCTAGAAAAGTTTTAGAAAAAATACTTCTTGCTTCTTTCTCCGAGTCATAGAACAATAAAAGGAAAATCTTCTGGAATCCAATAAGTTGTATATTATATAAAATATAATAACTTTTCTAGATTGGAAGACATTTATCTAAATATATTTACCTCTCATTTTTTCGGAGAAAAATGTGAGAATTCGATTTTATCATAGGAAAAAAAATGTCCTGCCAACAAAGATTATTTAGATCATTTAAAACTCAAAATATGTCTTCCTTACAAAATGTCCAGTTCAACCAAAAATTGGCAAAAAATATAAGTGTGAGTTTCTTGTTAAAATCGACTTTTTATATTTTGAAAAAATCATCGCCATTTTGTTAATTTGGAACATTTGAAATCATCTGATCGACTTCAAAAGATTTTTTTTTCAAATAGACATCAAAATTCAAATAGTCGTAACTACCTGAAATTTTTTTTCTCAGGATAGAACGTGCCTGATTAGAGAAGGATGTGATCTAATATGTTTTACAATGAAGAAATAAAAGGCGGGTAATTTTATGATTATAAGTATTGACACTGCATTCTTCTTTTTTAGAAGAATATCTTAGGAATAATATAAAATTTAGTTATAATTACTGAGCATCCTCTAGTATTTGTAAGCATTCATCTTTGAATAATTCTTTTAAGGGACCATGCATTGATTATATAAGAAACAAAAAGTAGACATATAAGAATTGAGATGCGCAGAGAGATAAAATAATGTGATGAATGATAATATGAAAAAATGTTCTCTTATGTAATTAATGAACAGTCTCTTATTTTCAAGATTTAAATCTCTTGTACACGTCCAGCTTCTATAAAGAGTTCAAAATACGACCAATTAAAATTCAATCCTTTGAATTTTAAACACTGATCTTAATCACAGAAGTATTGTGAGGTATAAGTTCGAACTTTTTAAAATTATACAAATGGCATTTTGAACTCTTCAAAAAATAAACTCATTTTGACATATATTCAATTGAAAATTTTTAATCTCTTTATCTTGTAAATGGTAAACGTTGGAATCATTCATTGAAAAATGAAAAGAGTAAATTGTGTAATTGAAAACATTGAAATTGAAAGTCATTAAATTAGGAAGCTTTTCAATTCTGGACACTCAGGCATTGAAAATGAAAGGGATGCAATTGAAATAAAATTGAATTTAGAAATTCTCTAGTTGTAATATGTTCGATTTGGAAGTATTTAAGCTAAAATAATTCAAATTGAATATTCTATAAATAAAACTCATGAAAATCGGAATAACTAATCAAATTCAAAATCTCTCAAGTTAATAACGCTAAACCCCCGGGGGCGATAAAATTAAATAAAAAATATTAAAAAATGTCTATACTGACAAAAATCTCAGACAATTTGTTATATACTATGAAAAAAAGTCTTTTTCTGAAAAACAACTCTGAAGAAGTCGAATTTTATTATTGAAAATTCAACCTTAGAGTCAGACAAAAATTTACCATGAAACATCTCCTAAATATCTTTCATAAAATGATATTTTTGAATTTTTATAATGTTGATCTAAACCTTAAATATTAGTTATAGTTTACTAATCTCGAGTCTAAAAATTCATGGCTGAATTTGTACTTTAACAATTGATCAAAATTGAATAATTATCACTCAGAAACTACTAAATTTTATTAAAATTATTGACCCATTAGCAATAGAAAAACTTACTAAAACTGTAGTCTACATAATTTCACTGATATTTTCAATCAGAGAACACAAGCTAATAATTTCTTCCCTTTGACTGTCAGTTAGTAATTTTTGAGTGGGAATTTATTTAATTATCGACAATGGGTTTATTGCATGAAAAATACTTTGGAAATCAAATACACATGGTGGTAAAAGGATTTTTTCGCAATATCATTTTTCGATACAATAATTTAAAATGAAATTATGTTAAAATCGTTCGCAAAATGATACGGCTATGATATTATGGTATCACCGGAAAAATTCTAGTTTATTTTTTTATGATCATCTCAATCTGGAACAGGCCGAATCTATTTCAAATTAGCAGGATCTACACTTGCAGTAATAGAACCTCTCGGGGACATAATATGTTATTTTTCAGGCGAAATCACGCGATACGTATTTTTCCATTTTTCGAAACAATATTTTTACGGAAATATGCATATTTGAAGTTTGTGCTGTATTTTAAAAAAAATTATTTAAATCTCTGTAACATTGACCTAATTGAGATATTCAGGATTTTTTTCTAGATTCTCGTATCGTTCAAGATTAACAAAATGATGACTCCTTTTTGGCAAAAATTTGAAGTCAGTTTCCTCAAAAAACTCACACATATTTTTTGCAAAATTTTGGTTAAGTTTGGCCTTCTATAAGGAAGATATTTTATTACATTTATGCAGGCTAAATATTTTTGTGGACAGAATAATTTTTTTCATAAAATTAAATTTTCTCATTTTTATTGCAAACATATTTCGTCCCAGAGTGAATCTGCAACTTCAAGCATAGAACTTGCTTGATTTAAAATGGATTTGGTCAACAGAATTACTGCAAAGAAAAAAATCGGTACTCAGTAATATCAATATTGAAAAGATAACATTAGAGTTCGAACCCATCCTTTAAATGAAAATCAACACCCTTCTCCACACATCATACAAACGAAAACCACAAATCTAAAAAATACCTTTATTTAAACATTTTTTTCACACATCAACCGTACCATGAACCTACTCTTCACTTGTCAAAGAACTAAAACGAAAAAGCAATACTGAGTCTGAAAGAAAAACTGAACCCCTTCAATTTCCACATGGCTTTTCCCCAGATGCAAAAAAAATCGACTTTTTAAAATCCCATAAAAAATAGCAAAGGTTGCAGTGGGTTTCAGTACCATCAACGTAATCTTCAGAAATAGGATCTGACAATGAGATATGATCACTGATGGTATTGCCTTCGGCAAAACACGAAAGATATTCCGGAACACCTTGAGGGCTGGTGAGCACAGAACATCATATTACCTCGTCTCCTCTTCTTCAAAAAAATGACAGGATCGTGACGCTCCTTAAGGGGGAGTAATAAAATGAATAATAACATTTCAACGACAACGTCCAGGGTCAACATCAGCGCATCTTCACCTGGACTTGAATGTATTTCATGTCCTCACATCCACCCCACCCCCCTTGGATCCCCACTTATTTTCACGTTCACCAGGGTCCCTACTATATCCAGTGGCATCCTCTGCACTCAACGAGGACTTTCTCCAAAAGACGGCCAACTATATAAGCAAGATCCTCTATGTTTGAAGCACGTTAGACAAATTCGTAGTCGAGCGACGCGGGCATCGTCGTCTCGCGCATTCCACCTTCACTTTCATCCCCCTTGTGACTCTCATACCGTTCGTGAAGACGCATACGAACAATATAAAAAAAATACGGAATACGAAAAGTTTTTGTGACTTGATTTTGTTTTGAGTTCCGGTTTTTGTACCGGAAATATGAAGTTCATGGGAAGATGGCCCACCCTGGCCGCAACCATATTGGCGACGGCCCTGCTGCTGCCTTCGAGCCGCGCAGAGGGTAAGGAATCAGTTCTATCAGTGTGGTTTTAAAATTTGGAAAATCAGGTTTTTCATTCATGAAAATTTTACGGTGATTTCCTACGTGGGTGATGAAGTGTATTTTTTATGATCAGAGTTCTATTTTTTTTGTATTAAAAATCCCTTCGAGTGAAAGATTTGAAAAATATTTACATTGAATTTTGTTAGTTGCTTGTACTTTGAGTGATGTAAAAAAGCTATTGGCTGTAAACGGAAAAATATGTAATTCATTTTTTTTATAAATCAGCTATATAATTTGACTGTTTTATTTATGACGAGAAGCACTGAAAATTAATTTTCTTTACCATTCAATTATTTGCGGATCGAAAAAAAAAATGTTTATCAGAAACAAAAATAGAAGAATTTTCTAATATATTTTTTAAATCAGTTAAAATATTCAAAATCAAGAATATTGATATGTAAACAACTCACTTAAGTTGAACTTGTATATAAAAAGTTTTCAAATTTCGTTTAAAATAACTCAAAATAAAAATCATGTCGAAGACTGTCTCAAAATGAAATACAAATCTTCATTTTAAATTTCATAAGTTAAACGTTCAAAGTAATTATCTCACAGTGAAAAATCTAATTGAAAATAATTAACTTTTTAGAGAAAATAAGTCCAAAATCATACAATTGAATATACCAGTAACTGATTTTTTGATTTTCAATTGCAGACTTTTCACTAATTCAAATTTGAGGAGGAAATTGTATAGTAATCCCTCTGAATCCGAATAAGTGATAAATGTTCAGTAATTTACTTTAGTAAAAATTTATACTAATTATCAGTAATTTTCTACTAAAAATTCAGTAAATATTTTGAAACTACTAAAAGAAATAATGAAATACGAATAATAATTAGTAAAAAAATGCACTACAGTAAATCATATTTTGATGAGAAATAAGATGAAAGAAGAATGATGAAGAAAATTATATTATAATACGGCCACCCTAAGATGGCCCTTATTCTAAAATGTCGGATTTTTGTGACACTATCGAGATTAGTAGCAAAAATCGATTTTATTTGATATACTCTATAGAATATCGATGTTATACAAATACATGTCATACAAAAGTAGTAGATCTAATCAAAGCGCGTATTATATTCAAAAAATAAATCTAGAAAAAGTTATAAACAACAAAATATGCTTCTTGACTAGATCTACAACTTTTATGAGACATGTATTTTATTAACAACAATATCTTAGAAAATATCAAATAAAATCAATTATGCGGTACACTGAAATTGAACATTTAAATGATTATTTAAATATTCTGCGATCGAGTTCAAACTTTACAGAAAATTTTTTTTTATCAAATGGAACCAATCTGGAGAGTTCCTCAAAAAAAAATTCCAAACAAATTTTCACCAAGGGTTACTAAGGGCCACCCTAGGCGGCCCCTATCAGGCTATTCAGCTGTAGTCGGCTGGGGGCCTTAAACAATTACTTGTAACATTACTAGTGGACTACTCCTCGCTATTTCTCACTGAATTTTTATGTCATAAATTAAAATTAGATCCTTTTTAATTACCTAAAATTTTAAACTCCGATTTCGAAAAGTTTTGATCGTTGTACGTTAGAGGGGATATAATTTCCAGCTAAAAATAAAAATTCGAATTCAATATTCAGGAATTTTTCTTGCAAGGATTTCAAAACCAACTTTTTTAAAATTCTTTAACATGTAAATTTAAAGGTTGTTTCCAATTCAAATAGAATACTTTCTGAATGTTTTATTGTATCGAATATTATAATATATGTCGTTACTTGTGACATGATATAACGTTTATGTAACATTACCGAAAGTTACATAAATTGACAATAAACGGTCTTCTCTTGTCCATTGAAAAGTCGAAATAAGCAAATAAGGCATGCCTGCATAATTGTACACGCATTGCTGCTACTGAATGGTAGACATCTCGGATGTAAAACATGTGGGTCTTACGAAGTACGCATTCAGATTCATTCCCGTCACGGCATTCTTAAATACTTCTGTAACAATATTTTGCAGAGACCCAAATTTCACCCATTTCATTTGCAGATCGGAATGAATAATTTAAAGAAAAAAATACAGAATAAAAATCATTCTTGATTTATATTTACTATAAAGTTTAATTAAGGTTTCTTTTGATAGATGTAAAAGAAGAAAATAAAAATTGTAATGAACCAATATCAAGAAAAAACATAAAAACTATACCTCTTCCACTCAATAACTCAGAAGCGGAAGAGTGTTAAAAATGCTTAATTGTACAGCAATAAATATATTGTGGCAATTTATTATAATTTCTCTCTTCGGAATGATGCTCCTTGGTCAAGATAAAAAGGAAAAGTGAACGTCGTTAATATCCCGAAGGCACGATAAATACGAAATGGTGTAAAATCATTCGCCAAGAGATTCGAGGTCTACGAGGTCAACAATAAATCTACCGTAAATTATTCGCTCTTTTTACTTTCATCAGAAATGCTTGGCATGCGAATTGTCCGTGCATCTTTTTATAAGGAATTCCATGACCTCGAATGGTTTATGGAACTGTACCAAGTGCAACACTTTTTCCAGCTTTCTGTTCACATGTACTTAATCTTGGAATTGTGTGTTTAAGAAACAAAAAAAATCATTTTTTAAAAAGTAGACAAAATTTTTTTATATTATTAGACAATATTACAAAAATGTTATCTAATCCTTCACGCAGAAAAAGGATCCGTAAAAGTTAGAAAACGATCGGTGCGGATATGAACAACATGACATTTTAGTAGAATTAACAAGATGTTCAGTTAAATCAACTAATGTCCAGAACATTCCACCTAACCTCCAGTAAAATTTACCCTGATCTAGAAATTTTCATCCATTTGTAGATTTTACTGCGATTTAGATGCAATGTACAAAAGATCATTAGCTTTTACTAAGATTCTTGTAAAATCTACAAAAAAGCCATGTTGTCAATATTTGTGCCGATAACGTCGTGAATTTTGCTGATCGTTTTTTGCGTGTTGATCTACTTCAAGAAAAATTTTGTTAGTTTTTGCTGAATCGCAAACTGAATTTTTTGTGGGTCAAATTGAACTCAAATTCAAATTTTTTCTCTGAGGAAATATGGTGAGTTCTGTAAGTGAGTAACTGATGCGGAAGGAAAGAATATATAATGATCACTGATTAGTTATGAAATGCAAATGATGCAATGAATAATTATTGAAAACGAAAGCTTCGTTCTGAGAGTGGCAGGGAATCTTATTATAGAAAGAGCCCATTGATGAAAACTGGGAAACGTTACAGCCGCCGGTGGTACAAAGTACTTAACGATAGCAACTCACAGATCTCCCACACTTTCACCGTAGGATGAGCACGATGTAAGGAAGAGGGGAGACATCAAGCTACTGAACCTTGGATGTTCGTTACCACAAAGTATAAAGTAAATGCTTTACCTCCAGTTCAATTGAGCATTCGTACAACCGGAAGTAAAAGAGACTTAGAATTCATCTTTTTACAATTTTCTCTCTTCAAATTCAAACATTTGGGGGAGAAATCATTTTGTTTTAAATATTTTACGCATTGAACAATTAAAATGAGACACTCTTTAATTTATTTTATTTACCTTAAACTCTACAAATTGTTATCAGCATCAGATGTTCATTTTTTTCTAAACTTTTCTTCTATTGTTATTTTTCAAATTCCCTAGATGATTTCAATATATTTCTTCGTAATCTTTCGCAAGAAGATTACATCAGGAACATTGTTATGAGAGCAATTATCCCAAGGTGCTAGTTTCCTACTCTAGTACTATAAGTAAAAACTAAGAAGATAACAATTTTCCTTATCTCTCGTAAAGGAAAGAAGGTTTCTCCTCTATTTTATAGTTAGAACTTACACACATACCCCGAGTTCAGAGAACAATGTAATTCTTGGTAGAAACAAGAATTAAAAGAGAAAAGAAAAACTTTTATGAACTCGCACTTACAATGAAAAAGTGTCATTTGAGTCTGGATATTTATCTCCATAGAAAAATCAGTGAGAAAACTGCTTTAGTATTTCACAAACTAAAGTTCAAATACAATGGGAAATATTCTCGATGTTATAGAATATTTAGCAAAATCAGAGAAGACTTTTTTCATCTTTGTTCTTTTCAGAAACTATAATCTAAAATATATATCCTAAAATTGTTAGTAATGAACATATTTCAATTTCCTCTCATTACAGCTCCACTACCTTCAAACTACCTTCCACCTTCAACGAGCTACGGAACCCCAAACCTTGGGGGCAGTAGTTTTGGTGGCAGCAGTAGCAGCAGCTTTGGAGGTGGAGCACCATCTGGAGGTGGTGGATTCGGAGGTGGATTTGGGGGAGCACCATCTTCTAGCTACGGAGCACCATCAGCTGGTGGCGGATTTGGAGGCGGAGCACCATCTTCTAGCTACGGAGCACCATCAGCTGGTGGCGGATTTGGCGGTGGAGCACCATCCTCCAGCTACGGAGCACCGTCAGCTGGTAGTGGATTTGGAGGTGGAGCACCATCCTCCAGCTACGGAGCACCGTCAGCTGGTAGTGGATTTGGAGGTGGAGCACCATCCTCCAGCTACGGAGCACCGTCAGCTGGTGGTGGATTTGGAGGTGGAGCACCATCCTCCAGCTACGGAGCACCGTCAGCTGGTGGTGGATTTGGAGGTGGAGCACCATCCTCCAGCTATGGACCTCCCTCATCCGGTGGTGGATTTGGAGGTGGAGCACCTTCTAGACCTTCATCCAGCTA
>CAKNXH010064127.1:0-43425 GCA_932178445.1 Andricus quercusramuli
CAACTGAAGAAATGCCAGCCGATGTACTGACCAAAGGATTATCTACTACAAAACATATTAACTGTTTAAGAAATCTTGGTCTAATATGTTAATTTGTAACAAGTTTATTTAAGGGGGAGTGTTGGATATTTAAATTCAACATTGTAACAAACTTCAGACTTTAGAAGACTGTTTCTCATTTATACTTCGAATGTTTTCAACTGTCTTTTGAAAACCGAGCTACGTGACACAAGTTTATAATAAAAATAAACTTCATTTAAATAATTAAATGAATCCTTATCATTTCTAAAGTTAATTATCCAATAGAAAAAAATATCCAGAAATGAGTACAACTGGGTAAAGCCCATTTTGTTTTTTCTCTTTCTTCCTTAGAAAAATAACGAGGATCAAACTTATGTTTGCTGTTCTGTGTGATATTTTTTAAAACAAAAGATCATATTCCAACAGTTTGCATTTTTCTCAATTAATTGAAAATAACTCTCTTAATCATGGTTTCTTTTCAATAAAAGATTATTTTTAAATACTTTTAGAGCTGCCCAGCAATTTAAACTTGGAAAACTGTACTTTCGAACAATTAGATGGTTCACAGTCTTTCCTATACATACATACACTGAAGATTGTTTAGTTTGAATTTTAATAATGATTGTGATTATTTGAGGTATATTATAATAATAATCATTTACAAGAAAAATCACTTTGAAAGCATATAACTGTAGCTTAAATAGCGTGAAAAGTGCTAAAATTCTAATAATTTTTTTTTTGCGCGAATTAAAAGCAAACTCAACTGTATATTAACTGAAACTAAATAAACATGTAATTTCCTAAGAGTTTTGAACTAAAAAAAGAAATTTGTAAAAATTAATTATTTCATCTTTGAAATGTTTGAAATCAAATTGTATAAAATAAAAATTTTCGTAATTCAACAATTCCAGATTTGAATCTTGAAATTAGAACAATTTCTGAAACATTCAAATTTTATGATTTTAAATTATAATCGTAATTTTAACTCATCTCCAGTTATATGAGTAAACATAATATATTCTAAAAATAAAAATAAAGAATAATTTTTAACGATTTAATCCCACGATCTAAATTTAAAAGGTCTTAAGTTTTCAAATTCGATGAAAATGAAAAAAAAATGTTATTCTCTCACAGATCAAGCAGTTTATAGTAATATAAACTGTCAGTAGATATGTGTTAAGTATATTTAACAATAACCTCTTATGAAATTGTCTGATTAGACGAAAATTCACAGATTTAATAAGTTCTTAAATTCAATCAATTTTTGAAAACTGTGACATCAGATTTAACGAACTCGGCAATTTTTTCCCCTGAAACTGAATAATAAAATATAAATGGAATCATGTACGATAATAATCTCTCAAGATAATCTCAGAAGGATAAGCTCGAGGCACTTTTTACTCTGATAAAGGAACAGAATTCCTTTTGGTTACACTGTTAACTACAGTTTGTCCCGTAGCAAGAACACATGAGGACCGTTTATACTCTGGTCTTATTCTTTCCGGTTATTCTTAATTATATTGGTAAATATAATAATTGAATACATATTTAATTATTTTCAAAAAATTTGTCGGATTTCCGCAAACAAAAAATTATTCTATCAAATCTGCATTCTGTCTAATTGTTATTTTTGACCAAACTCTACCTGCGTTTCAGCAAGTTCAGAACGACTTGAGCCTGAATCTATTCCGGAGAAATCCCGAATGTGTGTGTTAGAAAAGGGTGTTAGTACGATATAATTTAGATGTGCACATATGGTAATCTCCCAACTATGCATTTTCACAGATGGTACCCTATTCCAACTGTTCACGTTAAAATTTAGACTCTAGTAGATAGAAAGTTTTCCTAAATTATAAAACTGATTGGCACCAGGCAAGGGACATCGGTTTGCATTTTCCTTAAAGGGTATTAGGATTTTTTTAAATCCCTAACTAAGCGATATCGAAAAATTTGAGGAATTATCCAAGGTTTTTTGAACAACTTTATACACATCGGGCAATACACGGGGAATTACGGATTGACTGGTTTTCGATTTGTTCTATCTATCTCTCATAATCTCGCCGCACGTGTGTAAGGGAGCGCATTACTTTCAGCACAAAATAATTCCAAATTAAAAAATACATCAATCAAGGATTCAGGATATCCGAACACATAAGTATGTCCTTAGAAAAATTAATCTTCTATTTCTTCTTGCAGAATTAGGTTCACAGTCTGGCAGTAACCCTAATGGCGTTTGGCCTGATACACCCCGCCCGGGTCGTTGGCCTTCTTTTTCTTCTCGTCAAATACCTCAGTCTCCTGCCGAGCCGGAGCCTCCTCTACGTGTCAGGTCCAGGTCTAATCCTGCCAGGCCTCTTGTTGCCAGGAGTTCTGATTATCGGGTACTTGGATATGGACATGGACAACTTGGACTAATTCGGCTTATTCCCAATAGCAATCCACACCGGCGATTCGAATTTCGAAGATACACTTTTCATCCCGGTTCGCCACTTCGAATAAAAATAGGAAAAAATATCTATAGGCACATGCCAGTCCTAGAACAAATTGTATTAACAACATCTAATTGTGACACTTTTGCAATATTATAGACTACTCGCATTCTTAGCGGAATATATAATTCCAGATCGAGGCGCCGAGCGGAAATAAACATAGGGAGTGGCGAGATTAGGACCTTGACTGAAGAAGAAATTGATGAAGTACCAGTAGGCTGCCGCCGCCCACTAAGTATGAATTTTAGCGAAATAGTTGTAAAGAACGATTCTCTACACAGCTACACCAATAATTCAATTTGAAGAAATGCAAAATTTTAGTCAATTGCGCATGTTGAAAAATTAAAACTTTACAATTAAATTGCAAATACTAAAAAAAGTTCTATCGATTTGTTCATCGGATATGGCCGTACCGATGAAAAACTGGGAGTTGCGACAGGCTCAAAAGCTTTAATCCCTTTCCCAATCTTGGCCCCACCTGCCATAAATATCTTGATCCTGGGGTAGAATTCCGATGCCCTCTAATCTAGTTGATCGAATCTTTCTTTTTATTTTATGAAATTAGAAGAAAACGTGCCATCGTTTTAAAACGATCGACTGCAACTATTTATTTCTATCTTATGTGTCAGAAAGAGAGGAGTGACTGTCGATGATTGAGAAGGCGAGAATTCTTGATTACCGAATATTGTCCCGCTTGTTCTGATACATTGGATAGAAAGCGATAATTGCAGTCGATCTTTCAAAACGATCGAATATCTCTGTCTGATTTAATACGATAGAAAGAGAGATTCGATCAACTAGATTAGAGGGCATCGGAATCCCAACCTTCAAACTGCTATTCTCTACATTAGGGAGAGAGAGAGAGAGAGAGAGGAAGAGCCCGGTTCAAATTTGAACGCCCCACATGTATATATTGACTTTAATAGTTTTTCGAACAGAGTAACGTAAAATTCAAACTGCGCGGCTATGGTAACAAAATGGCGAAATTGTGCGGTTGTGTGACCTCGAAGAAACGGGCGGCGTTTAAGACAATTCGCTCTGAGCTCAAAGTGGAGCTCAACCTCATCATATGATATAATCTGACGGCCATGCAGTCTCATAAATTTTGTTGGTTGAGCTCCCCTTCGAGCTCAGAGCGTGTTTGAAGCGAATTGTTGTAAGCTTCAGCGGTCTTCGAGTGGCTAGGTCATTAATTTCAGTGATCTTAGAAAGAACTCTTCCTCTTGCAAGGCTTCATTTTTCTGCCAGTTCTCCTCCATCTGTTGAGCCTTCTCATCGTGCTAATTCCAGGTCTTTTCCTGCCAAGCATCCTCCTGCCAGGACTCCTTTTCCTTCCATACTTGGATTCAAACTCGAACTTGAGTTTATTCGACTCGTTCCCAACAGCAATCAGAACCGGATATTCAAACTTCGAAGATACGCTTTGCCGCTTGATAAACCAATTGGGTTGAAAACGAGGAATTGAATTCCTTCATTTCTTGTTGCAGAATTAAGATCAGAGTTCGAGTGTTTGTCTAATGGCAAGCCTATTCCTGTTGTTCCTCGTAGCGGACCTTCTTTTTTTCTGATAGACTTTCTTCAGAAGGAACTCATCATGTGCCAGGACCAGGCCTTCTCCTGCCAGGCATAATCTTTTTGTTATGCCTGAATTTAAATTTGAAGTATTCGAGTTTTTTAAATTATAGTAATGGAGAACTCTAAAACTTTTTTGAAACGAAAGGATTGCGCAAAAAAGATGAATTTTCGAAAAGGGGGAGGGCAGCTTTTTTCGAAAAAATTGTTCTGGCAATTGGTCGCAACTATTTTTCTTAAGTATACTCTAGAACTATGTTAAATCTACCAAGAACTTGAAAAAAATTGTAAATAATTATGTTAAAATAGAATATCAAATTTGTTTTATCATTATTGGAATATAATTTAATTTACCATAATACTAATTTACATGTAACACAACCGATTTATATATTATTTCCAAGATCAATATTTAATTTTTTATTTTGAAAATACTAAAATAACATTTAGACAATACCAGTTATTATTGGCGTTTGTGATCAGACAGTTTTGATAAATTTTTAATTCATTGCTACAATTCTTTCAACGAATGAAAAATGTTTTATGTTTTTAAACGTTTGCACACTTTAAAATTTCTATGCTTTTAAGCTTTTTCGGCCTAAAATATAACAGCTTTGAATTTTAAATTCAAGTTCTAATTTTGAATTGCGAAAAAAAGGAAGTAAGAAATCTATGATTATACACTATGATTATATTAGTTCAAACAGTTTCATAGGAATTAAAAAAAAAGATTTCATCAAAAAATTTTTAATACATAATCATTTTTCTCAGTAATACGTGTCATTGTTCCAGATTTCATAATAATTTCAACGGGTAAACAAAAGACCAACAAAATGTCAGAGGATAAAAACAGTATTTTATTTTTGATAAGAGTGGGTGGTCTCCATATCAGATATCGCCTTGCCATAATGAACGTGTTTTCGTAACATCTGATTTCATATACATTAGAATTTTTCAATATTTCAATGTCATCGTGTAGTTTTAATTTTTTTAACCTCTTTTACGTCAAAGAGTGGATTTTTAACCAACCATAGCTTAGGTATCAGTTTGGAACATGCTTAATTGACTGCATTTTTTCAAAAATGAATTATTGGTTTAGCTGTGTAGAGTATCGTAGGTTACAACAACGTCGCTATAATTCAGACTCAGTGGGCGACGGATGCCTACTGGAACTTCCTTAATTTCTTCTGTAGTCAACTCTTTAATCTTGCCGCTTGCCATGTTCATTTTCGCCCGACAGTTCGTTCTAGAATTATATATTCCGCTAAGAATGCCAGTAGGCTCCAATATTGCAAAAATGTCACCATTAGATGCTGTTAATACAATTTGTTCTTGGACCGGCGTGCGCGCATAGACATTTTGTCCTAATCGTATTCGAAGTGGCGAATCGGGATGAAAAGTGTATCTTCGAAATTCGAATCGCCGGTGCGGATTTCTATTGGGAATAAGCCGAATAAGTCCAAGTTGTCCGAATCCATATCCAAGCACATAAAAATCAGAAGTCCTAGGAAGAATAGTCCTGGGAGTAGGAGATCTGGATCGGTCACGTAGAGGAGGCTCAAAATTGGCATGGGACTGCGGTATGTGACGAGAAGAAGAAGAAGGCTGAGAACGACCAGCATGGAACCTATCAGGCCAAACGCCATTATGGTTACTGCCGGACTGTGAACTTAATTCTGCAATAAGGAATAGAGGATTTATTTTTTTATAAGGACATACTTATATGTTCGGTTATCATGAATCCCTTATGGATATATTCTTTAATTCGAAAATATTTAGTATAAAAATTAATGCGCTTTTATACAATCATGCGACGGGAGGTTGAGATTTTTGAGAGACAAATGAAAGAAATCGAGAACGTGAAAATCCGTAACTCTTCTTTTATTATCCGATGTCTGTTGAGTTGTTCAAAAAACTGTTGAATCCCGGAAAATTTCCGATCTTCCTAAATAAGGGACCCAAAAAAATCCTCATATCCTTGGAGGAAAATTCAGACAAGTAGTGTTGATTTTGCAGAAACACAGAGTTTGAAAAAAATAGCAGTTGGGCAGAATGCGGGTTTAATGGAATAAATTGTTGCTTGTGGAAGTCCGAAAAATGTCTTAAGAATAATTACAGATGTATTTAATTATTATATTTACCAATAAAATTAAGAATAACTGCAAAAAATAAAACCACAGTATAAGCGTTCCTCATATTTTTTAGTTATAAGACGAACTGTAGTTAGCAGTGTAACCAAAAATAATTCTGTTCTTTCATTAGAGTATATAGTGCCTTTCAATTATCTCCAGAGATTATTATCGTACAAGATTCTATTTATATTTCATTAATCAGTTTGGAGGAAAGAAATTACAGAGTTCGTTAAATCTTATGTCGAAATCTATATAATCTTGTACGTTTTGAGGAAAGTCAATTTTGACATGGAAAATATATTATCAATGAAATTTATTATTATTTCTTCATATTACTTTTTTGGAATGTCGAATGGAAAATTTTTGATCAATTCTTGTCATTATTATATATTAGTTAAATTTCCGGTTTTAAAAGGACGATTTCATCGATTTCTCAAACAAATAAACGCCAAATCTTGATTCTATTTTTCCCTTCTGAATTTTACAATGCTAAATGAATTTTTAATTACATAATTATCCAACAATTAATAATAAATCAAATTTTGTTGAATTACAAAAGATGTTGTAGGTGCTTAAAATTAACTATTCAAAATATAAAAAGAACCCATTGGAGGTTTTGATATCCAATGAGTAAATAGACATTTTTATCTTGATTTCAGAGTTCCTGGAATTTTCCAGCACTGACATGTTAAAGTTTACTAAATTACACATTACTAAATCAAAATTGTTCAATTTCAACTGCTATTGATACGAAATTTAAATTTATTTCAGCATTAAAAACAGTATCTATTTTGAGATTTGTAACTGTACGAAGTAAAATTAAAATACTTAAATATGTACATTTTTAAATTGAATCCCGAGGGTTCAAACAATTATGGATAAAAGAAGGTTTTAACATTTTATTCAAAGAAGAACAATTTTGGTTCTATTTTGGTCCTAAAGAAAAGCTAAGGTTTTTTTTTTAATTTGAGAAAAAGTAAGAGGAAGAACGTCTACTAAAAACTGCGCTGAAATTGGTCCGTAATCAGACAGCGTTGAGAAATTTTCAATTTATTGCTACAATTCTTTTTACAATTAAAAAGGTTTTGGGCTTTTAAACATGTCTACAAATTAAAATCTCAATACTTCTAAGTTTTTCGTCCTAAAATATTCACGCTTTCAAGTCTTAATTTTAAATTGCGGAAACGAGAAAGGTAAGATATCCAAGTTCTTGGCATTATCTAATCGGATTTCTGTTCTGTTAAATTATTACAGAATAAAACAAACTTCTAATAATTCTAGAATTATACGCGGGCATTATAACTTTAGAAAAATACCCTTATTTCGCATATTATATAGTAAAAAAAAAATTTGTAGGAATTTGAAAACAATTGATAAAAAATTATTATTAAATAAAATGAATACAGATCTAGTTATGTATTTTGAAAATTTCATCATTTTTCTTATAATTTGTATTAATATTCCGTATCGATTCTTCAGATTTGTAATATTATTAACGAGTGAGCAAAAGACCATAAAAATCGTGGAGGATGAAAACAGTATTTTATTTTTGATAACAATAGGTTCATTACATGTCAGATATCACCCTACCAACCATAGCTGAAATATCAGTTTAGATAATGCGCAACTGCCTAAAATTTTACTTCTCTTCAATGAATTATTGGTTTAGCTGTGTAGAGAATCGTAGGTTACAACTACTTCGGTAAAATACAGACTCAGTGGGCGGCGGATGCCTACTGGAACTTCCTGGATTTCTTCTTTGGTCATACGCGTAACTTCGCCGTTTCTTACGTTTATTTTCACCCGACGCCTTGTTCTGGAAATATATATTCCACTAAGATTGTCACTAGTCTCCAATATTGCAAAAGCGTCACCATTCGATGTTGTTAAAACAATTTGTTGTAGGACTGGCATGCGCTCATAGACATTTTGTCCTACTTGTATTCGAAGTCGCGAATCAGGATGAAAAGTGTATCTTCGAAATTCATATCGCCGGTGTGGATTACTATTGGGAATAAGCCGAATAACTCCAAGTTGTCCAAGTCCATATGCAAGTGCCTGATAATCAGGAGTCTTCGCAAGAAGAGTCCTGGCAGGAGGAGATCTTGACCTGTTACGTAGAGGAGGCTCGAGCTCGGCTGGAGACTGAGGTATTTGACAAGAAGAAGAAGAAGAAGAAGAAGGCCAACGACCTGGGCGGGGGGTATCAGGCCAAACGCCATTATGGTTACTGCCAGACTGTGAACCTAATTCTGCAAGAAGAAATAGAAGATTAATTTTTCTAAGGACATACTTATATGTTCGGATATCATGAATCCCTTATGGATATATTGTTTAATTTGAAATTATTCTGTACTGAAAGCAATGCGCTTTTATACACATGCGGCGGGATTATGAGAGACAGATAAATAAATCGAAAACCAGTCAATCCGTAATTTTCCGTATATTGCCCGATGTGTATTAATTTGTTCAAAAAACCTTGGATAATGCTAGAAGCTTTTTGATCTGCTTGAGTAGGGAATGCAAAAAAACCCTTGCCTGGTGCCAATCAGTTTAATAATTTAGGAAAATTTGCAATCTACTAGAGTCTAAATGTAAACGTGAACAGTTGGGATGGAGTACCATCTGCAAAAGTGCTTAGTTGGGAGTTTACCATCTGTGCACATCTAAATTATATCGAACCCTTCCTTTTTTTAACAAACACACATTCTCGATTTCTCCGGAATAAATTCAGATTGAACTCGTATTGATTTTGCTGAAACGCAGGTATAGTTTGGACAAAAATAACAAATAGACAAAATGCGGATTTAATAGAATAAATAGTTGTTTGCGGGAATCCTAAAAATGTTTTGAAAATAATTATTGATGTGCTCAATTTTTATATTTACCAATATAATTAGGAATAACTGCAAAAAATAAGACCAGAAAATTAGCAATCCACATATTTTCTAATTACAGGGATAACTGTAGTTAACAGTGTAATCAAAAAGAATTCTGTTTCTTTATCGGTGTCAAAAGTGCCTCGAGCTTATCTTTTTGAGATTATCTTCAGAAATTATCATGGTAAAAGATATTTGTATTTCATTAGTTAGTTTCAAGGAACAAAAATGGCTGAGTAGTTAATAATGTAACCGATAAGAATTCTGTTTCTTCATTACAGTATATTCTCGAACTTATTCTTCTAAGATTATCTCTAAAAATTATTATCCTACGAGATTCGATTTATATCTCATCAGACGGATGTAAGGAAAAAATATCGAGAAATGAGCACGACAACTGGGTAAAGCCCATTTTGTTTTTTCTCCTTCTTCCTTAGGAAAATGATGAGGATTAAACTTATGTTTGCTGTTTCGTGTGATGTTTAAAAAAAAAGATCATATTCCAACAGTTTGCATTTTTTTCAATATAATTGAGAATAACTCTCTTAATTAGGGTTTCTTTTCAATAAAAGATTCTTTTCAAATACCTTAGAGATGCTCAGAAATTTAAACTGGAAAAAATTTATTTTTGAACAGTTAGATGGGTCACAGTCTTTCCTATATATACACTGAAGATTGTTCAGCTTCAATTTCCATAATGATTGTGATTATTTGTGGCATATTATAATAATCATTTACAAGAAAAATCCCTCCCTAGGGATCGCGGGACCTTGTAGCTGGAGGGAGGGCTTACGAGAATGGTACCAGTGTTAACAAATCCTTTGACATCCCGGCCTGCCCCCCTCAGCAGAGGCGGACAGGCCCTAACTTCTCGTGGGACAGAAATGTTACCCAACAAATCAAAAATACAACACACAAACGATAAGGGATTCGCTTCGGGTCCCTCTCCCTAACCACCACCAAAGGTATGGGGCTCCGCAAGGGACAACCCACCAGAGGCGGTGCGAAATAGTGAAGATGGTGGAGACAATAATGTCGAAGCCGTGTGAGTGCAACTAACGGAACTCTCCGTAAGGAAGAGGCGCCGTAGTGAAGCACAAAGAAAGAGAGACCGTAATGCGCGGGTCGCAAACAGCAGCCAAGGCTCCTCACAGGGGGCAGTGGTTGCGGGAAACTCACCCGGAGCAAATCCTCTGGCTTATTCTATAGGCAAGAGGAAGAAGGGCTCCGAAGAAACTCCCCCAAACAGGGAGTTGAAACGGCAGAAGGCCCTGGTAACACAGGGTCTTACTTTCGCACAGATGGCCAACAACGCCCTAGTGAGGGTTGTCGTTGCGTCGGGATATCCTGATAACTGTCTGACTTTTGAGGACTTGGACAGTTTGAGGGATGAAATCTCAAAAGGGATTGACGCGTTACCTTGCGAGGGTCGCGCACCAAGATTCAACGACATCTTCATCAGGTCGGGAGCCATCGTTGTAGAGGCCGCTGACATCTGGTCACGGGACTGGATTGTCGAGAAAACCCCAACGTTCAGGCTAAAAGAATGTCTGAACTTGGAAGTCAAGGGGACGGAGTGTCTGCAGAGGTACCGCAGAGCGACAGTATTGATTTCCGGTAACCCCGAGAATCCGGTGACCGTTCTGAAGCGCCTGAGCATTCAGAACCCGTCCCTGCGAACTGATGGCGAACTGATACAAGATGGCGATCGGTCACTGACGTGCTGAACCGATCCTCCTCGAACTTTTTGTGTTTTGTGTGGTATTCCAGTCTCAACCTACTCTAAGTTTTGTTCAAAGTGATTGTGAGTGCCTCTATTACAATAGAACCCTGACTCTTCGCTGCAGCTTTTTTATTAACTGCCATTATTTTGCTTATAACGGTGATTGCTCCGATAGCATCATGGGTGCGTGTTCCGTGTGCAGTGCAGCAATTAACAGAGGTGCCGCGGATGTTTTAATGTGTGGGAAATGTGGCATTTTGATCCATTTGGCCTGTGCCAATGTTGGAATTTCCAAAGTTGAGTACGAAAATCTGAAAAAAGGGCGTACTGAATATTATTGTAAAAATTGCGTATCGACAACTAGTGCCATCTCTCTGTCACAGGAAATAACCGCTAGCCCAACGAGACCAATTAACAAGGACATCACCGATCTTATTCGAAAAGCAGTCTCGGACGGCCAAAGAGAAGCGCTTGCGCCGTCGAATGAGATTTTTACACGACTCAGTGAGTTTGAAAACAAACAACAAACTTTTAATGAATAAGGAGGAAATAAACCTAATAAAAGGAAGCTAATATCCTTAAAACGAAAGTGACCACTTTGGAGCATGCGCTCAATGCCAACGAGCAAGCGGCTCTTCAGACTACGCTTGAGATTCATGGGCTCCCCATGAAGCAAAATGAGGATCTCTTTGCCACTTTAAACTCGATTGCTACAGCTCTCGATGTTCCTCTGCTCAAGGTAGACATGGTAGTTACTTATAGAGTGATCAAAGCACCCTTACTTACCAACCCCTCCATCCCTCCGATCATTGTTGCTAAGTTCAGTCGTCAGGAACTACGCGACAAGTTCATTGAGAGACGCAATGTGAAAAGGGATTTTTCGACTTCGAACCTTGGATCAACCTAGAACGAGAGAAGGCCCATTTACCTTCGCGAGACATTAACACCTCTCTACAGGAAGATCTATGCCATCGCTCTCGGTCTTCGAAGAAACAAAAAAATAAAATATCTCTGGATATCTGGCGGCCGAATTTTTCGTCGGAAGGAGAACGGTTCGCCGAGAATTCAGCTGACAAATATCCAAACTGTTGAACGACTGACATAGCAACGACGGTCTAAGTATACTATGTTACCTTCAATAGCGATTTTTTACAGATATTCTTGGGACGTGCACTACGTTACAATTTTAGATTATATTAACTGGATTTTGTTAATTATACCTAATATTTTCTACTGTAGTTATATTAACCTGATTTTTTCTATACATCTTGTAACATTTGATATTCTACCACTTTTTAGATTACCTTTAATTGCGATTTCTCACAGAAAACTGTGGGACATATACCACGCTCACAACTGCTATCTTTTTGATTGGATATTTTTTGCAATGCTTGTCTTATTTAACTATAGCTGGTTTACAGTGTTCATTCAGTTAGTCGTTACTCATTCTCTATTATACAGATTGTCTGACTTTATGTGTAATTACATTGTTTTGGCTGTGTATGGGTTGGTTTATTGTTTCGGTCATTATATATGCATGCTTGGGAAGCTTCTAACTTTTGATTTGTTTCTTTTAATTTTTCAATGGACACTTTAAGAATTTGCCATGTTAATGCTCAGTCTCTTCTAGCACATTTCATAGAATTCAAGCACTTTTTCAGTGCCTGTTCCTACCATGTCATAGCTGTTTCTGAGACCTGGTTAACACCAAATTCACTCTCTAGCTTCGTAGAACTTGACAATTACACGCTCTTCCGGAGAGACAGAGATGAGAGAAGAGGTGGTGGAGTTTGCCTTTTTGTGCATGATAGCCTTAGAGGATCCGTGGTGGAAGTGAGTCCAGTGAACAATTATCCTTCGACAGAATTTCTTTTTGTTGAAGTTAGCTCATCCTCCGACAGTATTTTAGTGGGCGTAGTCTACAAATCACCCAATGCCTCTTATGGCACAGAACTTGAATCTGTAATTTTCTCACACATTCCCAACTTCAATTACATCGTTCTTACTGGAGATTTTAACACCAACTTAAACATTTCCTGTAATCAATCTGAATATTTAAAATCTTTAGTACACTCTTCAGGACTCTCAATTGTACCCCATTCCTCAACCCATCACACTGAACATTCCAGTACTCTCATTGACTTAATGATTGTTGATGACATTGACAAGGTACTCTCCCACTCACAACACCCTATTTCTTTTCTCTCCAACCATGACTTGATTAACATTACTTATAAATTCTCCTACAATCTGGACACAACACGTACACAGAAAATTACGAGGAACATCACTAACATCGATGAACATAAATTTCATGAACATCTTATGACCTTTGATTGGGAAAGAATTTTACTAGACACGGATATTAATGGTAAAATTGACGCTTTGACCAATTACCTTAACTCCGCGTTCGACAAGTTTGCTCCGCTACACGTTCCCAAAAATTTCATTAAAGCTGCTCCATGGATCACATCCGAGAACAGAAACTTAATGAGGGAACGTGACAGTGAACGCCGATTTGCCAAAAGAACTAAAAGCAATGTTATTGAAGCTCAATTTCGTAAACTCAGAAACCTAGTACAAACTAAAGTCAGAGATGCACAAAATCAATATAACTATAACGAGAATTCAAACAGAAACAAAAAAGAGAATATTTGGCATCTCCTTAGACGACTACACCTCATCGCCCCTAAGCATGCATCTACAGATGGTAATTTTCCCCCCAATGAGCTATTAAAGTCTTTTTTCACATTCCCAATTCCAAACCTATCCAATTTATCTCAATTTACTCTACCTCAATCAACTTTCAATGACTCTGATTTCTTCTTCGAAGACATCGTACCTGAAATACTTTTGGAAAAATTACTTGAAATCAAATCGAATGCTCTTGGACCTGATGGAATTTCAATGAGAATGATTAAACTTGCCCTACCTATTATCTTTCCCGTCATTTTACATATTTACAACGCCTCCCTTCAGGTTGGGGTTTTCCCTGATAGATGAAAAAAGGCTGTTATTTGCCCAATCCCTAAAATTACTAATCCTACCTCTCCAAAAGACTTTCGACCTATTTTGATTCGATGTGCATATCCAAACCACTTGAGAAAATTGTACATTCTCAACTATCCAAATTTCTCGATACCTGGACCGCCATTGATCCGATGCAATCAAACTTCCGGGCGAGACATAGTACACTTACTGCTTCTCTCAAAGTATCAACGGATCTCAAAATTGCAATGGAGAAAAGGGATATCACAATTGTTGTCCTGTTTGATTTCTCTAAAGCTTTTGATATGGTCAACCATGAATTGCTTTACATGAGATTAAATCCCTAAAACTATCAAATTCTGTACTCAAATGGTTAGAATCTCATCTCAGTAATCGGTATCATAGAGTAACTAATAGTAGTGGTGAACACTCTGATTGGTGGGAGGTCAGAAGTGGGGTTCCTCAGGGCTCTATTCTGTCTCCCCTCCTCTTTAATTTGTACACCTCTGATCGTGGAAGTAAACTTAAACATAGTAGCTACCATAAATATGCCGATGACTTTAAAATCTACTTGTCGGGACCTATCTCCTCACTCAGTGGATTTTCGGCACGAGTACAAGAGGATATTGATTTGGTTACATGTTGAGCCAGGAGTAACGATCTCACTCTAAATCAGTGTAAAACTCAGGCAATAGTTGTTGGACCTTCCTGTTCCCCTTCTCTCGAAACTCTGGCGTCTCTTTCACCCCTTCACATCGAAGGTATTAACATCACATTATCCGAAGTTGTTAAGGATCTGGGGTATTTTCTTAACCGTACCTTGTCCTGGAGGGAACAGGTACTGAGCATCTCGAGGAAAACCTTTAGCATACTTCATCAACTATATAGAAAGAAGGATTCTCGACCTACTTCCACTCGTATTCTCTCAACTAAAAGTCTCATTTTGCCTTGAAATTTAAAACTTGAACGTGCATTGAATGCTTGTGTTCGTTTTATTTGTAATGTGCCTAAATATGAACATATATCTCCATACCGACAAAGGGCTGGTCTACTTAACGTAGCTAAGAGAAGACAGTTTTTATGGGTAATTTGCTGTATACCATCTTTCACAACCAGGCTCCTCAGTACTTACTGAACTTTTTCCAATTTATAGACAGAGACCAACCCGCACAGTCCAGGCTTCGTGAAAGGAAATTAATACTTAAAATTCCGTTGCACAGAACACGCAAGCTTCAAAGGTCCTTTATAGTAAGAGGCGCCCGTTTATGGAATAAAATACCATCTGATATTAGAAATGCATGTTCCCTGTATCACTTTAAAAATCTCTTTTTCAAATATTTGTTCAATGACTACAATTCCGCTCTTGAAATTACACACTGGTAAATATATATCCTTCAAAACTTCTACATTTCAAATTTGTGACTATCTGTTCATTGAGTTTATCACCAATCACATTTGTAATTTGTTGATTACAAAAAGGTGGAATAAGCTGTAGGGTCCTTTTGCCCCTTCAAATCACCAGGGGTGGATGGAATTTATCCAGCGCTTTTACAAAAAGGCGTGGATTTGGTCGTCCCTCCTCTGACAAAATTATTTAGGGCAAGTATAGCCCTTAAACACGTGCCATCGGCATGGAAGGATGGCAGAGTGGCCTTCATACCCAAACCTGGGAGGAAAGGTTACACTGCTGCCAAAGATTTCTGAACAACAAGCCTAACATCTTTTATCCTGAAGACGCTAGAGAAGCTGGTCGAGAGATAAATTAGGGATGAGGTGCTTTTGGCCTCCCCGCTGCATAGAGGGCAGCATGCTTTTCAGGCAGGCTGCTCAGTTTAAACTGCGCTTCATGATGTTGTGGCGAAATTGGAGCAGCAGTTAGAACAAAAAGGGTACGCTGTGGGTGCTTTCTTGGATATAGAGGGTGCCTTCAGTAAGACTCCTCCAGAAGGCATCTCGAGAGGCTTTGAGATGTGGCGTGCCAGACCAGCTAGTACGCTGGATAGGAAGCACGCTACGCCGAAGAAGACTCGAAACCAAATAGGGTGAAGGCCTCGTAAGGGAGATAGCTCCGCGGGGTTGCCCACAGGGGGGTGTCCTGTCGCCCCTCCTGTGGTGCATCGTAATGGACGGCCTCCTTCGTAGGCTAAATAAAGAAGGGTGCTATACCCAAGGATATGCGGACGACTTTGTAATCCTAGTTAGGCGGACTCATCTGGAAACGCTGACGGGTCTTATAAGGTCGGCGCTGCGCATCGCAGAGCTCTGGTGCGATATCACAGGACTCTCGGTAAATCCGGAAAAGACCAACCTGGTCATTTTCACGAGGAATTATAAAGTTCCAAAAGCTGACGTTTTCAGATTCAGTTAGATATCTGAGAGTAATCCTAGATAGCAAGCTGAACTGGGCAAAGCACCTGGAGACCCAATGCAGGATACTCGTCATGACCTTTTGGATGTGAAGCAGAGCCTTTGGGTTGACGTGGGGTCTCGGGCCTAAAATGCTTGCATGGCTCTAGTCTGCTCTCATAAAACCCAGGCTCCTACATGCGGCCGTGGTCTGCTGGCCACGGGAGGAACTTGAATCAATTCAGGACAGGCTGCGAAGATTACAAACGCTAGCATTTAGATGTTTGACTGGAGCAATGAGGACTACGCGCACAGTGGCGATAACCACCAAAGCGGCTCACGCGATGGGCCGCCTGGCAAGAGCAAATAGATGGACTCCGGGGACTAAACACACTAGACTCCCGAGTGATATCAGCACACTACCGATTCTACAAATGAGGCAAGATAAAATAACAAAACGCTCCAACTTTGCCAAAGCGTTCCGCCTCTGTATCCCAAGCAGGGATCTGTGGAAAGAAAATGGTAACCCGCTCCTCCAAGGGGAAATCTGGTATACGGATGGCTCCAGGGGAGAGGGAGGGTCAGGAGCAGGAATGTATGACAGTAAGAGAGGGAAAGGGATAGGGATCACACTTGGGAGACACGCTACTGTTTTTCAAGCGGATGTCCTGACCGTCCTTCTCTGTGCTGAAACACTACTAGATGAAAATGCTGCTGACAGACAGATCACGATCTGCTCGGACAGCCAAGTGACACTAACTGCAATAGGGAAATCAGACATAACATCAGAACTGGTTTGGGAATGCAAAAAGGCATTAAACCAACTTGCAGAAAGGAACAAAGTGGCTCTCATATGGGTCCCTGGTCACACATGGATCAAGGGCAACGAAAAGGCGGATCAGTTGGCAAAGGGCGGCGCAGCGAGCGAATTCGTAGGAACGGAACCGGTACTGGGAAAAGCGTCTTGCAGTGTCGGGATAGCCATTAAAAACTGGATCCGAACAAAACACAGAGAATACTGGGAACAAACCAAGGGTTGCCGTCAGGTGAAATCCATCCTGGTGTGTACCTATAGAATGAACAGACACTTTGAAATCATATAACTGTAGCTTAAATAGCGTGAAAAGTGCTATAATTGTAATAATTTTTTTTGCGCGAATTAAAAGCAAACTCAACTATATATTAACTAAAACTAAATAAACATGTAATTTCCTAAGAGTTCTGAACTAAAGACAGAATTTGTGAAAATTAATTATTTCATCTTTGAAATGTTTCAAATCAAATTGTATAAAGTACAAATTTTCGTAATTAAACAATTTCAGATTTGAATCTTGAAATTTGAACAATTTCTGAAACATTCAAATTTTATGATTTTAAATTGTAATCGTAATTTTAACTCATCTCCAGTTATATGAATAAACATAATATATTCTGAAAATAAAAATGAAGAATAATTTTCAACGATTTACCCAGTGGGCAAAAAAATTAAGGATGTCCTAGAGACGTCTTCGGGACATCCCTCGGACGTATTTTTGAACATGTCTTTTGGACATCCTAGGGATGCTTTTAAGACGTTTAATGTTGGTACGAAATATGTTCCGAGAACGTCCTATGTCTCTAAGACGTCTTTAGGACATCTTGAGGACATTAGACGTCTTAGAGACGTTCATTAGACTGACATTGGACGTTCTAGGGATGTCCCAAGGATGTCCTAGGGATGCTCATGGTTTCGTGCCCACTGGGGGTAATCTTACGATCTAAATTTAAAAGATGTTGAGTTTTCAAATTCGATGGAATTTGAAAAAAAAAATTATTATTTTATCACAGATCAAGCAGTCTAATATAAACTTTCAGTAGATGTGTATTAAGTATATTTAAAAATAACCTCTTATGAAATTGTCTGATTAGACGAAAATTCAAACAAGAATTAGACGATATACAGCTGATCTTGACATTTTTCAATTAAACACACTTTTAAGAAGTTCTAGAATTTGATGAATTTTCAAAAACTGTGACATTAGGTTTAATGAATTCAGCCATTTTTCCCCTTAAACTGACTAAGAAATTATAAATAGAATCATTTAAGACAATAATCTTTCGAGAGAATCTCAGAAGGATAAGCTCGAGGCACTTTTTACTCTGATAAAGGAACAGAATTCTTTTTGATTACGTTAACTACAGTTTGTCACGTAATAAGAAAACATGAGGACCGTTTATACTCTGGTCTTATTCTTTGCGGTTATTCTTAATTATATTGGTATATATAATAATTGAATACTATATTTAATTATTTTTCAAATATTTTTCGGATTTCCGAAAATGAAAAATTATTCTATTAAATCCGCATTTTGTCTAATTGTTATTTTTGTCCAAACTCTACCTGCGTTTCAGCAAAATCAATACGATTTGAGTCTGAATTTATTCCGGAGATATCCAGAATGTGTGTGTGTTGAAAAAGGGAAGGGTACGATATTATTTAGATGTGCACATATGGTAATCTCCCAACTATGCATTTTCACAGATGGTACCCTATTCCAACTGTTCACGTTAAAATTTAGACTCTAGTAGATAGAAAGTTTTCCTGAATTATAAAACTGATTGGCACCAGGCAAGGGACATCGGTTTGCATTTGCCTTAAAGCGTATTAGGATGTTTTTTAATCCCATACTGAGGGAGATCGAAAAATCTTAGGAATTATCAAAGGTTTTTTGAACAACTTAATACACATCGGGTAATATACGGAGAATTACGGATTGACTGGTTTTTAATTTGTTCCATATCTGTCTCTCATAATATCGCCGCATGTGTGTAATGAAGCGCATTACTTTCAGCACAGAATAATTTCGAATTGAAAAATACGTCAATTAAGAATTCATGATATCCGAACATATATGTATGTCCTTTACAAAATTAATCTTCTATTTCTTCTTGCAGAATTGAGTTCACAGTCTGGCAGTGACCCTAATGGCGTTTCGCCTGATGCCCTCCGCCCGGGTCGTTGGCCTTCTTCTTCTTCTTCTTCTCCTCGTCAAATACCTCAGTTTCCTGCCGAGCCCGAGCCTCCTCCACGTGTCAGGCCCAGGTCTCCTCCTGCCAGGCCTCTTCTTGCCAGGAGTTCTGATTATCAGGTACTTGGATATGGACATGGACAACTTGGACTTATTCGGCTTATTCCCAATAGCAATCCACACCGGCGATTCGAATTTCGAAGATACACTTTTCGTCCCGATTCGCCACTTCGAATACGATTAGGACAAAATGTCTATGCGCGCACGCCGGTCCAAGAACAAATTGTATTAACAACATCTAATGGTGACGCGTTTGCAATATTGCAGACTAGTGGCATTCTTAATGGAAGATATATTCCCAAATCAAGGCACCGGGTGAAAATAAACATAAGCAGCGGCGAAGTTACGCGCATGACCAAAGGAGAAATTGAGGAAGTTCCAGTAGGCATCCGCCGCCGACTAAGTCTGTATTTTACTGAAGTAGTTGTAACCCACGATTCTCTACACAGCTAAACCAATAATTCGTTGAAGAAAAAGTAAAATTTTAGACAATTGCGTATGATCTACACTAATATTTCAGCTATGGTTGGTGCTTGAAATTCTAATATAATTTTATCCTTTATTTTATGATCAGTATCTGGAATTATTTTAAGCATTTCCGTTTGATTGTCCAGAACAGAAACAACATTCTCGCCGCTAGCGTGCAACCTATCAAATTCTATGTTTATTTGATTCGAATCAGATTCTGCTATTGTACCAAAGAGCACTTTGGAGATTTCTCCAACAAAACTGGTTAATCCTCTGTCCTTTCTTTGTTTTCCAAGTAACTTGAGCAAGATTGTAATTATGGACATTAATCTATTGCGTCTATGTTTTATCAGTCTTATTTTATTCCTTGTTGTGCAATTGTTATCACACATTTTTTCTGTTTATCCGATTGTTTGATCTGAAGTTTCAAATATATTTTCGGTTGCATTGAAATTTACTCCTATGATCAGCTTCCAATTTTCATGGAAAAGATACACTTTATTTATTTATTTTATATGAAAATTTCCATACATCTCCCGTAGCGTGTAGTTCGCTTGTGTCGTTGGCCAAAATGTGATTAATGTCCATGATATTAGAATCATTTTTCTGAAACATAAAATGATATCACTTAATCAATATAAAGTTGAAGATTCTTGCCTTTGAATTTAATTTTTAAATTATTATTCGTTGTTATCCCTGTAACAATTCCTGGACCTTTCCAGCTTGGGTCTAATTTATTTTGTTTTGTATTTTTGTTTCATTTGACTTTATTTTCTATTTTGTAAACTGGATGACTTCTCATTATATTTTGATCTAAATGTTTTTCAGTCTTCTCTGGTTCAACTTCCATTCTTTCTCTTGCCTTTCTGATAATACTGTCATATTTGATTTTCCATTTCTGTATTATATTAGCGCAAGTGAGGGTTCGTGATCTTGGTATCGCTGGAGGGATATTTGGATCCCTACCAAATTTCATTATTTTGAACGGTGTGAATCCCGTGGTGCTCTTTTTCATTTGATTAATTCTGAAATTAATAAATTCCATGTTTTCGTCCATTGTTGATTGTTGTTTTCCATTGATGTATAAATTAGATTTTATAATGTGAAATGCATCTTCTTAATATTACCATTGTATTGAGGATAAAAAGAAGTTGTCTTTATATGTTTTATATTTGAAGCTTCTTCAAATTGTTGCATTAGCTTCGACAGAAAGTAAGTTCAGTTTGATCTGTCTTGGATACTTAAGTTGTATTTTTTACCTGATTTTCTTTCTGGTCATGTACCGAAAATGTCTAGAGCAATTTTTTCATTCGACTATGTTGGTACATCCAGAATGATTGATTGAGCCTGATTTTTTACTCTTGTTGTCTTCTGCAGTTGACACATAGGGCATGCTTTTACATATTTTTCACTTTCTTCGTCCATACCGATCTATTCACCAATTTCTCTTGCTTTTTAGCTGGATTCTTCTATCCAAGGTGGTTGGCATGACCTTCTTTGAAGATAGTTTTCCTTTCTTCTTTACTTGATTTTCTGGGTTTATTAAGGCATATATGGACTCCTATTTAATCTTACTGTCGCTGATCCTTCGTCCCTAAACTCTGTTATCAATAATCCTAAGTAACGTATCCAATTTTTTCGTTATAATCAGGCATATCCGATTTTCTTACTTGTATCAATAATTTAACCTATTCGTGTGTACCGTCGCAAGCCTGATGGGTTACAATAGTTAGAATATAAAATTCATAACATAAGAATGTTATAAATCTACAGTTCAAAATAATTAACTCTGACCAATCATCTATCACTTCTATCACTTGACGGCTCACACCGAACTAAAAGGGCCTTACTGCCTTCAGGTCAATGGTTCTTTTACAGTTATTGAAGAGGGTCCAAAATCAGGACCCAAGAATTTAATAATAATTTTGCCTTTGATTCGAATGACCTTTCCAATCGAAAACTGATCAGGGACTTAATATACAGAAGGTCGAGACTGGCTCATCATCGTATTCCAACAATTCCGCAAACATTATATTAAGAAAATTCAGAATTATAATATACCTTAAATGCCCGGAACATTCCACGGGAACCTTCGAAACGTTCCGTGGGTTCCATGGTGATAAACTGAAAACTCACCACCGATTTATATATTATTTCCTACATAAATAGCTCATTTATTAATTTTTCTTTCTCTGGAGATTTGTTTTCTCTATCTTAAGAAAAATTAAAAAATAATAATTTCACAATTTAAAACAATGCCAGTTATTATTTGTGTCCGTGATCAGATAGTTTTGAGAAATTTTTTATTGTTTAAAAGCCCTAAACCTTTTTTATTTGTGAAAAGAATTATAGCAATTAATTGAGCGATTGAAAGAACTTTCCTTATGTTCAATCGCAATTGTGCGAGCTGCCTCCTACGAATAGATCAAACGTGTAGTTACGTCCTAACTGCTAGTTCCGCCACAGATATTTTAAATTCAAATGCAATTCTCGCGCCTACTTCAGGGTATCGTGCCTCTCATCTGTCCATCCAGCATTACGTTTTTTCTGTGAGTTCCGAACCACATCGAAACGCAAAAAAAATCAAAGTTTGCATCACGAAAAAATGGGACCGCAGCGAAGACTCCGACAAACTTCTTAAAGAAATTAATAGGTTAAACAGCCAGGTGGAAGAAAAAAGGAAGAAGCGGAGAAGGCGTGACGTGACACATCATACTCATCTGACAGCTCCGATACATCCTACAGCTCTGGAAGTTCCAGAAATTCATCCAGATCTCGCAGATAAAGTTCAAGTGGCTCCAGTACTTCGTCGCACGGATCTCCAAGATACGACCGAAGCATTAGCGGTGAGCGTGACCCGAGAGATGCGACCCCCATATTATCTTCTTAAGATGATCATGGTGGTGATCGTCACCCACGTGGTGCGACCCGTAACAAGAAAGGCAGTAATCGTCTCTCACGTAATGAGATTCGAAAAACCCGTGACAGCAAGCGCCATCCACGAAGTGCGATACGCCGAAATAAACAGGATGGAGAGCGTAGCCCCAGAGTTACGTCACATCAACGACAAGTTGATACACAGTATAAACCAGATAATGTCAGAAGTGTTGATAAAGAAGATACCGTCCTCAATCTACTGGGTGGAACTCCTTTTTCTAATAAATCTTCTAGTGAGCTAACTAATGAATCCGTCGCACAGCTGTGGTAAAAAAAATGCAGGTGGGTCTCAAAAAAGAACAGCGGAAAGAACTCGCTGACAAATATCCTTCTGATCAGTTCCAGTGTGCAACGCAAAATGAACTATGTGCAGGACTGAGCGCATTAGGAAAAGCTCTCACTATTTTCTCGGATCCAGCTAAGTCTAAAAATTCTAAGGAGATGATAAATGAGGCTAAAACCATTCTTGGCGATGCTGGTAAAATATTAACAGACCTGCACCATGGCATTTCACTCACTAGAAGATCTCTCATGACTTCTGGCAGAGACCCAATAATTAAGTCAATTGCTGACGAACTAGACGTTGACACATCTCTTTTTGGCAAAGAGTTAATTAGGCAGACACCGAAAACGGATGCCAAAAGTTTTCAGGACGGAACGCAGCCCCAGGGTCGTGGAGGTCTAGCAATTTAAACTTCAGAGGCCCTCCCAGGAAGACCTCCTTAAGCCTCAGGAGGGGGGCCCAGGGACCGCATCGGAACCAGTCAGGGGTTACAAAATTCCATTTAGGCATACGCCAGTTCAAGTAGTTAAACCAAGCGACCAGAAGTTCTGTACAGAAGAGCACTATAAGACGAGAAATTCAATAATGCAACTGGAAAACGAGGGCGCTCTGTCTCGCTGTGATAAATGTTCAGGACAGGTTTTTTGAATCTGGAACAGCTGCATAAATTAATTACACCACTTCACTTCAAAATGGAGGATATCAGAACAGCACTGAGACTTATATCCATTGGTTGCTGCCTTGCTACTGTAGATTTGACAGATGCATATCTTCTCATTCCCATTGCCAAAGAACACAGGAAATTCCTAAGGTTCTCCTTAGGTGTAGACACTGATGTGCTTTCAGCCCATAGCACCAGACATTCATCGACATCGGTAGCAGCACAAAGAGGCCTTAACATCGACATCATTCGTCAATCAGCCAGGTGGCGTAAAAAATCCACAGTATTCGCCAGGTTTAATAATAGGCCAATAGCTCCAGATGGTAACCTGGCAACAACCATCATAAATGATGAGGTATAACCTTATGTTCAAGTCCATAACTTCATCAGCAGTACACTCATGTATAATCTTCATGTCAGATCATTTACATACTTCTCTGATTTTAAATATATAATTTTAACATTGAAGTGAACAGAGCACCTTTTAAATCGCTCATTCTTTAAACATCTACACGTTTGATCTTGAGGACGAGGCAGTGGAGTACAATTGAGTGATTGAAAGAACTTACCTTAAGTGAAGTTCAATCGCAATTGTGAGAGCTGCCTCGTCCGAATAGATCAAACCCGCACTCCCGAAAAATCCCATTCTCGCGATTTAAAATCAATTAATTTAAACTATAATGGCAAGTGGACAGATGAGAGGCACGATACCCTGAAGTAGGCGCGAGAATTGCATTTGAATTTAAAATATCTGTGCCGGAACTAGTAGTTAGGACGTAACTAGACGTTTGATCTATTCGGACGAGGCAGCTCGCTCAATTGATTGCCACAATTCTTTTCACAAATATAAAAGGTTTCGGGCTTTTAAACATTTGTACACATTAAAATTTCAATACTTCTAAGTTTTTTGTGCTAAAATTTTCAAGCTTTCCAGATTTAATTTTAAATTGCGGAGAAGTGAAAGGTAATATATAGAACTTCTTGGCATTATCCAATGAAATTACCGTTCTATTAAATTATTACTGTATAAAAACAACTTCTAATAATTCTAGAATTATACACGGGCATTGCAACCTTAGAAAAATACCCTTATTTCGCATATTATATAGTTCATACAAAAATTTTGTAGGAATTGAAAAAAAATTAATGAAAAATTATTATTAAATAAAATGAATATAAATCTTGGTATGCATTTTGAAAAATTAATCATTTTTGTTTCAATTTCTAATAATATTACGTAGGGATTTTCTAGATTCGTAATATTATTAACGAGTGAGCAAAAGACCCGAAAAATCCTGGAGGATAAAAACAGTATTTTATTTTTGATAACGACAGGTTGTTTCCATGATGTCAGATATGACGTTGCCATAATGAATGTATTCTCGTAACACCTGATTTCATATACGTCAATAGAATTTCTTTTTAGTAATTTCTATTTAATTCAAAACTTTCAATTTCTTTAACGATGTCGATTGGAGAACCTCTATGTCGTCGAATAGTCGGATTTTCCACCAGCTACATAGCTCAGGTATCAGTTTGGATCGTGCGCAATCGACTAAAATTTTACTTTTTTTAAACTAAATTATTGCTTTAGCTGTGTAGAGAATCGTAGGATACAACTACTTCTGTAAAATACAGACTTAGTGGGCGGCGGACGCCTACTGGAACTTCCTCGATTTCTTCCTTGGTCATTCGCGTAACTTCGCCGCTTCTTATGTTTATTTTCACCCGGTATCTTGATCTGGGAATATATATTCCACTAAGAATGCCACTAATCTCCAATATTGCAAAAGCGTCACCATTAGATGTTGTTAATACAATTTGTTCTAGGACTGGCATGTGCATATAGATATTTTTTCTTAATTGTATTCGAAGTGGCGAATCAGGATGAAAAGTGTATCTTCGAAATTCGAATCGCCGGTGTGGATTGCTATTGGGAATAAGCCGAATAAGTCCAAGTTGTCCATGTCCATATCCAAGTACCTGATAATCAGAACTCCTGGCAACAAGTGGCCTGGCAGGAGGAGACCTGGACCTGACACGTAGAGGAGGCTCCGGCTCGGCAGGAGACTGAGGTATGCGACGAGAAGAAGAAGGCCAACGATCCAGGCGGGGGGTATCAGGCCAGACAATGTTACGGTCACTGCCGGACTGTGAACTTAATTCTGCAAGAAGAAATAGAAGATTAATTTTTCTAAGGACATACTTATATGTTCGGATATAATGAATCTTTAATTAAGGTATTGTTTAATTTGGAATTATTTTGTGCTGGACGTAATGCGCTTCCTTACACACATGCGGTGAGATTATGAGAGACAGATGGAACAAATCGAAAACCATTAAATCCGTAATTCTCCGTGTATTGCGCGATGTGTATTAAGTTGTTCAAAAAAAATTTGATAATTCATAACATTTTTTGATCTCCCTCAGTAAGGGATTAAAAAAAATCCTAATACCCTTTAAGGCAAATGAAAACCGATGTCCCTTGCCTGGTGCCAATCAGTTTAATAATTTAGGGAAATTTTCAATCTACTAGAGTCTTTTGAACGTGAAAAGATTGGATGGGGTACCATCTATGAAAATGCACAGTTGGGAGATACCATATGTGCACATCTAAATTATATCGTACCCTTTTCCAACACACACTTTCTGGATTTCTCCAGAATAAATTTAGATTCAAGCCGTAACAATCAGACTGAAAGCGGATTTAATAGAATAAAATGTTGTTCACGGAAATCCGAAAAATGTTTGAAAAATAATTATAGATGTATTTAATTATTATATTTACCAATATAATCAAGAATAATTGCGAAGAATAAGACCAGTATATTAAAAATCCTCATTTTTTCTAATTACAGGACGAACTGCAGTTCACAGTGTAACCAAAAAGAATTCTGTTCCTTTATCGGATTCAAAAGTGCCTCGAGCTTACCTTCTGAGATTATCTCTAGAGATTATCATTGTACAAGATTCGATTTATATTCCATCAGTCAGTTTCAAGGGAAAAATGGCTGGGTAGTTAATAATGTAACCGATAAGAATTCTGTTTCTTTATTACAGTATATTCTCGAGCTTATTCTTCTGTGATTATATCTAAAAATTATTATCGTGCGAGATTCTATTTATATCTCATTAGGGGCCATTCATTAATTACGTAAGGGTGATTTTGAGCATTTTTGACTACCCCACCCCCGCCCACGTAAGGATACATAAGATTTCATTTTGGACATGCAGTATTATGGTGAATTGAATTATATTTCAATAATAATAAATTTAAATAATTATTTTATTTTAATATAATTGTTCGTACCTTTTCTTTAAAGTCCTGAGTAGATTTAGTATTGTTTTCGAGCTCTTGATGCTTTTGAAAAAGATTTTCGGCCAATTTCACAAAGAAGAAATATTCTAAAGAAGCTAGCACCTACTTTTCAGAAACCATAGACTAGTTTCTGGGGCGCGGATCAATACGTCTTGATGTTGAGTTGCGTTACTGCGTTGATATCTGCTTTCTGGTCTTCTTACCTCCTTTGATGCTTCTGCTTCTGAGTCTTATACCACTGATTATGTTGTTCTATAGGACTTTGCCGTCTATATGACGTTCCCAATATGAATTTCAGAAACTCAGGATTTTACGTAGGATAGTGGTTACTAAATGCATCAACTAGTTTTAAACCCTGTTTCTTACTTGTCGTTTGAAACTTTTGTTTTGAATTCTTCCTTTTCCCAATATGTTTCTTCTCTAAAATTCGTTTCTTTCTTTTTGAGCTTTTTGTTATCGATGCCTGGCGTCGGTTTTCGGGTCTTTCCGTAGATAAGATCCGGAGTTCTTCTCTTCTGTGAATTCTCGCAGAAATGCTTTCCGGATTTCCGTAGAAATTTTCCAATGTTCGTCTCGAAGATAAAGTTCAGTTTGATACTTCGTTTGAGTCTATCCTGGCCAGAACGCCAAATTTCGTTACGCGTTAGTAACTTTGAAGGTCAGGATCGCCAAATAAGTACTTGATACTTAGTGAATTACAATTACAAAAACAAGTGCAGACGAAGAACTAGGTTTCAATGAAAAACTAGTGATGCATGTCGATCATTTTTGGATAAAATCGAGATTTGCTTAAAACATAGTTAGATGGATCTGAAATGTAAGGGAGATCAAGAATTTGCAATGAAAAAAGGCGATCGAGACGAGACGATCATCTCGACTGAGTAATCGTTCGTTTCGATGTGAGGAGTATGGTATTCAAGGTTTTAATTTAATCTGACGAAATTTTGGAAAAAGCTAAAAATCATCGAGATGCATCACTACGCATATGTATATAATGTATTGATTATGGTACTATTATCATCATTTTTATCAGGAAACATAACTGTATATTAATTTAAAAGAATAATAAAACGTTTTCCGTCGTCATTACCGAAACTAATATGAAGGAATAATAATCAATTCAAATAATTATATATTTTCCATGTAAAAGCCGGCATTCCTTAATATGTACATTATATAAATTGTGACGTCAGATTTCATGAACTCAGTAATTTTTTTTCCTTGAAACTGACTCATGAAATATAAATAGATTCTTGCACGATAATAATCTTTAGAGATAATCTCCGAAGGATGCGCTCAAGGCACTTTTGACTGATAAATGAACAGAATTCTTTTTGATTGCACTGCTAACTACAGTTTGTCCTGCAATTAGAAAATATGAAGACCGTTCATGCTCTGGTCTTATTCTTTGCAGTTATTTTCAATTATATTGGTAAATATAATAATTAAATACGTCTATAATTATTGTTAATACATTTTTCGAATTTCTACAAATAACAATTTATTACGTTATATCCGCATTCTGCTCAATTGCTATTTTTTCCAAACTCTATCTGTGTTTTTGCAAAAACAATACGGCATGAATCTGAATTTCCCAACTATGCACTTTCACATATGGTACCCTATCCCAACTGTTCACATTGAAATTTACACTCTAGTAGATTGACAATTTTCCTAAATTGCTTAACTGGTTAGCACCAATGATTTTCTGATCAACTCGCAAAAAGGCATCGGAAAATGATGATTGATTTATTGATATGGAAAAATTTGCAGATTCATCAAAGGTTTTTTGAACAGCACAAACGCATCGCTCAATAAGCGGAGGATAAGGGATTGACTGGTTTTTCTTTATTCAGTTTGGCATTACTTTCTGTGCAAAATAATTTCGAATTAAAGAATATATACACAAGAGATTCATGATAACCGAACATATAAGTATGTCCTTATAAAAAAATAAATCCTTTATTTCTTCTTGCAGAATTAAGTTCACAGTCCGGAAGTAACCATAATGGCGTTTGGCCTGAAATTTCCTGCCGTGGTCGTTGCCAGCCTTCTTCTTCACCTTCTTCTTCTTCTTCTTCTTCTTCTTCTTCTTCTTCTTCTTCTTCTCGTCGTATGCCTCAGTCTTCTGCCGAGCCCGAGCCTCCTCTACGTATCAGGTCCAGATCTCCTCCTGCCAGGACTCTCGAGCATCCTCTAAGTGACATCTCGAGGTTTCCTCCTGCCAGGTCTCTTCTTGCTAAGTCTTCTGATTATCAGGTACTCGGATATGGACTTGGACAACTTGGAGTTATTCGGCTTATTCCCAATAAAAATCCTCACCGGCAATTCGAATTTCGAAGATACACTTTTCATCCCGATGTGCCACTTCGACTACAATCAAGACAAAGTGTCTTCAAGGACATGCCAGTCCTGGAACAAATTGTATTAACAACGTCTAGTGGTGACGTTTTTGCAATATTGGAGACTAGTGGCAATCTTAGTGGAATATATAATCCCGGAACAAAGGTTCGGGCGAAAATAAACATAGGAAGCGGCGAGATTAGGACCTTGACTAAACAAGAAATTGAGGAAGTTCCAGTAGGCGGCCGCCGCCCACTAAGTATGAATTTTAGCGAAATAGTTGTGAAGAACGATTCTTTACACAGCTAAATTGATGTATATGAAATCAGAGGCTACGAAAATACATTCGTTATGGCAAGGTGATGTGTGATATGGAATTAATCTATTGTTACCAAAAATAAAATGCTGTTTTTATCCTCGAAGATTTTTTGGTCTTTTGTTTACTTGTTGATAATAGACCGAAATCTGGAAAAATCGACACCTTTTATTAAAAGAATCTTACTTTTTACTTTTCTGCAATATAAAATTGAAACCTAAATTTCAAATTTAAAGCTTGAATATTTTACGCTGAAAAAACTTAAAATTATAGACATTTTAAAGTGTACAAATGTTTAAAAGCGAACTTTTGTTCCTTAAACTTAACTAATAACTTGAAATTAAGAGACACATTGCTTTGAGATTCATCGCAAAATTTTTGATACATTTATTGTAGCAAAATCAACAAAAAAGTTGAAACCGGGAGAATCAAACCAATTTTTGTTCCAGAAAATAAATAAGCATGCCCGAGATAAGAAAACTCATTTTCAAATGAGTAATTCTTTGCGACTCATTGCAGAAATTCTGCTACATTTACTGTAATAAAGTTAAAAATAGTTAAAGATGGGAAATCCAAACAAACTTTTCTTCTTTAAAACCAACCAACGAAATTCTAAGATAAAAAACACATTTTTAAACCCCAAAAGTAATTCTTTGAAATTCATCGCAAAATTTTTGATACATTTATTGTAGCAAAATCAACAAAAAATTGAAACCGGGAGAATCAAACCAATTTTTGTTCCAGAAAATAAATAAGCATGTCCGAGATAAGAAAACTCATTTTCAAATGAGTAATTCTTCACGGCTCATTGCAGAAATTCTGCTACATATACTGTAATGAAGTTAAAAATAGTTAAAGATGGGAAATGCAAACAAACTTTTCTTCTTTAAAACTAACCAACGAAATTCTAAGATAAAAGACACATTTTTAAACCCCAAAAGTAATTCTTTGTAATTCGTTGCAAATTTTTGATACACTTATTATTACAAAAGCTAAATGATAAGAAAATTGTAAGAAAACAAACCAAAAATTGAATCTGAGGAAACCAAACAAACTTTCGTTTTTGAAAATAAATCATCAATTTAATAATAAGAAAACTGATTTAAAAGCCGCAAAAGTACTTCTTTCTGACTTATCACACAATTTTTGTTAAATTTAGTGTAATAATAACAAAACTAAAAAAAAAACGTAAAGCTCGGGAAACGAAACGAACTTTTGTGCTTCAAAAATAATCAACAAGCTTACAATGAAAAAACATATCTGGAACCCCCGAAAGTTCTCAGCGATTTTTTTCGTAAATTCTGTTACATTAATTGTAACAAAGTTAATAATAATTAAAGTTGGGAAATCCAAACGAACTTTTGTTCTTTAAACTCAACCAACAACGATGAAATTAGAAGACATATTTTGTTTCCTCAAAAGTAATTTTTTGGATTCATTGTAAAATTTTTGTTACACGTAATTGAACGAAACTAAAAAAAAATTAAAGCTCGGTTAACGAAACGATCTTTGGTTCTTTAAAAATAACCAACAAGTTAAAAATAAAAAAGTACATTTTGAACCCCTAAAAGTAATTCTTCGAGATTCTTTTCATTAATTCTGTTACCTCAATTGTAACAAAATTAAAAATAATTAAACATGGCAAATTCAAACGAACTTTTGTTCTTTAAAAATAATCAACAAGCTTACAATGAAAGAACATATTTGGAACCCCCAAAAGTAATTCTTAGCGATTTTTTCCATAAATTCTGTTACATTAATTGTAACAAAGTAATTCTTGGGATTCATTGTAATATTTTTGTTACATTTAATGCAACGAAACTAAAAAAAATATAAAGCTCGTGATACGAAACGATCTTTAATTCTTTAAAAATAAACAACGATTTTTTATTTCAAATGTTTGCCCAATCATTTCTAATGATGTTATTATTGAAGAGCTTAGTAATTTTGGAGTCAGTCCTTGCTCGCCAATCACCTATATTCGTGCCGGTCTGAATGATCCCGGTTTTTCTCATGTTTTGAGCTTTCGACGTCAAATGTATATAAATCCTGATGATTTAGGCAAAATTTCACCGTCGATTTCAATCAACTTTGAAGACACTACATATTATTTGTATTTTTCTGCGGAAAAATTGTCCTGTTTCCTGTGCCGAGAGGAGGGTCACTTGGCAAAATACTGCAAAAATCCTCCTTTGACCGTTCAAAGTTCGCCGGAAAAATCTGACAGCGTGGAAATTAACGCGCACGTAAACATAAACAGTGAGTCCCTTACGACTAGCATAGCGTCAGAGGCTCTCAACAAAGGCATGGCAGTACATAGCATGGAAACAAATAGAAAATCTCTTGACATCTCAACGTCGGTAAACTCCAAACGTCCTAAGCCTCCAAGTACTTCATCTGGCAACGGTTCATCCTACGATGAAATAGAAGAAACAAATTGAAAAGGTAGCTGATCCCGCCAATAAAAAAGTTACTCATACCTTTAAGAAACCAAAACTCGCGGCGAAAAGAACCGTCTCAAACAGTGAAGTTGAGCTGCAACTTAATCCAGCAAAAGAGTTTATTATGGCAGGCTCAGACAATTTTCCTCTCGACTTCGAACAACTAACAACATTTTTAGCAGGTTCTTTCGGCAAATCCGATATTCCTGCATTGGCCGCTGAATTTACAAAGGACATTGACTCTCTAAAAAAGATGCTTGGCGATATACGAGACTATCTGACAAAAACTTAAAAAACCGCATTGAAAGAATTCTTGCACGTCTAAGTGCTATCGAAAGCATGGAGATCTCAGATACTCAAAGTGAGGCAGACGAAGACGGAAAAATAATTCAAGATGGTGCAGGAGCAACAAAATAAACTCAAGATTCTTTACTGGAACTGCAGAAGCTTTCAACAACGGCTCACTGAATTAGAAAAAATTCTCGTCGACCTGGACATTCACATTTGTGTTAAAACTTGGCTACATCCTAACATTAAGGTACAGTTCCCGGGTTTCTTGACTGTCAGAGAAGACCGGCACCATTCAAGAGGAGGAGGTATCATCTTTTTAATTCGTAAATCTTTAGCTTTTGTTGAAATTCATAATTTAAAATCTCCTTGCGATTCCGTCGAATTATGCGGAACACATTTAAATAACATTCAACCTTGCGTCGATATTATTGCATGTTATCGAACTCCTGGTTCCATTCTAAGTCAGATAGAATGGGATTGCATTATAAATAATGTTAAACAAGATAACTATTCTTTACTTGTAGGCGACTTTAACGCCCATAATGTGAATTGGAACTGCCGTTTTTCGGACACTAATGGTAAAAGGCTAGAGAAGTCACTGCTTGCCCATAACGACATTTTCATTCATAATTACGATACTGTTTCTCACATAAATACGTATAGAAATCTGAGGTCAAATATCGATCTTGTTTTTTCTTCTACAAACATTGCTGATAAAGTAAATTATCAAGTCTTAGATGAAACTTGGGGTTCTGATCATTATCCGTTTTATATAGAACTTGACATTGCTAGAACCAAATACAGTAAAAAATCCTTCAAAATAAAAAGCGTAAAAACTAACTGGGATAACTTCAACATAAAACTTGAAACCCAATATGAGAAATTTCTTTCTAATGATTACGAATCTCTAAAACCCAGTTTGAAGTATAATTTTTTCATGAGTACTGTAACTGATTCTATAATCGAGTCCACGCCTAGAAAAACTACGTCTAGTAAATTGTTCAAACATAATAATCCGGTCCCTTGGTGGGATGCAGAGTGTGACAGAGTCAAAAGATTGAGACGTGCTTCCTGGAAAAAATGGAGAATCAGCAATGACGTTGTTGACTCAATCTCATACAATAGATTGGCAGCTCTAGCAAAAAAAACTTTCAAAAGGAAAAAAAAGGAATGCTTTATTTGGTTTTCAGAAACAGTAAGTTTCCGCTCAAATGCAAGCTATGTATGGAACAAATGCAAAATTTCCAAGAACAAAAGGGTTAAAATAAATCCCCAGGCCCCTCAGAACTTACAAAACGACCGGAATGAAGTATTAACATCAGAAAAAATCAACCCCCCATCTATCCCCAAATGGCAAAACAATGCATTTATAGAAAAACACTTCTCTCTTGTTGAATTCAATACTGCACTTCACTCCAACAATATAAACTCCTCGCCCGGTATGGATGGCATCGATTTTGAAATCTTGTCTAAACTCCCTATCAAATTCAAACTTCTTCTTCTTGATATCTTTAATCAAATGTATGAAAAACATTGTTTCCCGGACGACTGAAAGAATACAAACGTACACTTCATTCCCAAAAGTGACGGCAATAGCTTTCGTCCTATCTCTTCAACCTCGTGCGCGTGCAAGCTTTTCGAGTCAATGATTAAAAACAGAATGCAATGGTGGGCTGAGAAAAATGACTTGATACCCCCTAGCCTACACGGTTTTCGCAAAGGCCACTCTTGTACCGACAACCTAACAAGTCTAACTCTAAAAGTAGAAGAAGCTTTTTTAGAAAAAAAGGAAGTGCTTGCGGCTTTTTAGACGTCCGTGGTGCCTTTAATGATGTACTAATTGAAACACTTCTTAATGTTCTTGCCTCAATGGGCTTCCCTGAATCTCTCATCCTATTTATCAAATTTCTTACCTTTGAGAGGAAAGCCTTTACCGAAACGTCTGGAGATCAACCTATCATAATGTATAATGGAGTTCCTCAAGGTGGCGTACTTATTCCACTACTCTACATCCTATATGTCGCAAATATAGTGAAAGACCTTCAAAAAAATATTCTCGTTTCTCAATTTGCTGATGACATTGTTTTATATATCAAATTCAAATCTGCCAATGGTGCTAAAAGTATACTGAAAAATGCCCTAAAAAAAATACAAACCAATCTCAGCCACCTCGGCCTGGAAGTTGGGCCTGAAAAAACCGTAATCATTAATTTCAATAATAAAAAAATAACTCCAGGTACCATAGAAATCCAAGTTGGTAATTATAAAATCAAGTCCAGCGAATCAGTTCGATTCTCAGAAGTTATTTTCGATTATAAGCTAACTTTCTTTCGACAAGTCAATGAAGTACACAAAAAATGCTCAAGAGCTTTGAATATTATAAAGTTCCTTTGTGGTACCTGGTGGGGCGCTGATCCTGTGACCCTCATCTCTCTTTACAAAAGTTATGTCAGATCGATCATTGACTACGCAAACTTCATTTACTTTCCTATCCGTATTAAACAAATAGAAAAATTGGAAAGTATTCAATACTCAGCCGTCAGGAGAGCACTTGGCTATAGAATCAGTACCCCTAAAAATATATTGTTAGCTGAATCAAAGTTACCTCTTCTGTCTCTGCGCGCTATTCATTTATGCCAAAATTTCTTAATCAAAATCTTCTCATATCTTGAGACTCAAACTCTATACTCCGTCAAAAGCTATTGCAATATAAACAATAAGAAAAAAATAATAACAAAATCTAAAAAAATTCTTGCCAGCACGCTCTCTGAGTGCTTGGACTCTGAAAAAAAGATAATTACTGAAACTAAATACAATCTATACTGTTATGATTATGAAACACTGTTCTCCATACTTCCAGTAGACACGTCGCTCGGAAAACTACTAGAAATAGCTTACAACCCTGATGAAATTATTGACGAACTTATTGTAAAAAGCGATGTAGTAGCTGTGTACACAGATGGTAGTAAAACTAACTTAGGTGTTGGATTTTCTTGCTTTTCTCCCCAAGCACATGTTGCTATAAATCACAAAATCTCTCCATGTTCTTCCGTTTACACTGCAGAATGCATCGCTTTAAATGAAGCACTCTCAGTAGCCTTACAAAATCGAAATCGTAACATATGTATTTTTTCAGATTCCCTAAGTGCTCTATCACCTTTACAAAATGTCAAAATTGATATTAGAGTTAATCCGTATATACTTCAAATAATAGAAAAATATAAAAACTTTCACAACCAAAATCCTCACAATACTACGCTTAAGCTATATTGGATTCCTGCTCATAAGGGAATCCAAGGTAATGAAATGGCGGACCAGTTGGCCAAAGATGCCACAAACTTTGATCAAGTAAGCAAGTAAGCAAGTAAGTAAGTAAGGTGAAATTTACTTTGAAACTTATTTTAAAGACAAAAAATCCCCTTGGTTTGCTAGTTTAAACCTAGGTCGTAAATTTATTACCTGTATTTCACGCATCAGAGCCAATCATTATAATTTGGCTGCATCGTTAGCCAGATTAAATATTGTTAGTAGTTCTGTATGCAGATGTAACTTAGCTGATCAGGATATAAACCACATTCTCTGGCAATGTGTTCTATATGAAAAACAGAGAAACTTGCTTCCTAAAAATCTACGTAAGCTTGGTTATTTTCTTCTTCTAAATGTGGAATCGATTGTGGCTATACCTGATATCAACGCATGTAAATGTATTTTCTCGTATCTTAATGCGTGCGAATAAGGGGGGGGGGGGGGAGGCGGAAGGCAAGGTGAGGAAGAGGGTTAGCTGGACGAGGGAGACGATAGAGGAGTATCAGTAGCAGTTAGGGAAGGTAAGCTTTCAAGGGGAGTCGGTGGAAGAGATATGGGAGGATTTGAAAGAGAAAGTGAAAGAGTTTGTGCAAAAGAAGGTATGCAGAAGGAAGAAAAAAGGAATGGTGAAGTCGCGGTGGGATAGGGAATGTTAAAATATGAAAAGAAATGTGAAAGGGAAGTACAAGAAGTGGAAAGAGGCAACTGCGAAAAGGGAGGAGTGGAGGGAGTTTTTTAAAGAATCATTTCAGGGCTCAGATTTAAGGAAGAGAGATGATGGAAGTAGAAGAACAAGGGGGACAGAGATGGAGAAGTTGAATGACGAGGAGAAATAGGGAATGATAAGTATAAGTTAAGAAGGTCGAGGGCAACACGGCTGGACGGGTTAGAGAACGATGCGTGGCTTTTTAGTACACAAGATGTTAGGGAGAGGTTAAAGGAGGTAGTGAAGAAAATATGGAGGGGGCAGGGATTCCCAGGAGAATGGAGAGGAGGGTTTTTTTTACAACTCCTTCTGCAAACCTTGATTTCCCCGTAAAGACCTGCCTAACCTTACTTATGACGTAATATACTACTAGATTATCATGTGCGCGCGCAAGCGCGCGCCAACTTTTGTGTTCATGTTTTTCCTTCGCTCAATTTTCGAATCACAATTTATTCCTTCAAACTTCTTGATCAATCAAATTCTCGATTTCATAACACAAAAAGTTGTTAAGGATTATTTTCATTGAATCATTGAAATAATTTTTACTTCATATTTTTGTGAAAATTTGAATTATTAGTAGCCCTTTAAACTATTCCAGAGATAATTAAAATATATGTGCACAGAATTTTGAAATGAAAATTCAGATACTCATTTCACAACATCCCAAAATTTTAAAAAATATATAATTTGAATAGAGGTATTTTAAACATTAACAAACTCTTATTATACAATGTATAGTCAATAGTCAATTATATAACCTTGAAGTAAATAATCAGTTTATGTTACCTATTCAAAAGAAATTAAAATTCAATCATCATGTAATTTAAAATTGTTGAAAAAACTAATCAGCTAATGATTAATTAATCTGTTTATAACACAATAAACATTCAACTATTATTTTAATTCAAACATTGTAATAATTTGTATACTATATTGAGAAAAAAATTCACTATCATTTCTGAAAATTTAATATAATAGTAACCTTCCATACTAATTTCAGAGAAAATAAGATCATATTCACATATAATTTTAAAAATTGAATGCAGACACACGTTTCACAACATCAGCATAATTTCAAAAATAATGTAATTAGTGGTACTTCAAATTTAAATGAACTTTTCTTATACAAATTATATCCAGTATTCAATTACAAAACCTGGAAGTAAATGATCAATTTATGATTTAGAATTTGAAACAATTTAAATTAAATATTTATGTAATTCAATTTTGTGGTTAAAATAAATCATCTAATAATTAACTAAACAGTTCACAACATAAAAAATCTCAAGCAATTATTTTCATCGAAACAATTAAATTATTTTTACTCCATTTTTTTCTTCAATTTTGCCCTTCATTTCTGAATATTTTGATTTATTAATAAGCTTTTTAAAAAACTCCAGAAAATGTAATTTCTAGTAGAATAAATAAATAATTAATCAGTCATTTAAAAACACAAAAAGCATCACGTATTTTCAAAATGTTTAATTACATTATTGAAATTTAAATTACTTATAATCTTTTATACAAATTTCATAAAAAATCAAAACATATGTACATATAATTTTAAAAATTAAATTTAGATAATCATTTTAAATCATTGTAAAGATTGAAAAAAATTATATAATTATAATGAAGGTATTAAAAAAAACTTTTATTCTAAAAATTATAGACAATATTCAATAACATAACCTTGAATTGAATAATCAATTTATGTTATCTAATTAAAATTAATCAACATTCAATATTTATGTAATTCAATATTGTGAAAAAAAATAATCAGCTTATAATCAATTAATCAGTTTAGAGTATGAAAAGTATCAAATAATTATTTTCATTGAAACATTTAAATAATTTCAACTTTATATTGTTATTGAAATTTGAATTCTTAATAACCCTACAAACTAATTCCAGGAAAAATAAAATCATTTGTAAAAACAATGTTGAAAATTGAATTCAGATACTCATTTCGCAAATTATGAAGCAATTTGACATTTACGTAACTGGAATAAGGCTATTTTAAATATAAATGAACTTTTGTCAGCCAATATTCAATTAGATAATCTCAAAATAAATAATCAATTCATGTTACTTAATCAAAGGATATTAAATTCCAATCTTAATGTAATTTGATATTGTGAACAAAATTATTCAGCTTATTCTTAATTAATTAGTTTACAACATAAAAAGTATGAAAAAATTACTTGCATTGAAACTTTCAAATAATTTTTACTTTATAAATATTTTTCTTTAAACTTTGATTTTTCTTTTGTTAAATTTAATTTACTAATCATCTTTTAACTAATTCTAGAAAATGTAATTTTCAACAGAAGCAGTTAATATTTAATCAATGAGTTCATAATATAGAGAGCTTTTAATAATTATTCTCATTGAAATATTAGAATAACTTGTATTTAATATTTATCTGACAATTTAAATTATTAATAACCTTCCAAAGTAATACCAGGAGAAATTTGAATATATGTACATATAATTTTGAAAATTGAATTCGGATACTCACTTCACAACATCACAAATATTTAAAAAAAATCATATCATTGTAATGGAGATATATTGAAGAAAAAAAAATTTTATCATAAAAATAGCAGCCAATATTAAATCACATAACCTTAATGTAAATAATTAATTTATGTGACTCAATTGAAAACAATTTAAAGTAAATCTTTATGTAATTCACTTTTTTGGAAATAATAAATCATTCAATAGTTAGAATAGTTGATTCATCTATTCAGAACATAAAAATCAATCAACCATATTATTTGCAATGAAATATCAAAATAACTTCTACCTTATATTTTCATAAAAATTTCAATTATTCATAATATTTTTAACTAATTCCATAAAAACTTAGAACACATTTACATATAAGTTTGAAGATTATTTAGATAATTATCTCACAACATCGCAATCATTTCGAAAATTATTAAATTAGAATAAAAGTATTTTAAATATAAATAAACTTTTATTATACAAATCATATTCGATATTCGATTATATAAAGATTCCTTCCATACTTACAATCTTACACAAGATGGAGGTTACCTTTTTTCATATGAAGGATTTCAACTTTTATTCCTGAAAATTTAATTTATTTATAAAATAGAATCAGTTAATCCGTTTTTCATTTAAAATTGCATTTCTATACATTTAATTTATTAATGACTTTTAAAACTAATTCCAGAAAAATAAAAAAAATATGTATATATTAATTAATCATTTCACAACATAAAAAGCAATAAACAGTTAGGTTAATAAAAACATTCGAATAATTTTTACTCTATATTTTTCTGAAATTTTGAATTAATAATAACCTTTTAAACTAATTCCACAGAAAAGTAAAAAATATGTACATATAATATTGAAAGCAGAATTCAGGTACTTATTTCACAACATCGAAAAATTTACCAAAATTACGCAATTGGAATAGAGGTATTTCAAACATAAATAATCTTTTATCATAGAAATTATAGTCAATATTCAATTTCATGGCCTTCAATCAAATAATCAATCTATGTCCTTAATTTAAACAAATTAAAATATAATCTTTATGTAATTTAATATTGAAAAAAATTGATCAGCTAATGATTCATTCATCTGTTGCCAACATAAAAAGCATTCAACTATAATTTCCATTCAGGCATTCAAACAATTTTTACTTTACATTTATTTTTAATTTACACTTTCATTTCTGAAAATTCGATTTATAAGTAACCTTTTATGGTAATTTCAGAAGAAGTTGAAACATATTCACATATAATTCTGAAAATTAAATTCAAATCATAATTTCGCATCATCACAAACATTGGCGGACAATGCGTAATTGGAATAGATGTACTTTTCCTTTATTCATAATGTTTCCCCTAAGGTACTTCATTCTTTCTCATTTGCTTCCCTAGCATCCTCTAACTCCTTCATCTACTTTTCCTCCAAACCATCCTCCCCTAGAATCATTACCACATTCTCTTGCCAGCTTCCTTCATTTTCCATTCCTCTCCTTCATCTTTCCCATACATGCTCCCATGTTTCCTCTTCCTATTCGCAAATTTTGCTCTTCCTGTTATCTTTCTTTTCCCCATACATACCTGCCCTTATCACGTTTCCCAATCTAAATCTTGCTATTGTTGTCCATCTTTTCTCTCCCCATCCCTATTCTAAATACTTTTGTACTTCTTCCTTTTTTATCATCTTAAACAATATATTATATTTTGATTCCTCAATCATCCCACATCTTTCTATTAATTGTCTTTCTCTCCCCCTTTCTTCCACTTCTTCGCAGTTGACTCCAGTCACGTCATCTATCTCTCTAGCCTTAAAGAACTCCCTGCTTTCTTCTTCCAATCTCGTTAATACCATCGCCCTCCCTCTCCGCTCTTCTACCACCATCAAACACTTTCTCGCTAACTCCCCTCCCTTTCCCTCTCACAGCTTAGTCTCAAAATTCCATGCCCTCTTTCCCGCTCTAGTACTTAATCTATCCCTTTGCGTTGCTTCTCTCACCATATATCCCGGCGCCCTTCCGTCTACCCCTAGCGTACACCTTATATGCCTTTCTTGTAAACTCTTAATCTCTTCCATTTCTTCGCATCCTACTCCCACATAATATCTCTGCTCCGTAACCTAATACCGGCCATACCAGCGTATCAAATAATCACATTCTCCTTCTCAATTTTTTTTTTTAACTTTCTTTCTCCTATTCCCCATATCTGCTTCATTACCCCTGCTGCTTTTTTATCCTTTCTCTTATATGAGCTCTATGATCTCCATTTGCTTGCAAGGTATATCCCAAATACTTAAACTCTTTTACTTCATTTAATTGTATTCCCTTCCATCTCTCCGTCCATTCCTCCTTTCTTCCTCCTCCTTTTCTAAACCTCATTATCTTTTTTTTTTCTACATTTAAATTCAACTATTTTCCATCTAAGTATTTCTCTAATCCTGTAATTAGGCCCATCATCCCTTCTTTATCCTCTGCCATCAATACTATATCGTCCGCGTATGCCACTGTATATATCTTTTCTTTCCTTATCCCAACTCCTTCCCATCCATTTTTTTCCATTTCTTCTTCCAAGTCTGATATTAATATAATAAACAAAAGTGGGCTGAGAGAACATCCTTGCCTCACTCCTCTCACCAACCAGAAACTATCTCCCACTTGCTCTCCTACTTTTACCTTGCATTTTGTCTCTCTGAAAATTTCCGATACTCTCTTTGCTAATCCCTCTCGTATCCTCTTTTTCACCATAACTTTTTTCTATCTCAGCACGGTCTAATGAGTCAAACGCCGCCGTTAGGTCCACAAACATTGCTATCATTGCCCCTTTCTCCCTTTTAATTCTCCTATTTACTAAATATAGTTCAGAACATATATATCGTCGATCACTCCCATCCCTTTTCAAATTCCTGTCTGATTGGGAGGCTATATCTTTTTCTCCACAACTTCTTTATTTGACCTTTCGATAAAACAGTCACATATACTTTATATATTGTTGGCATTAATGTCACTCCTCTATAATCATTAACCTCCTCCCATTTGCCTGTCTTCACTATTGGTATCACTTCTCCTTTTTCCCATAACTCTGGCCACCCCTCTCCTCTCCTTCCTCTATTGCCCATTATCCATGCCCATTCCTTTAATTATGTCTCCCCATATTTCCATACTTCATTTGGAATCTCATCTATACCAGGTGCCTTTCCATCTTTCATCATCCCTAATACCTTGACTATTTCCTCTCTTGTAATGTCCTCCTCCTCATCTGTTTCCCTACCATCTTTTCCTCCTTTTCTAACATTCCTCTCTACCCCTCCTAGTATTTCCATAAAATATTGTTTCCATTCTATCATCTCAATATCCTGGTTTACTCTTTTCCTTATCCGTCTCTCATTATTTACCACCTTCCAAACCTCGTCTTCCGTCCTAGCTTTCTAGCTTCTTCTTCAAAACCTTTTATTTTCCTCCTCTTTTTTTTTATCACACAACTCATCAGTTCAAAAAATAAGAAGCATTAAACTATAACTTCCATTAAAATATGCACATAATTTTTACTTGATATATTTCCTTTAATGTGAACTTTCATTTCTGAATATTTTACTCATTAATAACCTTCTAAACTATAATTACAAAAAATATAAGTTTCAATGGAATCAGATTATAATTAATTAACCAGTTCATAACATGAAAAGCGTTACACAATTATTTTCATTGGAACATTCAAATTATTTCTAGATTATCTTCTCCTTTAAATTTGAAATTTCATTTTTGTACATTTAATGTATAACTAACCTTTGAAACTAATAAAAAATAACTAAAATATATGTACATATAATCTTGAAAAATGAATTCAAATAGTCATTTCACAACGTCACAAGCATTTGGAAAGATTATATAATTGCAATACAGGTATTTTAAAGAAAATGTAAAGTTTAATTATAGCAATAATAACCAATATCCAATTACATAATCTTCAAGTAAATAATCAATTTATGTGACTTGATTGAAAAAAATTTTAATTTAATCTTTATTTAATTCGAAGTTTCTAACAAAATTAATCGACCAATAATTAATTAAACTGTTCACAACATACAAGGCATGAAACCATTATTTTCATTGGAATGTTCAAATAATTTTTACTTCATATTTTTTAAACATTCTGAAAATTGGAATTAATAATAACTTGTTATACTAATTTTCAACAAAATTTAAACATAGTATTCAGATATAATTTTGAAAATTAAATTCAGATGCTCATTTAAGCATTAATCTATAATTTTCATCGAAACATTCAAATAATTTTTACTTTATATTCTCATTTTAATTTGAAATTTCATTTCTATACATTCAATTCATTACTAACCTTTTAAACTAATTGAAAAAAATATACGTTCATATAATCTTGAAAATTGAATTCAGATAGAGTTATTTCACAACGTCACAAGTACTTGAAAAGATTATATAATTGCAATAAAGGTATTTTAAAGAAAAAGTAAACTTTCATTATAAAAGTAATAACCAATATTCAATTACATAACCTTCGTGTAAATAATCAATTTATGTTACTTAATTGAAAAAAATTCAATTTCAATCTTCTTTTAATTTAAAGTTTTTGAACTAAATTAATCCA